>JASCZW010000389.1:0-101467 GCA_034211315.2 Aedes japonicus | reverse complement strand
CAAAAGAAACAATTGTTTACGTTTGACGACAAACAACTCCGTAATTGTTCTTGAATTTCGTCTGAAGTGAATTTCGGCTAAACCACCAGTATCTGCCTCTGGTGCCTTTAAAACAAACGTACTTTCGACATTATCAATTCAAGAAAGCAGAACCGCTGATACTAACCCTTATTTCGATCATGTGCTTCGTCTCCCATGACGGCCGTTTGTATGAGATTAGCTCTCTCACCTACAGAAAAACCTTATTCGCGATCTTCAAGAGGGTCCCACAAAGAGCTCATTGGTGTCATGTCCAAAAATATTTCAAGAAACACTAAAATGGTTTTGAAATATAAATAAACTGCTAGATACTGCATAATTGGACGTAATGGATGTTAACTGTTTTCATGTTCGAGGATTTCTAAGAAAAATAGTTCAAAACCCCACATGACATTTAGCGGACTGAAATGAGAAAGAACTGCTTATGGTTTGAAGAAGGAATAATCTCCCATATCCCGAAGATTTCATGAAATATTAAGTTCAATCATCTATTTTTCTTAATTCGGTTTAGTGACCCATTCAGCCTAATGGCTTTCGGTCTAATGACTCACTCGGTATTAACACTTTTCCAATGCCCACCAAGATGAAAAAGAACACCCAGCCGCACGAACAATCACTGTTCCAAACATTAAATCTAATCTGATTGATTGCCGAATCATAGCTAGTGTAAATTGTAAACTGTAGAAAATACAATAATTCACAAGACCACACAAGGCCATAAATCATTTTAGTTTTTCCCTCAAACAAGTCGAATGAAATATCTGGCTGCAATAAATAAATCCCATTCCCCATCCGATGGTATTTTCTTGCGAACTTTCAAGGATTTTCCTAACCGGATAAATACCACAACTCGCAGCGCAACATCCAACTGCTCGCAAACTCGCACAATCAGCACACAACAAGAGCATCCTGTTTAGTTGGTGTATTTTTTCTTATTTCATTGGGAATTCCAATCCTTCCTACAGCAGACTCCGAATTCCTCCATTACCGATCTGTGATCCTTTTCATCCTTCCCCCACGCCGTTTGCAAGAGCATATTTCCCAACACACATCCATTCGTATTAATGTCATTCTCCGGGTAAATACAGCAATCTTTTGCTGCGACTCGACAAATCTCCGGACCATCGAGCCCCGGTCGTCATGTCGTAGCAGTTTGCGCTCAGTAAATAGTATCATTACCATTTCAAAAGTGGAGTCAACTGTCATCGGCACTCTGTATAATACTGCTTGCTGTGCTGGGCTCTTTCTCTCCAACCCACACCCGCCCGCTTAGATTGCGACTGACTGACTGCCGCTGTCATCGTGGGAAAAAAACGAAGAGTGCCTTTGCACGACAAGCGGCGGTGGCGCCCATCTGCAGTGATTTCCATTTTGTGTGTAGTACATGCTTCATTTACAATAATGTTTGATTCTCTGTCGCCTCCTCGCCATCGTTTCGCCATCCAGCACCGTTTTCCCGGGGATTGTGTCGTGCCTTCCCACGTTGTTGTTCAGTTGGAATTTTCAACCAGAGAGTGGAACTTGTTGAGCGGAGTTGGTCGCCAACATCGCCGAGGACCTGCACGGTTTCCTTCGGGGAAGGCACGAGATGGATATTTCCGGCAATGGCAACAACGTGAAAATTGCCATTTCCGACTAATTTCGAAATACGCGCACTGCCCGATTTCGGGACGGCTTTTGAGGCGTAATGTTTTCGATCTTCGGTACATGGCCATTTTTTGGTTATTGAGATTTTTTTACAGCAGCATTCTGGTATCTGAATATACTTAGTTGGTATCGAACCGAACGAAGTATGGAAAAAGTAAGTACATTTTTATTTCGCGGGCAAATGTGCCAATCATGAACACCATGTCAGTCATAAATGTGAATTTCTCATGAGTAAATAATAAAACAAAAAATGCAAATCCTTTTTTAAGGCCATAGACCAAAGCGAAGCATCATCAACGAGATCACAATTTAGGACATGTTTTGAATTCATTTCCCGAACCATCCCGCCTCCTCCCCCCATCCGTCCATTATCGATGATGACGATGTGGAAGCCGATGCTACCAAACTCCAAAGCCTTTTCTAATGCAATTTGCCGGAAATAATACCCCCTCTGAAACCCAGCCGCCGCACAATGTTTCGAATTTTCGGTCAGGTTCGGCTTACCGTTGATGGATATCGTTTCATATATCAAGATGTACAACACCCACCAGCCAGCGCCGGCAGAGTTGAAAAGGGAACGAAGGAAAATAAAATTTGTCCCATCCTTGCAAATATGCAAATTGAGAGGCCTCTTCAGCCAGCGAGAAGAAAGCACTGGACAAACTGTCGAGAGTGTGAGTGCGGAATAGATCCAGATCCCTCAGCACCCCTCGTAAATCAAATCTAGCATGCGGGAAGGTCTGACCAGTTGCGTTGACAACCGAGCGCGGGGATCGAAGGCGGCGGCGGCGGCAGTAGTGCGGAGCCACGCATTTTCTATGTGAGTTACCGCCTCAATTGATTGGTTAGTCCTTCAGAACGTCAAACAACATCAAGTGGCAGGCGTCGAGCACAAAAACACCACTTTTCCGCTCACAAGTAGTGGTAGAGGTCAAAAACACACACACAACAACAATGCGTAGATCGGCCAGGCCTCTTTCAATAGCTCATCAATCATTAATCGATCCCACACCCCACCCCCACCCGGTACTAAAACAGCAGCGCGACTCACTCACTCACTCACTTTTTTATTTATGTCTGTGTTGAGGGATTTTGTTTGTCACACTTTGCTACTGTCTATCCATTGTCATCAACAATGGCGGCTGGCTGGCAGGGACTAATGGGGGGTTGTCTCCGGCAGCGTTTCTCAAACTGTGCGTTGCGACACGGTTACGTTTCGGTGGAAGGATATGGGGTAATTCCTTGAGGAGTTCAAAATTGGAAGTCACTCTGTTTGAATGAGCTGCGAATTGATATGCTAGTATTGCATTGATTCAATTTGTCGTCGAAAGACTAATGTCGGTTGGAGCCTACGAGATTGTAATCAATCAATAACCCGATGTAACATGAACTGTTGAGCTCCTTTTCGCTGGGAAATATGAAAATAACTTGTCGGCTGGTCTACGTGAAATACTAGATGGATAAAATCTACTTATATTCTGATGAAAAATCTATGTGACAAATTTTCTGAGTGTACTGCAGACTAGTCAAGTTCTTCCCGGGTGCAAATAATACAATATGAAATCTAAACCTGCCTTCAAAACGGTGAAAGAATCAACGAGATAAATCTCTTTACTTTCGCTTACGTATATTGCTAAATCTATCTATGTAAAGCGTGTTTCGATCAAAATTTGGTCGACTTAAACTTGACGCATTTCCTTTCATCGTGCATTAAAAGATTTTGCACACCCTTCACTTTGAAGATGTGTGCGTGTAGCATCATGCCTCTATTTTGATTTTGAGATTAGCACTTAAGTAATCAAAATGTCGTCGAAGGAAGAGAAGCAACGCTTCAAAATTTTGTACGTGCATGGCGAAAATCCAAACGACTCTCACGCCAAGTTGGCGAAATTGTTGAATATGGCTAAATCAACGGTTCTCAACGTATTAAAAGTGCTCGGTGAACGTTTGTCGACAGCCAGGAAAGCTGGATCGGAGGGAAATCGAAAGCCGGAGGCCGGAACCCCAACCTCTCCGGCCGAGATGTCGCGGGGAAGCTGGGAATGGCGCCTTCAACCGTGGATAGAGCTAAAAAAAGAGCTGGACTGTCGACTTACAAGAAAGTGGTGACTCCAAATCGAAACGATAAACAAAACACGTCGGTAACCGTTAACCAGGAAATTTATCTGAGCGAGTGCCTACAAAAACGTCTACTGGCTTTCCTGAAGCGACACAATTGTTCTGTTCTATTTTGGCCAGATTTTGCATCTTGCCATTACGGAAAAAAGGACATGGAGTGGTATGCTGCCAACAACGTTCAAGTGGTGCCCAAGGACAAGAACCCTCCCAACACGCCAGAGCTCCGCCCAATCGAACAATATTGGGCCATCGTCAAGCGGAACCTTAAGAAGACTCAAAAAGCTGTTGTGAGCGAGAAACAGTTCAAGGCAAACTGGCGTTCTGCGGCGAATAAAGTGGACAAGGAGACTGTACAAAATCTTATGGCAGGTGTTAAACGAAAGACCCGGCAATTCGCATTCGGTAAAAAGTAAGCTTAGCTGAATATTTCTCCTGTATTCTGTATTAACTGAACTTGAAAAAGAATAAGAATTTGACTTATTATTAAAAACTTTGATCGACTCGCACACATTACTGTTTTTGACCAAATTTTGATCGGAACACCCTTTATACATAAAAAAGCTGTTCCTTCGTGACCGCATAACTCGAGACCGGATTTACGAATAGACAAGATTCTTTTACCGTTTTATTCGTCTTGAGCCCGGACCGGTTTACACGCAAGGAAAAATGAGGACATTCTCAGAAAAAGTTGGGAAATAGAGAAAACCCATTTTAGTTGTGCGAGAACACGATTAAAACTAAAACACCCGAATTCGCCAATCGTAGTGTGCGCAATGTTCTGACGATAAATGTCAACGCTTCTTGAATCACGCGTGGACGAATTGTGCATTAAAAGGTTTCAAACGACTAAAAATTAAAGGAAAGTAATACTGTTGACGTTTTTAGCTAGGCTATTGAGCAATGCCACCAATTAGACGGAGAAATTAGCGAATGATCCTAAGTGAAGATCAGTGTCAAATTCAAAATGAGCTGGATCGACAACGAATGTCACGAGCATGGATGATGGAAACGCAAGGAGAGAGAAAAAAACAAAATTCAGACAATAAAATGAGAATGAAGCGTACTCGGGAATGTTGCAGAACGAGCAGGTGGTAATGGCGCCCAACAAACTATCTTTAAACGAGTAACTGTTCACAGACAAGTTAACGTTCTGCAAAGCCTTCATCGATCCTTTCTTTGATTATAATGCCGATAGATCTGTCGTTAATAGTGCCTTGAATTTTGCATTATTTTCATTACTTTTCATCAAATATCCATGAGAAGTGAAAACAATTTCATCCCAGTATAATGATGATGTTTACTTTCTCGGTTTTCATGGTTACCGCTGGCACTTCTATGCCAACTGAATATTGTTTGCTGCAATGCAAGTCGGCTTTAAGTGCGGATCACAAATCTGCTGTCACTGTTGTTATGCTTAGCAATCGGTAAGCATAAATTTCATAGGAAGAAATCTGAATATCATCTCTTGTGATGCTTTTCTTTTTATTATTAGGTTATTTTAAATCCCAATACGAACATGGATCATCCAGGGCCGTTATCATCGTTCCACAAGAATACATGCTAGCAATGTTGAGTAAGAATACCCTGGACTGGGCGTCCCTTGCATATATTTTCCGATCCCTTCGGGTAATTGAATTTCACTTCTGACAATTCGAAATTCATATTGAAAATGAACCTGCTTACATAAATGAATGTCAAAGCATTTTGAAAATCAAACGGTTACGTTTGTTGTCACGAGTTATCATTTTATTTTCGCGTGAATCTTTATAGGTAGTCAATGTTATGTTGCCTGAAAATCCACCGATTTGAACCTAACGAGCATGACTTTTATCAAGACTAGTCACTACTGGATCAATGAGCGTTGTTCGTCCTCATTGCAAGGCATCAATTTCATAAATTTCGTCAAATCTATTTCATTGGAGATTGGAGCCAAGATGCTTAGAAAAGTTATATCACCATCAAGCTTTTTACAAAACTGTTTGACTCCATGGCGAGTGAGGGGTCCGTCAATTCCAGTTGAGGAAAGTGCCATTCTCATTTTTACACTTTCGATCAATCAAGCTCAAAAAATCAATTTCAAAAGACCATGATCATGACCATGACGGCCTAGTTTAACAGAGAATTACTCATTTACAGTTTATTCGTTTTAAAGATGCCAACGCATTCACTTCGAATCTCTTTATCCTACCGGAAAATCACATAGAAATTTATTTATTTATTTATTTGTCGTCGTCAATCAGTTGTAGACCATTTTAATTACAATAAGTACTTAACTTAAACCTAGCGGTTGCGGAAATATTGTTTTAATTTTTCTTTCGACATTTTAAAACCTATACTATTGCAATGGACATTGTAGTTAGCCATCATTTGGTTAATCGGTCCATATTTTGCATAGTTCGGGCTATGATAATTTGTTGCAAATAACTGTCGATGTCTTAAATGCCTTGTTTGTATGTTAAAGTTTGATAGAATTTCCTTTGAATCAATTCCTCCTGAGACTATATTATTTATAAATGACGCCATAGCAAATTCACGACGCTCTTTTAATGTTTGAATATTGATAAGCATACATCGAGCCTTATACGATGGTAAAGGAAATACAGTCCATCCTAGCTTTCTTAGTGCGTATAACAAAAATTTTGTACTGACTCTATTCTTTCTTCATGTGTCATGGTAAATGGAGACCAAACTATGCTACAATATTCAAGTATTGACCTGACATAAGCAACGTATAGTGTTTTTATCGTGTACGGGTCATGAAAGTCATAGCAAAAACGTTTAATAAATCCTAGCATCTTTTTATCTCTGTTTATACTTGTGTTATAATGATCGATTAACGATTAACGTAAGAGTCTAAGCCAACACCTAAATCCCTAACTCTATCACACTTCTCTACATTCTGATTACCTAAAGTTATTTGTGTATTAGGTATGTTTCGTTTTCGACTGAAGGTAATTAAGTTACATTTTTGAACATTCAGTTGTAGCAGACTTTTGTTACACCAAGTATGGAACAACAATATCTCATTCTTAAAAGCGTTGATTTCCTCTGCATTTTTTATTTCTATATAAAGTTTCATGTCGTCAGCGTAAATTGAAAATGTTAGTTTCTTAAGAATAAAAGATAAGTAATTTACAAATAGAATGAATAAAAGTGGTCCTAGATGAGAGTCTTGTGGGACTCCCGAAGTGGTATGAATAGGTGTTGATTGGTTTCCTTTAAATCTTACAACCTGATCACGGTTGGTTAGGTATGAATTAAGCCATTTGAGGAGTTTGGGCTGAATTCCCATTTTTTGCAATTTAAATATAAGCATAGGTATATCGACACGGTCAAATGCTTTTCTAAAATCTGTTTACAATTCAGGAAGCTTATCAGATAATCAAGGAGTAAAGATTGTTTGGAATGAAGCGGATTCAATATCATTTTAATAGGACTTTTTTAATAATTTCTACTCACTTTAAAAATCGAGTAATTTAAAATATTGCTAAAAAATAAGAAGAACCTCAAGAATATGTGTAAATTTGAAAAGTACAAGAATCCTTAAAATATAAGAGATTATCCAGAAACTTTGTGACAGTTGAAAAACTGAAAAAGTAAATGAATAAGGCTCCCGAAACCAATCTATTTGAGAGTATGAGTTAGCCTTCATTTGCGAAACCATTCCTAAGCTTGCTCTCAAATAAAATACTTTCCTCATCCACATTCTTTACGTAAATTTTTTTGTCAAAATTCTCAACACAGACAAAAACAGACATTTGGAATTTCCTTAGAAAAACAGGTGCCACTTTCTTCAATGAACAATCCTTATGAGCTGCTTGATCGGCTTCTTCGTTTCTGGTAATTTCAGAGGATCTCGGTACCCAGCAGACTACAATAACCCTCTGCGAAGTTATGCTTCGCATTCTTTCGGGAAAGTGTGAAGAATTACCTACCAATCAGGCTTCCAAGTTGCATTGCAAAGATATACGAAGGTATGGTAAATCATCGTCTCACCACCTTTCTTGAAACGAACAAAATTCTACATCCGGAGCAGCATGGATTCCAACAGCACTGAGCTGATCGGAATCCTCGGGAAGGCTATTCGAACAAACACATACCTCGAATTCACCCTACTGAACATTCGGAAGACTTAGGATCTAGTTTGGCATACTACATCAGCTCTACCACATTAACATCGGCAAACGCTTGAAATTATGTATCAACGAATACTTAAAGGATCACCGGTTCAAAGAATGCTACGGCGGCTCTTTTTCATCACAGAAAAATCAAGACAACGGTGTCCCTCAAGGATCAGCATTAGCTGTGACATTGTTCCTACAAGCAATGAATTCAGTCTTCAAAGCAGTACCCAAAATCGTTCGGATCCTGGTGTACGCGGATGGCATTTTCTTTGTTGCCACATCCAAACAAATCCCAACAGTTCCCCGACAATTCTCGATCGCAATAAATGCAGTAAATATCTGATCAGAGAAAGTTAAGTTTTCGAAACGGAGTATTCTACATTGTCATACTGCGCGTTTTCTAGGAGTATGTATTAATCGGAAAGGACAGTGCTTGAAACATGGCTCAAAGACTCAAAAAGCGTTGCGTAATCGAATATATTTCATTAAGGCTCTGACACCAAAGGCTAGCCGATTTTCGCTATGTAAAATAAGCAATACGGTGCTCAAGCAATACAAAGCTGTCAAAATTGGTAACATCAACTTGATTGTGATTTAACTAAGTCACATTGAGGTAAAATTGACTGGTTTAAGACAAGTGTGCAGCTTGGGTGTGGATAGCACAACTTACGTCCGGCGTCGAACTTTTTGGAACAAAACTTAATACCGCACTACAGCCCATATTTTATCAACTGCTAAGGTTCCCGGGCATAGGATTATACCAAATTGAGAACAAGTTCTATTACCAGGTTATCATTTTTTGATCATCATTTGATAAAGTCGAGTTATTAGTACGAGACACTGAAGAAGTCTGCACATTGTAGACGAAATACGCGTATCTGTCGAAGATAAGCAAAGGTAGTTGGAATTAAATGGAAGTTACTAATTTTTCTTCTAATTTCTAGTTACAGGTATTCCACTAAACAGCTCAAACCCTCTAGGATTCAAGAAAATCATAGTTTTTGTAACGGGTAATACAATGAACTCGGGCCTCAACAATCGGATTTTACCCTTCGTTAAGTCTCATTATGGTCCATTACGCTGCCATTACGGCAAGGAAGCGCTACAATGGTACAACGATAATGGAGCCCAGTTCATCCCAAAAGAGCTGAATCCACCAAATTGTCCTCAGTTTCATCCAATAGAGAAGTATTGGGCAAATATTAAACGGAAATTGAAGAAGAAGGGAGCAGTCACCAGTGACATTGGTGAAAACAGCAAGCCAGTATCATGACTGAAAATGATGTGCGCCGGCTGATAAGCATCATCAACAGAATTTCTTCTAAATAACTATGAATGATTTGTCCCAGTTATTTTTATGAAATAAAATAACATTATCTCTGTTTTATTCTTAGACAGTTTTTCGATTGAAGGAATGTTTTAGAAATACACGCATTTGAAAGTGCTCGATTTCTTAATGATCTAGCCTTTAGTAGCGGAGTTAATTGTTCTTATTTTTATCTGTCAAATTAAAGTTAAAATTAATTCTAACCCTTCAGTTGGAACACAGTCTTAGATTCGAGACCAGTAGATCCCACGCGGTGTTCGATTGAGGACGACTTCCAGCTGGGTATTCTGACGATCTCGATAGATAATGATACAGTTGGTCTTTGTAAAGATTCCTGATACTGTCAATAAATCGATTGAGTGGGATGTAGTCAAGTTGATATCCACTCCGAGAAGACTATACAGCCCCAAACCTGCCTACGCCGATTTAAATTATTTTCGAAGCTCAGACAAATCCCAACAGAAACCCATCAAAACGACCTTACCCAAAAACTTAACATTTGCTCCCCGCACCCAACCCACCGTCCCATTTCCCGAACCCAGTTAAGAATGCCATATTTTAAAAGATTTTCTCAGTAATGGAATTTCTCCTGCTAGAATCCATAACGCTCCACCATGCATCACCTCTCCCTCCTCCTCTCTCTGAGAAGGATAATCTGACCGGGGAAAAATCTACTGAGCCTCAAATCACAACCCGACCCTTTTTCTCGGGGATTCCCGAAACAGACTTTCTGCTAAGCCTCTCGTGTTGCATTCCTTCGGTTGCACACCCACCCGTTTAGTTTACTGCTGGCCATCTCCTGCTCCGAGCAGTTCCGAGAACTTAAAGCGAACGTGATATCCGACATGCCACATGGGTCCCCCAATTTACGATGATGACCGGGGCTTTCGGTGCTAAACTACTGCTGGTCAATCCGCAGGTGGACGGTGAACTTTTCCGAACAACCATTCTATCAACTTTTGAGAGCGAGCGCTTTATGGAACCATTCAAAGTCCCACTTTGATTGTAAATTTTTGCGGCCCTTTATTCAATGCAGATTGAATCGAGCACCTGTCCCCATTCCGGCTCTTCGCTTTTTCAGTGGAACCACTCGATCAAAGACACTCACCCAAATTGGTTTTTAATGTAGCTAGGTTGTTTGAAGAGGTGTATTAACTCATCGAGAAGAAGATCCATTCCGACGAAGCGATAAAATCAAAGAAACATAATTTCACCCCCACCCCCCTCCCGCCCCAGGGCACCAATCTCGATCGAAAAGTTTACATTCGAAGAACTTTTTTGTCTCTCCCGTGGCCAAGCGTGGTCTAGGGCAGGTTTGCGGATGCAGACGGGGGGCAAGTAGCTTCGAATCAAAAGTTTGATAAACTAATTCCATTTCGAACGTTTTTCGATCGGGGGAGTGAAATATTAACCGGCGTGGAGGCGGGAGAAGAATGATTTTGTTGGTGTATTTTTGTTTGTGCGGCTCGCCGGGGGTTAGACTGGTTCGGGGTGGTAGGAAAATAAACATCCAGAAGGCTGCCTAGAACAGCGAAATACATTTTTTGTGTAAGACGTCCCCTGGGACTAGTATGGTGGATCGAACACGATTAAAGGGTGGAACGATTGAAAATTGGTTGACTCTAATTTGTCGTATTTTCTTTAGAATCGGGCCTTTTTTAAATTTGGTCATGCATTACATCACGCCTTGGAGTCTCATCGTTTTTGCAACTGTATTTGTTACATATTTTGTTAACAGTATCCTTTATCGTATCAGAGTAAACTAATGGAATAACAGCAGTAGGAGTTTCTTGTAGTGGTATTATTTCAGTGTAGCACTCATCAAACATGACCATCCCTATATATTGTCCCACAAAATTATGCATACACAGAAAGAAATCTTGTAGTAAAAACTACCATTTTACCCGACTACGCCTATCTTTAAAACTACCATGAAATTTCAGTCAAATTTACTACGTTTACGGTAAAATCTTCAACGTTTGTGGTATATTTGACAGACCTCATATTGATATCAACCGCGCCATGGTTGATCTAATCGCAGGCATGGTAAAATCAAACGCATTTATAGTCAGCTGAAAATTGTTGGTGATTGCGCTTAATTTAACCCTTGAAATTGTAGTTTCTATTGCGGCTTTTTTTTTTGCGTGTATGCTTAGAATATGGTCATCCAGATACGTTTTATATTTGAGTTGTCATGTGGCATGTGTTAAGTGCAGTAAATTTTGTTTAGCAATGTGAAGAAAATGAGAAATTGTGCTAGTGTTTCAGCACCAAAAAATTCCACTTACAAGGCTTGAGCCAGCGTTTCAGCAACACTGAAAAGCAGCTTTTCTGACATTAGAGTCAAAGTTTTGGAGGATTCTGTTCGGTTGAATATCGAACACTTTTAAATAGGGATGAGGACCAACCACACATCATCAAGCTAAGTTAACCTACATTCAATGTTTTGTGTTGTATTGATGTTTTTCCGTTGTTGTCATGGTTATGCAGTTTTTTTCAGGTTACGTGAAATATTTCAAGTTATAATTTGTTTGATTTTTGCCAAAACCGTTGATGATCCAGCAGAAGAGCTATGCGCTGAATCTACACAGGTAACCAATAAGCCGTTTCAAAGCATCTTTACTGCAGCCTATCAAGCAATAAAGTCGCCTTTTGGCCCAATATGCGGCTGCGTTACTGCAATGCTACAATAATGCTTCATTAATGCTATTTACAGCGTACAAGCATTTTAATAGCATTTGAAATCCAACTTTACAACAGACATCATTCAAGTTGCTGATATAAAGCTTATATAATGCTTGTAACATCTGAACTGCAGATTTAGGGTTGATTTACTGCATATGCTAGTGCTTATTGGTTACCTCTGTACTTTCTCTATCCTACACATATGAATGAACATTTTCGTTTCCTTACTCTCATAAATTCGTCCCTTTCTTACTCAATTTTTAACGTAGAACTACGAACATAAGTCAGGGTTCGCATTTCCGTGTGCATATTCAAGTACAGTCTGTTTCTGCATTGGAGTGAACGCGTCAGCAAGTGGAAGTATACTATTCACAGTTCAAATAAAACTTGTAAAATAACGTCGACTTGAATGTAACAAATTGACCTATATATACGATTGAAAAATATGGTAACGGGATGTAATGTTAGCCTAGCTTCTTCATTCGGCTTATGTATCCAAAGTGTCATAAAGCCAGCAATAATCGGTAAGTTCATGGTAGCATCATAATGATCGATTTATTTTGAAGCAGTTGAGACATTATTCATTAATTTATAGTTTTATACTCGAGTGATGTTTTCGATTTCCTTAACTTTCTAGCAACCATGGCTCCATTGGTTAACCTGGATCTTCATGATCTTCAAAATTTTGCTAAATTGAACCGATATGCTTAGTGATACATTGTAGATGTAGAGGAAATAGTCAAGCGTTATAAATTAACCAATCACACAGAAACATGAACAATGATTTCACAAGAAAATCTTAAAACCAATTTCAGGGACACATTTTTTCCTATGTTCCCAACTATGGCCTAATAAAGTCATTATATAGTAAAATGTTATTGTATATTGATGTATATTGATAAAGTTTTCAATGGCAATGCGTGAGTTCGTGGTTGTAATTTTTCAGAGTGCTTATCCAAATCAAAACCTTAGTAACAAAATCCATCAAGTACCCTAGTAGCACACTTGTTGTCATTCGGTTTAGATAACATAAATATGACTTGCTAAGTCATAATAAAGTTACTACAACTGATTATGACCGTAGTGTGCTACTTGTTTTGAAATGGACTGGCCGATTCATTATATGTGAAAATTATTTCAGTGGAATAAATTAGTTTTAATATAATTTGTTTTGGGAAAGTTGGTGCTGAGTATAGCGAATATAGCTTCAAATTGAGTACTGACAAAGATGATAAAAATACGATTCTTTTTTGAACAAGAAATTATAGTGATAAGATGAAGTTGCATCCACGATTACACCCAATATGGTGCCTATAGACCGACATTAGATACATACTTGTCGAAAGTTTGCGACTGAAAAAAGTTGATTGGTTAACTTGCTTGAAGTAAACGTCTTATGAGGCATGTCTTAGCTAATGTATTACTAGTTGAATATCGTTTCTAGCTCGATTACTTTAGTGAGTTATCATTAAAAATGTATTTGACCGCTGCATATTAGGCGGAGTTATGGGATATGTACCTAATATGTAGCAAATTAAACAGCACATTCTTCAAATGCTGTAAATTTACTTGTCTTATATATTAAGAGTCTGTAAAATTAAATCTACTTTAATCTGCCTTTCTCGTATTTTGAAGTTAGATTTTCTTTACAAATTAAAAGAATTGGTAAATGATTTCAATTGCTTCCGATTTATTGACCTTTTTGAAAGTGATGATGCTTCCACTCTTTCTTGGATATTCGTTACGTTGGATAGTAGAAGAGGGTTAAAAAAGAGGAATATTTTTTCTTCTTGTTTTTCGATGACTGCAAATTCAACTTTAGCGCCCCCGAAGTCAGTACTATCTTCCCTTCCTTCAAAATTAGTTGTGTTTTCAACATATTTATAGGATTACTTTTCTTGAGGTGATTGCGAAACAATCTGTAAAATAAGTATTGGTATTTCGAGAACGCACTCATGATGATATAAATATTTCAAAGCATTCGGATTAATTTAATAAAATCTACAATATTTCACTGAATGAAACCCAGTTAACATTTTTGCGCTCTACGCACGAAATTTGTCCATACCCAATATGGAGGTGGTATCTTTTTAATTCTTTTCAACAGGTGGTGTTAAGTTGTGTTGAGGTCATCTTAAGTTTCCAGGGTTCAAGGCGGACAAAAACAAAAAGACTACAAATGTGAATTAAAACTGGAATACTACCTTAACTATGTTATTAATATCAGTGCAAGTTATTTATTTATGTTAACGATATGAATATGCGGTCAGCCATAAATTATGTCGACAATTTTACGTGATTATTAATTTTCATAAATTTTATCTGTGTTCTTTTCTTTATCGATTCTATTGGTTAACCATTTGTTTCACCATCTCTTCATCTCTGCTGCATCCCAAGTCACATTTCCACTTTTCTTCAACTTCTGCTTGACAACTGCCCAATATTCCTCTATTGGTGATATTGTGATGTCGTACTCAAAGAAATCCACTGCTGCAATTCTCCGCTGTAGTGGCAGCTTTCCAAATCATCCCTCAACTTTACAGGTCCATTGTGAGATTTGATGTACGGAAAAACATGTTTTTTCTTACACCCCTGTTTGTACATTTTGGAATCCATAGTCTTGTTTGTCACGAAAACCTAGTTTTTTTGTCCGCAATTGCAAATAGTTTTTCAAATTCAGCAAGATTGTCGTGTGCAGAATTTGTAGAGTTTCTATCTACAAGGTGGAACGTAATTTTGTTCCCTGCCCTTCGGTTCAGAAAGAGGTATGGGCGCGTTTTGCCGAATTGGTCGCAGCAGATTTCATGTATGAATAGACTGCCACGTATACGTTCAAAAGAGCCTGAACCAAATGAACAGCTTGTAATGATCACTTGAAGATGCTATGGGTAATCATTGCCCTGATATTCAAAATGTAGCACGTTGACAAAATTTTATATTCAGACTATGCCGTATCATGTCAATTTGAACGTAATTTCTTCTTGCTTAACCTTGCACTAACTTCTTGTGCAAAATAGCTCAAGCGTCCTCCTTTCTTGACTAAGAAGGAGTTCAAATTTTTGTCAGAACATGCTTCTTACCCGAGAATACACATTTTGAGTTTTAATTGCCTGGACAACTTTCATGTTTGGTTGAAATTTGTTTTCATTTGTTCATACAAGCCTTCCCTTCCAAAGAGGGGAGGGGTCTCAAACCACCATGGAAACAGTTTTGGTCTCTAAAACCCCCACATGCCCAATTTGTTTTCATTTGCTTGACTTTTGCAGAGAGTTCTGTTTCATTTGTCTAAGAGTCCCATCTTCCAGAGAGGAACTAGAAACTATCATAGAAACATTCCCCACATCCCAAGTTTGGTTGCATTTACTTGATAAGTTCTCAAATTACAGTATATAAAAAAAGTTTACCCACCCCTACCGACAAATCGCAATTTTCCTGTTTTGTAGTTGAAAAGTGAGCTGTTTATATGGATGAAGTTTCATGATTTATTCAGTTTTATTTGTTTTTCATTTTGCCATCGAATTTACATGACATTTTCTTACTCTGGAAAACTAGCGTGCGATCAATGAAACGATAGAAAAAAACAGGCAAAAAAAGTGTATCCACCTGAACATAGTTAATAATATTTTAGAGTGTATTGCGCGGTACCTGTCACGTTATCGAATGTAAACATTGCAAACAGAGCACAATCCGTCGTTAGGTGTATTTGTATATCAAAGCTTAAATTATTTCGCTTAAAATTCCTAAAAACCTACAAATTTCGTTAAGGGTCTGAAAATTGATAACAAAACAACAAGCTTAAAACTATAGACTTTTGATTGTTATTCTTTGTATTCTCCCCAGCGCGGAAGTAACGATCTTTGATGAAGTTTGCAGAAGCAGATAATTTCTCATCTCCATGCGAAGAGCTAGGAGTGGACAGTAATTTTATTGCTAGAACGGAAAGACGAGAAATACACTTTCTCTTCGCGTCTTTTCGTTCTAGCAATAAAATTACTGTCCACTCCTAGCGCTTCGCATGGAGATGCGAAATTATCTGCTTCTGAAAACATCATTAAAACTACAGTTCAATTGTTGATACGTAAAGATACAGTTGCTAAACTAGTTCAAAGGTTCAAAAAATGCGGTTCCATCTTACCAGCGGAACGATCAGGACGTCCATCGAAGACAAGTCCTCAGATTGACTGGGCTATCTTAAACAAATTTCAGCAAAACCGAGCTCTCAAAGATGCAAAACAAATCGAAAATGAGTTTTCAATTCATGTGACACCTCAAACAATGCGAAATCGGCTTCATGGACATGGTCTTAAGGGCACTTTAGAAGCCATGGTTATCAGGGAAAAACGTTCAAAAACGGCTCAAGTGGGCACAAGAGCACATTTCATGGACAATTGATGACTGAGAGAAGATCATATTGTCAGATGAGACTAAAAGAATGCTATTTGGGTATGAGAGTATCATAAGAAACTGGTGGAAGACCGGCGAAAGCTTGAAAATGAACAGCCGACAGTCAAACATGGTGGAGGTAAATTCTTGCAACATCGTTAAT
The DNA here is from genome assembly GCA_034211315.2 of Aedes japonicus. Lineage (NCBI taxonomy): Eukaryota > Metazoa > Arthropoda > Insecta > Diptera > Culicidae > Aedes > Aedes japonicus. The sequence continues at coordinate 84,981 of JASCZW010000389.1, read as the reverse complement.
TGTCAAATAACTCAGCCAGATTTAACATTGTCTATGCTGCTAGGGTTATGATTTGGTGCTCGATGGCACCGTCTGGTGTTGAAGAGCATTCATTCATCGACGGATTAATGGTAGAGGAAGTTTATCTGGACATATTGAAGCGAAAACTTGACATATTGTCCGAAAACTGCAAATGGGCCAAAAATACACATTCCAGGATGATGGGGACCCAAAGCATACGTCGAAATTGGTGATTGCGATGGTTTAAAAATCGAAAAATCGACGTTTTGGAGTGGCCAGCACAGTCACCTGACCTTAAAGCAATAGAACATATGTGGTTTGTTTGGAAAATTAAGGTTCAAGAACAACTTCCAACAAGCATTCAGCAATTACGACAAGTAATTACAACTGAATGGGTAACACGTAAATGCCGTGAAGTTGCCAAGTTGTTATTAAAGCTAAGAGTGATCACTAAGGACCCAAAGGAGGGGTCTGGAACCAAAATAGAAACATTTTTTGCATTGACAAACCTGCACATGCCAAATTTGGTTGCATTTGCTTAGTTAGTTCTCGAATTATGCAGAAATTTGTGTTTTATTTGTGTGAAAGCCTCTCGTCACAGTTGAGCCACTCCCGCCAGCTTTCTGCAACCATCCTGGGCCTGTGTATGAGTTTGGAGAAAGGATCTTCCAACGAGTTTTAACAGGCAAGTATGCATGCAATGAGAACTGTTTCATTCCGGTAACGTTTGTCTCTCCCAGCAACCCGACGCCAGCCAGTTTCTGTTCGAACTTGCGTCTACGCTCGTTAATCTACCATTCTATTGGAGCAAGTCTGCAACACAACTCACAACATCGGGATGCACGCCTGCAAGTCGAGCTGCCAGCGAACTGCAGCGATGCCGCCCCTGAGTATGAGTTTGGTGAAGAAGAAAGAGACTTTCATCCATTTTTACTCACTTAAAGCCTGTCCACGTTAAATTTCGGACACATTTCTTTCGGTGTAGATTTTGAATTATTTCATGGATCGCTGAAAAATGTCTCTAATATGACAGCTAGAACTCTCCACTTTATTTCGTGGTACAACATGTTTACATTCTTGTTCCATTCAGTAAAATGTCATCGAATCAAGTGGAAGTGCGCAAACTCATTTTGTACGAGCGGCAGCAAAACCCGATTTTATCGTCACGCGATCTTGCCAAGAAACTAAAATTACCGAAAAGTACCGTGTTTTGTGTTTGCAGATCATTTCACCAGCGCTTGACTGTGTATCAGAAGGTTGGACGTGGAACAAATCAAAAAGTATGCTCCCGACAAATGGACAAGAAGGTGGTAGCCATTATTGAGAAAAATCGCAATCTCTCTGTGCGAAATGTGGCTCGCAAAGTTGGGAAGTCAAAATCATACGTACATAAAGTAAAGCAAGGACAAGGATTGAAGGCATACAACTTGAAAAAACTGCCGAACCGTGATTACAAGCAAAATTTCACTGCAAAAAGTCGTGCTAAGAAGCTACATCAATGTTTGCAAACATTTTCTTGTATCACAATGGACGACGAAACATACGTACTCGAAGACTTTAAACAGCTTCTGGAGTCTGGATTTTTACACCGAAAGGCGTAAAAAAAGCTTTGTTGAGCATTTCCGGACAAAAGAGCTGTCCAAATTCCCGAAGAAGTATTTAATTTGGCAGGCCATATGTAGTTGTGGTCGAAAATCTAAAAGTTTCGTCTCTACCGACACTGTAAATACTGTCAATAAAAATGTGTACGAGAAAGATTGTCTGCAAAAGTGTTGCTGTTGTGGGCTGATTTGGCCTCTTGTCACTGTTCGAAATCCGTTCTGGAATGGTTTAAGAGGTCAAATACGTGCCAATACAACCAATCAACCAAACTGTCCAGAACTTTTTCCAATATAGAAGTACTGGGCTCTAGTTAAGTGGAAACTCTTCAAAACTAAGAAGAAAGCAAATGGCACCGATGATTTCAAGAGAAGTTGGAGAATCGTCACGGCGGGCGTATCTGAGGATACCGTACGGAACCTGATGGCAGGTGTACTACATAAAGTTCGAGAATTTTACAGAAAGAAGGATTAACATCTTAACCAACTGTTTCTTATGTCCATATAATCTACTATTGTGATATAAACAATCTGTTTTGTTGAATTATGTGTAAACTTTGTTTGCTGCTATCATTGTGGTGTCCGAAACTTAATGTGAACAGGCTATATATTCAAAACACCAAACGCCAAATCATCCCTACATAAAACTCGAAAAACCCAATAAACAACGATTTATTGCTTGCTCATGCCTGTCGTGTTAGTTCTCAATCTTCTGTTGAAAAACAACAAGAATAATATCAATAAGCAACGCTCAAGACAAGGCAACGAATTTTTGAACGACTAAACTAATTTTTGCGTCCTGGAATTCGACAGGGAAAAACTCCTACGCGCAATCTCATATACTAGGTAGTTTTTAAGATTTGAGTTTTTCCGAATACTGTCTCTTTGTTTGATTACACTTATCCTTTCAATGTTGATGATGACTAGCACTCAGTTTCACCAATTACTCGCTTCGTTTAAAGAGTACCGTAACCTTAACGGATTCCACATAATCATCTTAAAACAACACGCTTGAACCAGCCTATCCGGATCAGTAGGCAGTGTAGATTGCCTTAGCCAGACTGCGTGTGCTCTGTGGTGTAGATGTTTGTTTAGATGCCATTGGCATACACACAGAGAAAACATCAACAGCAGCCCTACCTCGCCTCGCAAAGCCTACTACGTGTACACTCACTGCCACCGTACCGTTCCGTTTGTTTGCCATTCAGAATCGAGCTCCGACATGACAGCACAAAAGCGAAATCGAAGCAAAAGAAGAAAATAACTATTTTTGTGGCTTTTGGATGTGGATTTCCACCTCGGTGACCTACGCCCCCACCCCCCTCCCATTCCCATTCTCGTTCTCAGGATGGCGGCGACCGGTACGAGTGACATGGGGAAGCACGTCGTATTGGGTCGACTCCCGGGAGCAAATCCGGCGGCCATAATCGTAAAAACGAAGAATAATGTGTGATATTCAATATGGAGCATTTTATGATAATTGTTTGTATGTGCCTTCTTCAGCAAAAGCTGAGCCCGGTCCTGCTGAAATCCTCTCGCACATACAAGCACACACACACACACACACATGCTTAGGGAAATATTTCATTGTGCTGGGGACGGTGGGTCAATTTGTTCGATCTATTGCAATGGATGGACGAAGGAAGGAAAAATAAAAACGAAGAAAGAACTAAACGAGAAACGAGGATGGCAAAATATCGTCCGGTGACGTGATGAAAAAATGCAACCATCAACAATGAACATATTGACCCACGGATGAGGAGAACAACTCAAACGTGAGTTAGTTTTAACTCAGTTTCGCAAATTTTTGCCCTAATCGGGTAAACTGGATAGTAGGAGTATCTGAAATGAAAATTCAGTTTCCTATCCGTGAAAAAGAAAGATGGTGTTTTGAGCGTGCAAAGCAACAAGAGTCGAACTCAACTCAAGTTCGAGTCATTCCAATCGGTCGTGCACCGACGAGTGGTGATAACCTCGAGCACAGGTCGTGTATGATAATCAGCAATCGGGTCGAATGGGCCATAGTTTATTGCACTGGAAGAACACCCGGTGGAGGAAAGGTTGTCGTTTTATGCTGAAACCTAATTTTTCATGCCGATAAAAAAAAAGTAGCTCCGGATTCTTGATGCTAGTCAAATGTGTCCCTTTGCTCTAATCCTCTTTCCTCCGACCGGATGCCAAATTGCGTCTCTATCATTCCGCATTTCTCTTTTATCTTGGATCAATTTGCTCATCTTTCGCACTTTGTCCTTTGTTGGAGTGTTTTCCTTATGTACCGTTCATTTGTCAAGAATTTCTTGGTTGATTTAGCTCGCAGGGTGCTTTCGATAGGGCTGGATTGTTGTACTTAATGTTCTGCAGTTTGGTTATAAATCAGGTTAATAGTCCACTTTCTACGGAGGTAATCGTCCGTGCTACTGTTGACATTTCTTCAAGTGTAAGACTGCACCGCCTACTATATCTGCCAAACAGTTCTCAGGTCCACTGAGTTTCTAATTCGAAGTTTTTCAAACCCGAATTCCACCGAATCGCATCAACTAACATCAATCATGACAATATGATGGATACGCATGGTCGTCTATTCGAGACACGCGCCATTCCGGTCCATGTATGCCACCGAAACGACCGCTTACTACGAAACCACGCTGCGAGTTAAGCAATAGAAGGTCTCGCATCGGACGGACGACGGACGGACGGAGCACGCGAGGATTGATGAATTTTCCTGCACACGACCAACCCATCAAGCCCATCAACATCATGATGTGCGGGACGAACATGGCTGAACGGATTGTTGATGTGTTTCGTCGTTATTATTGCTTCCCATATCTCCGGACAGGATATCAGGGGGCGGGGGGTGGGTTGAAAATATTAAACTTGATGCGAAGTTATGGGAAACATTTTTATGTGCGGCACTCCTCCAGCTCGAGACAGAGTTAGGACCCCCTGGAGGAAATCCACATCTTTTCACAGCGAGAATAATAATAGCAATAAAAAACGGCGCAAACCGACGGTGAAGAATGCAAGCGAAAGGGAAGAAGAATTCCTCCGAAGGACGCTCAACGGGAAAATCGGGCAGTAATTATCGCGAGCTGGAGCAATGTAAATAGGGCAGTGTACGGCGGCACAGCGCTTGCTGGGACGGAAAGTGTAGGAGATTTTGACGTTTCTGCTTTTCCACTCGAAATCGAATCGGACGAGCGAGGAGTTACGATGGCAGAAATAGGATTTTTAATGGTTTGTGTTGCCTTTGGCTGGTCGGTGGCCGTGGCCAAGGTGGTTTTTGTTTTTGTCGATTCGGGACGAATTCATGAGCCGGATGGGGATGATGGGGGTCTATTAGAATTTTCAAAAGCCTCGGTGGTATTACTATGGTCGACCTTCGCTCCGTTGCTTGGACGATGATGGTTAATTGTTTCCGGGGTCAACGAGGTGTAACGGTGGCCGGTATGTTGTAGTAATACTCGATACTTATCCCAACCTAATTAATGTTCCCCGATTGGATATAATTAACGTCCATGAAACGGTTCGTTGGGAATGGGATGGGCGGGGAGGATAAGAAGCCAAGTGTTTGATTAACTGCCATAATAAATCAATAACTCATTGAAACACACTCATTCTTCATTTGCGCACTGTGGAGTGTTTCGCAATCAGCATTATGGGCTTTTTTTCAAGATTTCAAGGTTTATCAATCGGTGAATTGCGATTTCTGATAACCACCCACGCTTTGGTGAAATTATGCGGTACGGTCATCTCGAAATGATTGATCTGACACGACTGAAATGCTCGTTCCTGCCAGAGTAAGAATTTCAGTTTTAAGGTTTGCTTGCAGTAGCTTTTCTAAGTCATCAGTAAGCATTTATAACTTGAACTGTATCAGAATTATAAGCATTTATCGCAGAGCTGGTTACAAGAGACTTTATCACTATTTTAATGCTAGTCTCTAAGACATTTCTAATTTCATTGAAACTTCTGTAAAGTCTCGTTTTTACAAAAATGCGTCCTTTATTTGGTGATTTGATCTTTGATATTTGCAGCTCATTAGAGTCAGTGTTTAGTAATACAGTTCATTATTTAAACGCACAAACGTTTCTGGAATAACAAAACAGAATGAAATTAATTAACTTGTTGTATTGCTAATCTAATTAACTTTGTTGTACCGGCTTATCAATAATTTAGGGTTAAAACTTAACGAAAAATTGTGAATTTTCGCTCAGAGTGTAACAAATTGTTTACTTCGGCAACATACCTGAAAAATAAAAAAAAGTGAGAAATTTCGAACGAAGGGTCGGATTAATTTATCAACAGCAGCGAAATTAATTCTACACAAATGGTTTTCTGAAAAGTTGTCGTTTCGAGAAAGTGCAAAAAACATGAAATGCACTAAATATGTAGTGTTCAAGATTGTTAAGAAGTTTGTAGAAACGTGTTCTCTTGAAAATGTACCAAAAATTACTACCGGACCAGAAAAAGGAGCTGACAGCGGTACGCCTTTTGAAATCGCAAAAGCCGTTTTCCGTTCGTGAAATGGCCACTAAAGAGTGGACATTAGCATAGGAACTGTGCAAAATATCAAAACGCGCAACAATATCAGAACCTACAAGGATCAGAAAGCATCCGAAAGGACGGTTTCACAGAAAGCTGCTTCAAAAAAACAGTCACGAAATTTATATGACGTTCTCCTCCAATAGCCGCACCGGTACATTTTCAAGAGGCGACCAGACGTACGTCAAATTGGATTCCAGTGCACTTCCAAGGCCGCAATGTTTCAGCACTGAGCAGATGGCAGATTTGCCTGATGATGTGCATACATTCGAACCGAAAAATTTGAGAAAAGGTTTTGAAGTGGCAAGCCATTTGCTCCTGTGGGTTCATATTTTACAACGGTGAAAATTACAGAAAAGAATGCATCAAAAACGGCTTCTACCCATCCACCGAAAGCATACAGTTCCTCTATTGCGTTGCCCTGATCCGGCTTCTGTTCACTATCCGATCAGGAACGAATAACTTGATTACTGGCCTTGGCATTTAAGAGCTCAGATTAAGAGGTAAAAATCCTGAGGAAAATACCATAAAATTGTTCCCACAATGTTATGCGAATACCAAATTGAGAAAAGACAATACCAAAATAGTACCTCTCAGGTATTCCAGGTATCCGAAATAACAAGTTTCGTTATTCGAGATATTCTGCTTGCAATTCGTAGGTTTTTTATTTGGGTATTTTACATCTTAATCTGAGCTCTTAAATAACAAACGCCAGATATCAAGATCAAAATTAGATGGTATTCATGTGTTGTTGTCTCCTGCTCGGGAACGCTTCTACATGCCATGGAGATGCTCAAAAAGGAAAAAAAAAACATTTTTTTCGAAAAATACCAAAATCCTCCAAACTGTCCTGAATCATGTCGTCATCGAAAACACTCGCGCAACAACTAAGCGGCATCTCAAGAAAGATGGGCAGAGAAGCAACGGTATGTTGACTACTGCAAGAAAATTTGGTCTGCAGCATATCGTAAAGTTACGGAGAAAAAGTTGTGCAGAATCTAATGGGAGGTATCAAGAGAAAAGTCCGTGCGTTCGTCAGAAATGAGAAGTAAATATTCAAACTCACTTGAATTTGGCCGTATGTATTTTGATTTTCATTTATATGTAGCAAACTTACGAGTTCGTAAAACAATAAATATATTCATTTGAGAAACAGATGTCCACTTTCTTTAATGAACAGTCCTTTTGTCTTATTCTAATACTTTCATAACCCTTTAAGTCATTATTATTTGTTGACATAACAATTTCTCATTTTGGTGTGAAATTCCTTAAAGCGGAAATCAATTATCAGAAGCTAGTCCACCTTTATATACACACTTTGGCTAAAAATTTAATGAGTGCCATGAAGTGGTTGTGAGACTTGTGTGTAAACCATAACCTGCATTGCATTGCAATATAGTGTTGTTGACGCTTTTAAGCACCATACCGAAAGCGAAACAGAGCGGAGATTAATAAGAAATGTCCTAAAGAAAGGTGAAAAATCACATCATCTGGAAGAAACAGCTTGGAGACTGAAAAATTCAATACCTAGGAATTGAAGCAGTGAACATTTTTTTTCTGACGTTAACAAAGTTTAACCTCTCGCTGATCCTTATTGCTGCGTTGAGCAGACATTTTGGAGCCGCCAGTCTTATAATTTTCACAAATTCTACCAGAATGAATTCAGAGAGCCATGTGGAGCTACTGGGCGTACTTTTCATTCCATTAACTGAGGATATTATGGACAAACAACTTCATCTTAAAACAAGATAACGCTTCTATTCACGTGAGCGAGATGTCTTTGGGGCGGTTCAAAAATATCATCAAGGTTATGAACTGACCAGCTCGTATTCCGGATCTGAATGCTCAGGAGGGTGCCTGCAACGCGAGACTAGTTTACATTGGGGAACGAGCAGTCTGGAACAACTCAGAGCTACAAACATGCGTAAGAGACGATTGGTGGAAAAATTCCATCGGAAATGTTGGAAAATATCATTGACGCCAACGCCAACTATTGAAAATAGAATTTCTGAAATTCTTATGGTGAAACACACCCAATCTTTTCCCGGAAAATTTCAAACAGCGGGAAAAGTTCGGTAACCTTAAAAACAATTCTTAAAAAATTAAGAAAACATCCATTCTTTCGAAATGTACACCGAATGCTTCATTCCAGTATTATCTATTTATAAAAAATATATAATTTTAATAACGTTTCTTACATTCCATGTGCTGATGATTCAAAGTTTACTGACTTTTTAAGCCGCTAGAAAACTCAGTACAAATCCACCGACCTCAGTAAAAAAATATTACAAAATATACATATTCATGTTGAATCCAAGAGAGTTTGAGCTGTTTAGTGGAATACCCGTACGAGAAATGTGGAAGAAAAATTGCAATCTTGCATACAGCGTACAGCATTGATTCGCAATCTATCATAACGCAGGCCTGATTCAGGCGATATGTGGCATGAGTTTACATGAATTCAAGCCAACTCTAGCATAAGATAACGCAGAAAATTACAGGATTCTTTAGAACTGTGTTTGTCTAATGGGCCACTTCCTTTATGTGCATCCAAGCAGGCTTAAATTGCCATGTTTTTTTCTAAGTGTATTCGTAAACCAAACTTATACATTGTTTTTCATTCCCTGAAAGTCTCCTGAAAATCAGTTGAGTAACTTATTTCTAACGAATGGTCCTAAATTCAGACTTAAGGCTGAAGCAAGTAGGATTGGGCTCATAATAAATGCATGGATAACGAAATACATCAAAGGAAGAGGCTCCCGAGAAGCCAATGTTAGCCTCCCACGATCAGTTCTGATCGACAGCGATGAAATCGTGGCCGTATATGAATTCGCGTATCTGATTGATGACGGCCGATAACGACACCGGCAGAGAGATACAAAGGCGCATTATGGCTGGAAATCGTGCCTACATTGAACTCCGAAGGACGCTAAGATCGAACAAAGTTCGCCAAACTATAAATTTAACCATTTACAAGACAATCATTAGGCCGGTAGTCCCCCACGGCCACGGGACATGAACATTGCTCCGTCTGGACTATATAATTTCTATAATTTTCAAAGCTGTTTGTCACCTGGGATTCATTTCCAAAATCGCACGGGATTTCACCGAAAAATGCGCCTGCCAAATCACTTCATCGATTTTCCCATCCCAACAATTCAATTGTTTGAAATTCGGAGTTAAATCGAGAACTTACCGAAGGAATGCTGAGGCATTCTACCTTTCTAAGTCAAGCTTCCTACAGTAAGTCTCAGTGTAGTCTCTAGAAGAATGAAGAAGAGCACAGCTCCAGAAAAGCTCTTGCCGAACCAAGCTCAGTTAAACCGGAATTGCATTCACTACGTAACGTAACTTTATTTCGTTGGTTTAGTTTCGTCTATTCCACAGAAGATAACTTTAATTGCTTAATTCACTTTAATTTCTATTTTGAAAACTATTCGGGCATCGATCTTTACAGAGGGTTCCTCCATCTTCTTTTGGTCGCCGAAAGAGTAAAATTACATTTTCATGGGCGCCATGATCGATGAACGATGTGGTTGATGCTAACGCCCAACGCATTTCCATATATAGATGGCGCGTTATTTGTAATACGAACAAATATCCAATAACTCTAATAACTTCAATAAATAATAACTATTTAAGCTGTAAAAGTGGTTGTTCATCTATTATTGGTCTCAAATTGTTTGTTCAGTTATCTTCGAAAGTTAACACCCAGTCAGTTGAAATTAGAGAGTCCGTTAGAGCTGAGCAAGAACTACAACAGGGGAGCGACCCCTGTGTAGTGGTTAGCAACCATACCTCTCACGCCAAAGTCACGAGTTCAAATTTCATCCCGAACAAGTCACAACAAAATACCCAAAAAGCGTGATTACGAGAAGATGAACCAGCTCGAGGCTAAAAATCTCGATGATAATGAAAACAAAAGAACTACAATAGTAGAAACTGGTTGGAGTTATTGAACACTTCAGCGAATCTCTTCAACGAACAACTTAATCATGCCTGATTTTTTCTTAACCCCATTTAGAGTTTTTGTAAAACAGTTCGATGATACTATCATTTGCTATCACTTCTAGATCACATCCCACTTTTTTAGAGATAAGCTCACCCATATCTTGCCCCACATTACGTTACGGTTTGGCAAACATATAAATAAAGCCTTCCTGCGAGAAACCAGGCCAGGATAAATTTCTTAATTATGCACATGCGAATTTGTCCATCTATCTCTTCTGTAAGAGCAATGCGGTGTATTAAATTATACCGTTTAGCCCGCATCGAAACGGCTTTCCACGAAAACTCGCGGAATATTTTTACATTGCAAGTAGCTTAACTCGTTCCGTTTTTCTCAGTCCTTATCCGAAAATTTAAATTTGCGATACTCTCGAGCGAATCACAAATTTATCGAAATTTCCCCGAAACCAACCAGATTTTTGTTTTGCATGCTGCTTAGTAGATGGACAGAAGATCGATGAAGCTTTTAAGGTGATTCATTTCATGTTTCGTTCGCTAGAATAACAAAATAAGAGCCACTTTAAATTTCATTTAGAATCTCGGTAATTGTAACAGCACTTTTCATACGTTTAAAGTCTTGACAGTATACTAAAACTTCGCTTATAGCTCAACATTCAGTTTATGTAACGTTGGAGTTATTTATTCTGAAAATTCTAAAATTATTCACCAGGTCTGTAGTCTGTCCCGAATTCGTCAAGTGTTGTAGAATATCAAAATCCTTAGACGTCGTCCTAATTCCATCATAAACTTCCTCTAAACGATTGTAACACCCCTATTTTTATTTGATTGTCAACTACAGCTATACAAAAGTAACTATTTTTGAAGAAATTATGTTAACTGTTTTTCTTTTATCCCATAAATTAATCATAGTGAATACTTTCCATTTTTTATTTTGTTTTCTTAGAAAAAATGTCGCATACCATTTTTTACCCTTCAGTTTTTTGAGGAAAACTATTCCTTCGAACGTACCGCAGAACGTACGAGCGTTTGTGCCTATTCTTAATCGAATTATCTTATGACTCATCAATTGAATTAAGTCGTATTTAACTGATCGCCAACAAACAAGCTAGATTGAATGTTAAAAAATCAAATCATTTAATTCTTAAAGGTGCAGGGCGGACTTTTTATTTCGAAAACGCTATATCTCAATGATAAGCCTTTCTAGCTGAAACTTTCACTAAAACTATGGGGAATTGTAGTCCCAATTTTGATACATGTAGCCCCCTCTAACTCACATTCTCCTTTTTCGTGGCTAAAACTAGGTGGCTTTGAGGGTATTGTTCATGATGATATAGATTTTTTTTTTGTTTTCCACTTTTTTTATAAACGGTTTTTTATGGTTTTTAGTTCGTTTTTAACAGAAATGGTACATGAAAAGTATACAAATGGGTATATGCATATTTTTCGGGATGTCCAACAATGTTCAAGAAGAGTGAAATTATTATCTGTCATCCATCTCCATTCATGTCAGTCGTTCAAGTCTCTCCAGATTGTTCTGGAGTTCTGGTCAAATGGTCTACTAGATCAACCATGACTGGGCTACTGGGCAACGCAGCATACCCAAGCAGACTCAAAAAAGCTATACGAAGGTATTATCATTTCCCTCCATATAAGATGTTTTGGGTTCTCCAAATTGTACTGGAGTTTAGTTAGTTCGTTGTCGTTAGTACAACTAATACTATTTTTTTCGTTCCTTTGTTATCGAGTTTTCAGTCCTTGGTTGGTTCATCTCCTGTCGTAGTCACTCAAATACCTTGTTAGGTATTCTCGTGACTTGTCCGGGGCGGATTCGAGCTCGTGAAGCCAATGACGTGAGAGGTATGGATGTTGAACCACTACGCTGGTTCGCCCCCTACTAAGACTAATCTAATGTCCCCTAACATTGCATAATGTCTTCGCTGGTTTATAGCACCAGAGCGCATCGTTTACGACCTATTTTCATTTATATTTGTTGTTCTAGGTGCTCCAGGTTTATGTGGAGTTCAAGTCTTAAAATCTATTGAATCAACCACAGCTATAATGTAGTTCCGATGGAAAATGCATAATCAAAAAGAGTCACGAGGCTGTGAGCATAAAAAACAATCTATTTTTCTGAATATTAGCTATACTTTCTTCTACAAATCATCCAGGAATACATTTAAACTGATCTACAAGATCAACCATGGCTAGGCTGCTGTCCTTAGCTACGCAGAATGCCCCAACAGTCCATTTCCCTCCTCATAAAATGTTCTAGGTTCTCCAAATTGTGCTGGAGTTTAGATAACATCGCCGACATACACAAAATGTGCGAACAAAATACTGCTAGAAGACATCATTTGTAAGAACATGTCTGATGCATAAAAGTGATAGAATGATCTTCCCTAAAACCCAGTGTGCGCTAACGACGACGGCTTTACACAGAGTTTACGTGAAATTCTAGGTGATAGTCGCTAAAGATTTGATCACTATTAGTATGACTTGTTAGTATGAAGAATTGTTTTCACATGTAAGGGTTGACATACTTTGCTCGAATGTATATTGGTCATACTGTAGTTCTTATGGGAGGAGCATATCTAAACAGACTCCCAAAGGTTGTATGCATCAATGGCAACTGTATATTTGTTAATTTGATTAGATTTATTACAAAAATAAGAAGCATGAAAAAGGATAACAAGCAAAGAATTATTCACAACTTGTCTGAAACAACCTGTTCTATCATCTCTGTTTTAAAAGTGATGTGTCTACCGCTTGACTCATCAATACGATTTTTACACTTCCTGCTCATCCAGGTACGAAAATATATGAGTGTTTTGATGGAACAATTAGGCACACAAATTGATCACAAAAACAACATTTGGTGTTTGTTTTCGAAACTCTTCTTTTTGAGCATCTTTTACATTCTACTGATCGCATTGAGATCGCTTGATCTCACATTAATTCATTGAGCAAGCAATAGAGGGTGTTTCTGATCAAAATTTGGTCGACTTAAACTTGACGTATTTCTTTCATCGTGCATTAAAATTTTTGCACATTTTTATTACCTTGAAGATGTGTGCGCGCAGGCACGCCTCTATTTTTGATTTTGAGATTAGTACTTCAGTTATCAAAATGTCGTCGAAGGAAGAGAAGCAACGCATCAAAATTTTGCACGTGCATGGCAAAAATCGAAATAACTCTCACGCCAAGTTGGCGAAATTTTTGAATTTTGCTAAATCAATTATTACCAACGTTTTAAAAGTGTTCGGTAAACGTTTGTCGTCAGACAGGAAAGCTGGATCGGGGAAATCCAATGCTGGAGGCCACAGCGACGAGAAAAGGAGCTGCCCGCTGTTTCCGAGCGGAACCCCAACCTCTCCGTCCGAGATGTCGCAAAGAAGCTGAGGAAGTCACAACCTGTCGACTTACAAAGAAAGTGATGACTCCAAATCGCGATGATAAACAAACATGTCGGCCAAAGCATTATCGCAAGTGGTACACGACGATGCTGATAAAGTTTGATTGCTTGGTACAGGACGATGAAACTTACGCCATTACGGAAAAAAGGCAATGGAGTGGTATGCTGTCAACAACGTTCAAGTGATGCCCTCGGACATTAACCCTTCCAACACACCTGAGCTCAACCCAATCGAACAATATTAGGCCATCGTCAAGCGGAACCTTAAGAAAACTCAAAAAACTGTTGTGGCCGAGATACAGTTCAAGGCAAACTGGTGTTTTGCAGCGAATAAAGTGGACAAAGAAACTGTACAAAATCTTATGGCAGGGTTAAACGAAAGACCCGGCAAATCGCATTTGGTAAAAATGAAGCTTAGCTGAATATTTCTCATGTATTCTGTATTATCTGAACTTGAAAAATAATTTGACTTATTAATAAAAGCTTTGATCGACTCATACACTTTACTGTTTGACCAAATTTTGATGGGAACACCCTTTATTTAAATATATTTTGGTGCATTTTTGCAAGCCAACCACTATACACTAATATCTTCTTTAGCTGAATTTTGCTGTGTGTGGGGCCGTCTTCATTAGATTTCCCAGATTTTGGTACGTAAGAAATGCTATTCTTCACTAAATTCATGTTACTCGAAGCTGAAATATTGAGTTCTTTCGCGATTAATGTACTTTTTTTTCCCAACTATGCAACAATTCATTTATACAGAAGTCATCGTAAATGTTGAGCAGCAAAAAGGCAAGGTAATTTAAATATTGGAATAAAATCTATATTGCGTTGGTTCAAATCACCATAGAAATAATTTACTTCGAAAGATAAGTATGCCAAAAATTCTTCAGCTTTATGTCTCGGCAGGCATTTTTTGGAGGAAAGTACACTGACACAACATATAAGGGGCTATTCATAAACCACGTAGACTTTTCTGAAATTTTTTTGGAGAAAAGTCTACGAAGAGGGTTGGGGGGGGTCTGAGATTTTCAAAAATGGTTTATGAATAGTTCCTAACGGGCAAAGGGAAGGACCATCAGGGCACCCAAGTGAAACGATTTGAATAGGGAGCATGGGACTGCCTCCTCCCAATTCGGGGAGGATGGGACTCTTCGACCCCATCTATTGGGTTAATTCAGTCAACCGAGGGTTTTACGCTAGTGCTGTGAGTGTGAACTTGCTTTTGGAAGGAGATTCCCTTCCCTATATTCGCGGGTTTCGCGTAAGTGTCTCTGCTAACGGGCCCGCCAAACGTTTTTGGCCCTTCATACTAGAGCTTGATGATCACAAACAAATCGTTTTTTCAGATTATTCCACTGCTATGGAAAGTTACCTTTGCTACAATGGATGGCAGTATTTCATCATTATCATCATCATAGCTCAACTTTCATTTTAAGTAAAATTGGAGTTATTTCTTCTAAAAATTCTAAAATTATGTACCATGTCTTTACTATGCCCCGAATTCGTCTAGTTTTGTAGATTATCATTATCCTTAGGTGTCGCTGTATCTAATCATAATTTTTTAGTCGAAAACGCATACCATGCTTTACCACTACAGGAAAACTACTGCTTCGAATCAGCCCTGGCAGAAACCTGCTTCCACCCAACTTAAATTGAATAACAGCTAGGAATAATCTTTGAAGTCCTGCCTAGGCAGTTAAATTGAAAATCATGAAAAATGATCCTAAATTTAATGCGCGTAATTGTGTTAGTCGATCCAATCGGACGTTTATGAAAGACATAAAAACTCGTCACGACACGAATATCCTTGAAAATAGTCCGACCATATTTTCTTAACATGTTGACCCATACCAAACATACTGTTCCATTTCAGTTCAAGTGGTGCCTGAGAAACGTTACTTGCATGGTCATAATTCA
Source organism: Aedes japonicus (assembly GCA_034211315.2). NCBI lineage: Eukaryota > Metazoa > Arthropoda > Insecta > Diptera > Culicidae > Aedes > Aedes japonicus. The sequence continues at coordinate 69,537 of JASCZW010000389.1, read as the reverse complement.
ACAAAAACCGAAGCCTTAGATTAAAAGCGAATTTTTAAACCGCATTCAAACACATCAAATACCGTTACGGTTCCCCGATAGAAAGGAAATTCTTCCTTCTCTCATAAAGACCGGAAAAACAATACCTTCAAGCGAAGCAAGCGGGTTCCACGATTCAAAAACTGGTTAATCTGAACAGCCTCCTCGAAACAATTTCCATCAGATATTTATGTTGATTAATTCTCCGCGAATCAAACCAAGACCACCAAGCCAAACTTTTCCAATTATGAAAAGAGTCGCTCCTTGTGAAATGTTCATTTAATAAATTGAAACACAACAGACCCCATTCACAGCAACCCGGTTCTTTGATCTTATCTTCGCAAATCAGACAACTCGAAAAGTTGCTCAACTAGCGCAGCCAGCAGCACACTGACCTAAATGCGAGAATTAAAGTTGAAGGATTCTCGTTTCTAATGAAATGATAATAATATCCATGGAGCCCGAATTCTCTTCGCCTCCACAGCATTGGACGTGCCTCCGCTGCAGCGGCTTGCGTTCAACATTTATATTAAGATTAATAACATCTATCCGCACGGAATGAACACCAGCCGAGGCGGAGCAGCGTGCCGAGATAAAGCACATCATTTCCCTCCCTCTCTCTCATTTATCTTCGGGCTAAAAACGAATCTGTTTGTTTCTAAATCACACACCAGCACCATCAGCAGCAGCATCAGCCAGAAATTGTGACTTTCATACCCGATTAGCGCTAAGACCCAACAAAGGTCTGGTTTGTGCGATGAGCCAGCAAAGTAGCTCAAAAGCTTTGGCCATCCTAATCTCTGCCCTCTGTCCCTCCGTGCCGACGAAGTTTGACAGACAAGAAAGGCGAGCAAAGAAAAGAAAAAAATGGGTTGAAAAAGTAAAGTAGAACCGTGAGAATTGTTCCCCCGGGGGGACGGTCGTCCCGTTGCTCGTGAAAAGTGTCAAAAGTTTGCACAAATGCACAACAGTGTGGGCATTGGCATCAGCTGAAGTGGAAAGCTGTCACCAGCATTAAGTTGCCTTCATTTGAATGAGAAAAAAAATATGGAAAAGTCCGTCCGACATGGAAAAAAGTAATCATCGTTAAATCAGCGCCTACTGTGCTTCTGTCCTTCCCTCGCGATGGCGGGCGGTGTGTTAACAATAATGGGAATGAGCGAGTCCTAAGTTATTGATCAAGTGTCGAATGTCGGTGAAATACGATGTGGAAAGTGACACTAATGTGCGGTTGAGAAACTATGAGGCAATTGTTTGTCTGTCAATCATGCCATGCTACACATAAACAAACGCGCAGCATTGAATTATCTCCTTAATCTGCCATGAAAGAAATGTGTGTTTGGGAGAGACAGAGTGAGAGTGTGTGTGTGTGAGTGTATGTGCTGCTGCTGCTTCCCACGGTAGATGATGGCGAATGGGAAGATAAGCCCGTGGAAAATATGTCAGATTTCATTAGGTGTAGACCCTTCTTGCGAGAGTTGTTTGTTCTTGTCCTCTTTCGGTAGGCTTCTTTTATTTTTGGTAGTTCTTGTTGTTTGAGAGCTCAGTGAAAATGGGTTAGGGAAGATGGGGAAACTTTTCTATGCATCGTACATGCGATAAACTGTTGCCCATACCTTGTCGTTTGGGCCGTTGAGGTTGCAGCCACTGCGGTAGCTCCTTCGTCTTCTCTGTATCCGGACGACCACCCCACTTGGAGGAATTCGTCCGGAGCGGTTCCTGTTACTACCTGCCCCTCTTGCTGCGGCTGATCTGTTCGATGTCCTCGCCCGAAGCAGCACTGCAATCCACCAGAGATGTGCGGGTAAATATTTTGGTTCAAGCGTAGCAAGGCATAACAGCACTCCTGGTGATTCTCCTGCTGTTCCTGCCGCTGCTGACTGGTGCAAAAGTGCTCCGTTTTTGCGTCCAACTCGGGAACCGTCTCCCCCTCCTCCACCTCGTCCCACTGCTGCTGCCGTTCCTGTGTGTAGTACGTTAATCCTTTGGCAATCGATCCGCACTGCCTGCTGCTGCTGCTGCTGCTGCTTTAGCCTGTATGGCCCCGCCACTTTTTCAACCCACCCCACTTTGACAACGATACGCTTTCCTGACTTCCTCTTCGCTTCCTTCCTTCTGCCGATTTTCGACTCCTTTGGCTCACACGCGCTTTTAACACACTTCACACCCAAACACTGAAAAAAGCACGCACTTCGATTTTCGCAAACAAAAGAAAATACAACTCTTCGGAATATCGCAACACAACTTTTGTTAGTTTTTCGCCTACTACGATCGGGATAGGCAGAATAGAGTAGAGAAGGCCTTTGCTTTGCGTTCGGCCGCACCACTTGACGCGCTTCGATTCTTGACGCTACTGCTCGCTGCTCACAGCACACACAGAAAAAAAGAAAAACTCGTCCCGCTCTCGTCGCTCCTTCTAGGAAAAGGCGATTTTCCACAGATCCATCCCCTTCACGCACTCGAAGAAGCAAACATCATCTGGCCTTTTTTTCTTCTTCGGTCTGCAGTATCGAACAATCGGGAACAGGGAACTGATTTTCTGGAACAGGAACAAGAAAAATCAATTCTCGGGATGGCTACGGCCGCCTGGTTCTGCTGCTGCTGCTGCTGCCTGCTCGACTCGGGGAAAATGTGGGACTTTTCCACCTTCTTTCTACCACTTCTCACTCACGATTTTCACTTCACTCACACAAAACAGACACGGCACGGCACGGCACAACTAGTGGGTAGGTATTTTCACTGGCAAGCGAGCGAGCGAGCGAGGATCGAACTGTGTTCGGTTCGGATGGCTGAAGAAGTGGCCTTTCTTTCTCGGCGGACGCGTTTAAAATGTATGTTTGCGGGACACTTCCTGGATTAACACGGTGGTGCTGCTGCTGCTGCTGCTGCCAGTTGGTCCTGTCGGGTTTCTCGTTTCTCTCGGCACTCTCCTCGGTCTCAATTTCCCTCGTGCTCGGTTCGAGAGTTCTGACACCATGATGGCGGAGACGGCGGCCGTGGCAGCGAAGTTGTGACGGTTGGCCAGAGCAACCAAGAAGAAGGCCATGGAAGTTGATGAGTGGAAAATTGAGAGCGTGTCGAATTCTCCGAGAGAGAGGACGAGGGAGAGAGAGATGGGACGCCATGGGAAATGTGCTGCCGGTGATGCCAGAGGACGGGTTGGAATGATGTCATTTTATGAATGGTTTTGGTATGACTTTGAAGTGGATTTATGGAATGTTGAGTGTTTGATGGGAGTTGGTTTTTATTTAAACTTGAAGCAACTGTAGGTGATATTGTAGATGTGTTTAGACAGTTACATGAGGGGCTCTTGTGAGTTTCTATTTGTTTTGACAATTAAGAACGACAATTTCTATGACAACAATGTGTAACATTGTTGGCGATAGATGGAAGTGTTTGAAAATAAGCTTCAATTAACAGTTCTTCACTATAATGGTTCCATTTAACGACATAAGTTTTCCGACAAACACTTCACGCAACATTGTAGCGTCGAGGCAGCTCTGCCAGTGTTCGGGTTTTCTTATTTTTTTCCAGACTGCTAGTTCTTATTTTACTTTAATGTTTAAATAAGTTGCTTATTTTCCAAACTCATAAAATGAAATGAGTCAAATTTGGTAGCCCATAAATAACTCTCGTGAGTTTTCTCTTTTTTCTTAACGAAATAAATTTAAAAAAAATGTAGGGGATTATTGAAAGAGCATACAGTGCCAATCAGTTGAATATGCCATTCCAGCTACTTAAACTGACCCTACTAAAATTCGGCTTTTGTCACAGATTTTGAGAAAAATGAGTTTTAAATTCACAAAAACACGTATATTTATGACAAATGGGTTTACCTGCTTCTACCCTCATCTGAGGAACAATTTTAGTTTGAAAAAGAATTTCTTCAAATTCACTTTCAATCTTAATGCTTATCAATCGTTATCTTCTTTTAAATCAAAACTACTAATTCTACTACTAAGAATCTATTCAACATCTGATGCTGGACAACATTTGAATAAAAATGTTTATTCAACAAGTCTCATTTGTACTTATTACACGACTACATTATTTAACAATTGGTATAACCATTCCAAAGCTTCAACTCAACTCTGGAAGCACTACACAAATGAAATAGTGGTACAAATTATGTATCAATCATTATAGAGCTATAACTTATCTCTCAAACAAAAACAATCTCTAGCTATAACAAAATTAACCTTAAGAGTCATCATAATTATTTTACGATAAAATGTACTATGGCCATTGTTGTTCAAAGACATTTTGTTTTGCTTACCAAAGCTTAACAAAAGAGTTTATTTAAGAACTTTATAATACGTTGTTAATGACACCAAAATGTATTGAGTACACTTTGAAAGGTTTTTTTTTTGCTGTTCTCAACAATCATTTTGTAAGTGGTCCTAACAACATCCTCACTGTTGGTTTAAATCTGTTCATACAAGCTTTCAAGCATTATTGAAAAATCATCTTGTTTTCCTTATGAAAACCCACCAACACAGTTTATGAGTGGCCCAAACAGCATCCTTACGGTTGGTTTATATCGGTCCAAATCGGATTTCCAGCATTATTTAACATCATCTTGTTCTCCCAATGAAAAACCACCATAACATTTTGTGAGTGGCCCCAACAGCGTCCTTACTGTTGGTTAAAATCTGTCCGCATAAGCTTTCCACTGTTGGTTTAAATCTGTCCATATTAGCTTGGAACATTCCTGGATTATATACACATAATTCACGAGCTGGTTGATTCTTAAGCTGCACTGGGGTGTAATACGTCACAAAGATTGAACTTCTTGCATTCTCATCTGGAATTCCTCTCAGATAATATGGGGGCCGTCTCAGATGCACGTGGAGAACGATTTCATCAAGACATCGCACAGACTGAAAAGAACTTAACCGGCACCGGTTAGAGGAATACTGTTCGATGCTACTATGATAAACACCTTTGGAGAACTATTAAAAGGAAATTAATTCAAAGTGAATTTGAGTTGAAATATACAGAGAACTGACTGACTGACTGACTGACTTACTGACTGACTGACTGACTGACTGACTGACTGACTGACTGACTGACTGACTGACTGACTGACTGACTGACTGACTCACTGACTGATTGACTGACTGACTGACTGACTGACTGAAAGACTGACTGAATTGACTGACTGACTGACTGACTGACTGACTGACTGACTGACTGACTGACTGACTGACTGACTGACTGACTGACTGACTGAAAGACTGACTGAATTGACTGACTGACTGACTGACTGACTGACTGACTGACTGACTGAATTGACTGACTGAAAAAGTCTTGGATTGGATTGGATTCAAAGAGGTGATTTTCAAAAAATCCAAACCCAACATTCAGTAGGCGTATCCAACATCTAATTTTTCACTACAGCAATACTAAATTTTCATGAAAATATATAGTTTTGTCAATAAACACCGACTTTACTCTCCAATTATACGTGTTTGTAAAAACCGTGACCACCACTCGATTCAGGGAGGTCCATCATACAATTCAGGCCCAACATTCAAAGCGCGGAACCGAAACTCAAGTTTTCAAAATAGGGAATCTTAATTTTCAAGTAAATTCGTAATTTCGTGAATAAAAATCCGTTTTTCTAATCAATCTGACGTGTTAAGAAAAATCTTTGTTCACGCATGGATTCAGGGAAGTCCATTCTATTGAATTCATACCAAATATTCAAAGGGTGGAGCAGATATTCAAAGTTCAAAAACAGGAAATCTTGATTTTCATCAATCTTACGTGTTAGGAAAAAATGTTATCACAAATTGACTTAGTTCCATTTCATAGAATCCAAGTTCAACATTCAAATGCGGAACCAATATCCAGGTTTTTTAAACAGGAAATCTTAATTTTCATGAGAATTTGTCTTTTTGTGAATGAAAACCCGTTTCTCACCAATCTTACGTGTTAAGAAAAGAGTTCACAAATGGATTCAGAGGGGTCCATTCGATAAAACCAAGACCAAAATTCAAAAGGCGTAGTCAATTTTCTAGTTGTTAAATAGGTAAATCAATTTTACAATGATCATAAATCTCATTTTTCTCAAAAACAAGACGTGTTACAACAATTCTGAGCCCACATTTAGGTTCAGAGAGGCAAAATCTATACACTTCAACATACTTACTCGATGGGAGTGATACACTGCCGACTAGTGAAATCAATGCTTCTGTTTTTGTTTATTCTCTATAGAAGCGTGTTTCAAAGGATTGTTTAAGTGAGCGAGATAAGGCGCTAGAACCTTGGCAAATTAATGCCAGACTTTTGGTTCAAATCCCAAATGTTCACCCATAGGCGAAAGAAGCATAAACTTATCATTCTAGGATCTACGCTCCCAACTATAATATAAAAAAATTCACATTATTTAATTCCTTATGGAAGCGTTTTGTGTGGAAGCCTCACGCTTTCTTCCTTGCCTTGATTCTCAGTAGTAGAGCGATTTCAGACACTCTTCCTGGAATCGCTCTATTTCTTGGAGTCCTCTCTGCTGCACATGCCACGCAGCTGGCCTGGCCGGTGACAAGAAAAATTATGAATTCTAGTAGTCGTCATTTTCCAGGATGCTTCTAAGAATTGGCTGCGTTAGTGTGAGATTAGATTACATTGGATAAAAGCGGTTTTCAGATGGAACTATGGTCGACCTCAATTTTTCACCTAGAAGTTTCTTCAGCTTGCCTCTGAAACTTTACGTTAACCTCCTGTTACGTTACGAGAGTCACGAGAGTAACTTTTGAGAATTGCTTCGATTTTGTTAGGAAAGTTGTTCCGGCATTGTTCTTCAGCATTCATTTGGAAGTTGCTTCTTTTTATCTCTGGAAAACCCAGGCAACCTAAAGATCGTATCCTAACTGATCAACGAACTCAGAAGTCCACATTTGGTTTAAATTTTGTTTCATGGAACTCTCCTACCGAACACTAACAGTTCGTATGCATTCAGTCAGAAAGTTATTTTCAATGAAGTAAATCCAATGTTTATTTTCTTTTTCGCACCGCTATCTACTTCTAATCCAATTAAAGTCTTAAGTTCAAAACCATTGGTGAAGGATAGTGAGAAATTATGAAAAAAAGCTGGAAAAATAAGAAAGGAATCAGTAAGAAAAAGTTTAGTTGTAGAAATATCGGAAGAGGAAAATAGTAACTCGAAAACATACAAACATGGCAAAGGAAACACTAAGAACTAAAACAAGGAAATAAATGATAAAAAATAAAAAGGAACAAATTTGAAACAAGAAGTTTTGGTTGACTGGATTATTTGGGACTGTAACTAACATATTAGAGTTTTAAAAGATACAGTTAAACTTCATTTTAATGATCCTATGCTGTATTAATAGGTACACACAAATTTAGTCGATATTTATTACAAAGTTGCCGAGAACATGTATCTTTAACCATATATCCTCATATTGGAACATCTAGTAGAAGCGCATCCGAATGAGAAGATGGTTACGATTTCAATTAAATGCACTCAAAAAGGCAATCGTTTCTATTACATTGTTTCCCTTGCTTCTAGCAGTAACAATTAGTAAATAACGGTTTATAACCCTAACCAATTTTACTGTCAGCAAGATTTTCTAACACAAGCTCAGCAATCGTATGATCACGCTAAAATGTACTTAATATTCATTAAGTAACATATGGCGGGGAAAGAGAGGGATCATTAGGGCCCCCAAGTGAAACGATTTAGCAATGGATAATGGGGCTTCCTTCTCCTTATTGGAACATTTCATGGAACGAGGGCGGGCGTTTCGACCCCCTCCCCCATCTTTTAGGTTTATTCCATCAATCGAAGGCTGCTGAGTGTGAACTTGCCTATATTCGCGGGTTTGCGTAAGTCTCACTGCATACGGGCTCGCTGAAACCGTTCAAGGGCCAGAAAGTTTGATGATCACACGCCATAAATAGAATCCTAATAAAATCGTTTTTCAGATTATTCCTTCCCTACGGAAAAATGCTTTCCTACAATTGTTGTATTACATCATCATCATCATCATAATCATAAATATTTATGTTTAGCTCACAGGCCTTTTTGACAAATTCAAGGATAACCAAAAGTGAAAGTTCACAGAAAGTTCCACATGAAATTCGCGTGAACTTCCAAGGGTAGTTTTTGTTAGAGATACCGTAATTAAAGGCTTTGAGGTGCAGAGAAAATTCTTAGCTAATAGTCATTTACGAAATCAGCCGTTGAGAGTGTAATCACATGGCATTTCATATTCATACTAGATACGAAGAAAAGGACTCTAGTGTGATGTTGGTGATCAATAAATATACATTATTCAAGTCAAATTCATTCAAATTTTGTGCCTGCTATGTCGTGAGTGTATGAAATAAATCACACGAATTGCTCGAATCAAAGTCGAACATTTTCATTTCTACGAATGAACAAGCTAGTTTTATTTTGGAGGCGTCCATTGGTGAGATCCATCTGATTATAGATATTTAGTAAGAATCCTGTTTTCAAATAATGCTAAATACGTGCCTGGTATGAAATGTTTCGGAAATGTTTCTGTGTTGTACCCTTTTTAAAACTATGTCTATAATGTTTACCTGCGGGGCTTATTGTATGTGAAAGTAACCTCAGACTTGACAGGGCTTGACTCTCCAACGTTTTGAAATGGGTTTTAGGATATTCAGTAGAGCTGTCACTTTCTAGCACTCGGATTAAAGCTGCTTTCACTTAAAGGATTGTTGAGGACCGGTTTTTTCATTAAACCATTGCCGATCAGTGGGTGTTAAATTGTACACACACATGTCCCTATCGTGGAACCGCCAAATAAGTAAATGACAAAACTTTAGTAAGAGTTGTTCGCTCATCACCCAGAGGCACCAAGAGTGGACAGTAATGTTTTGCTAGAATGAATGATATGAAGAGAAAGTGTTGAAAGTTCCGTCAGTGTACGGTAGGTTGGAAATAGAACAGATGTATTGAAAATTTAGCTAAAGGGCATGGGTACAGTTGTACTCGGATCAAGGATGTCACCCTTTGCCTAATCTCACTGCGCGGTAGGTCGAGGCACGGACGAATCCGCCTCCTCAACAGGCCTGTTCTATTTCCAACCTACCGTACACTGATGGAACTTTCAACACTTTCTCTTCATATCTTTCATTCTAGCAAAACATTACTGTCCACTCTGGCGTCTCATGGTGATGAGCGAACATCTCCTTTCTACATCATAATTGTTACCCCACGCACGGAGAATACAAAACCATAACAATTAGAGTAATGTAAAAACTCTAGTATTTAAGATATGACTGGAACCTTGCAAACGTGTTCTGAATAACAGTGTAAGCGTTTTGCCATGAGGAAACGGTTCTTTTGATACGAGAGTAACTTTTGAGAAGGGCTTATGTGTTTTTGATACAACAGTTTTACAAGAAGCAGTAACTCGGAAATCGTCCGTTTCTCAGAAAATGTGTCTGAAAAAACAGCAGGGAAACAAAATTTTCAAAAAAAAGACGCGAATTCCCAAAATACGGTATTTCAATTTTTTTATTTCGATGGTAAAATTTGGAAAAAATCATTGTTTTAGAGGTAAGAACAACGTGGACAAAAATTGTTAAAATAGTTTTCCAATAGCAACTCTATGGAAGATTTTCAGTTAATTAATTTATGTTTATCAGTACTTTTTTATACCGAAAACTGATTCTACATCAAATTTCTAATCGAAATTTTCATATTAATGATCGTCATACCTCGTCGTTTACCTCGTTTTCTAGATATTTTGAATTTAATTTCATGAGTGGTTAAAAACTTAAGAAACATGCCCTTTTCATAAGTTATTCGAGATGATCCAGTACCAAAACTAAGTTTCTTTCAACAAACATGGATATTCCAACAACTTTTTCTTTGACTTTCGTTTTCATTTTCGGGAACTTTTTTGTTCTGTGTACAACTTCCCTTCATTTTGAAAGATACTTTGATTTCTTTGAGGATAATGTTTCAGATTTCAAAATAAGCACATTTGATTTGATTTTTGATTTTTGTTTGGCAAATGATAGCAACAAGTTTAACTTATTTTGCAGAGGATTTATAGATTACATAAGAAATATGAAGCTATAAAGAATAATTATGACATGATTTTCTGTCTAAATAAATGCTTGTGAAATAATCTTGGTCACAAGCTTTTAAATTTTGAAGATACACGAACGTTATATTAGCAACGATGACAATTATTTGTTTTAATATTTAACTGTTAACTTCAACTCTGTTATACCACTGACATTTTCTGCGCTTATTGAAACATAATTTCGATTTAATTAGCTTTATTCCCAAACTTAATTCTAACTCACCTTCCCACAAAAATCACATTTTTTTCTCTATAAGAACCGGCAACCCTTGTTCGAGGTTACTATTCAAGAGCAACTTGCTTCTCTGCTCGTTTCGTCATCGTTGGAGACAGATGAGAGTGTTCTCAGAGCAACAATATAGGAAAAAAATAGTGCGTCTCCACAGTGACGAACCCATGGCGAGGGAAGAAACCACCCTCACTGCCATCGAATGGCCACCCAACCCAAGATCAAACTCGAACTTGAGAGGCCTGCCGAAGAAGGCCACCGGCTATGACCGCTCTTCCTCTCCAAAAGTGCTCTCACTCAACCTCGGAGAGCCAGAAAGGAGCGAACGAGCCTCTTTCGGGAAAAAATCAATTTTTCCAACGCAAGCGCAGCGCCACATCAACAGGTCAAGTCTCGCCGTTTGGTTGTCCATGGGATGCGTCCGTCCGTACTGTCGGTTGCCAAACATTGTGTGACGTTCTCAGTGTGGAGCAGCTCTGTGGTGAGTTCAAGGAAATTTCGCTCCTAGCGCAAATGTGTCCCCAACCACCGGACCAACTCGCTCCAACTCATCGGCTCACCACCGTTCATTCGCGTTGGTTAGGTTAGGAGAATGTGGAAAATAAAGAAAAACTCACAACATAGTAGGCACTGAAACAAGGCCGTCAAGAGGATATCCTCCATAATACAATAGCACTAAACACAGTAGGCTCTGGTTTCTGTCGCGCGGCGCTGCCTACTACTAGTTGTGCTTTTTGTTGTTTTGCGTATGGGATCGCTTCCACCCGTCCGAACCCTGCGAACTTTGCGCCTCGCGGCAACTTTGTACGAGAGGCCGAAAAGAAAATCTCTGGCGTCGATGGGATTAATACCAACGACTGATGGCGGCGACGACGACGTCGTCGACGGATGTGTGTGGTTTTTGGGATCATGGATTTTAATGAGGTTTCGGAACTTGGCTCCACTGGTACGCCACGATAAACTTTTCTTGTCCTTCATGCGTGCTACATTATCGTAGCTGTAGGATTGCTGTAGTGTGTGTTTTTGGATGAGTTTTTGTGAAATTAAATGCCATCCGGTGCCGGCGCCGCCACCGCCCTTCACCACTCACCGCTGGTGGTCCGGAAGCTGTGTGGCATATTAGATCTGGGTAAAGGATCCCAAATTAGCCTTTCGCTGTTGGGTGTGATGGTGATGGGGGCTGTTGAGGTCTTTCCGGTTTTTCGATTTTATTTGTCTGGCGAGGAAACTTTATCCTGTAAGCACAATTTGTCAACCAAGTTAAACAATGCAAGCTGTAAATCGGTTTTTGCTCTGAGCGATTGAAGCGTATCAAAAATGATTTATCTTTTGTTGCCTGAATCAATTACACAAATAACAGGATTCATTTCAGTAAACGGCTATGAATATGGATTACGGGATGAATATGCAAATGCATTATTCATCACAGCGCTCAGCATAGCACAATAGAGCGGACAACTGATTGATTTACATTGTTGACGATTCGTGACAGGTGGTAATGGTTTGGCATCGAAGCAAGCGACGCGCTGCCAAGGCTCGGATGGACGAACTGGAGCCAACTGTAGAAGGGTTTCAAAACCTTCTCACTAACAAATGACTTTTGCTATCGGGACGATTTGTAATGGTCTGTCGTTTTGCTAGCTCGGATACGATCTTCACAACAATTGCGCGTGAGTGAATGTTTAAGGGAGAATTGAATCGCACATGACAATGACAATTTTTAAAAGCAGATTTACAAAGCATCCTAGAATGTATGAGATGTTAGTGGACTACCTGTAACTAGAAATGAGAAGAAAAACTAGTATTTTCCATTTAATTCCAACTACCTTTATTGCTTATCTTGATAGATACGCGTATTCCGACTTCATTGTGCAGACTTTCCAGTGTCGTGTACTAGTAACTCAACTGACTGACTCGACGACTCGGCAGTCGAGTTATTGGTACACGACACTGAAGAAGTTTGCACACTGAAAATTTATTTTCGTAAAGTAGCTTTCACGCGTTTCGTAAACATGGATTTTGTACATAGAACAAATGTCTCGTATATTGCATGAAACAATCATAATGCTTTTTATCTGGTGAAATGCTATCATTACACCTTTTTGTAAAATGCACGAAATGAACTTCGTGATGACCAGCCAATCGCTGCTTCTCTTTCATACCGCACTCATGCACGATGGTGTTTGTGCTGGTATGGGCGGAAATAATTTATCTATTTTAAAATAAAAATCAAATCTCTGTCGTGAGCTATAACTTCATGCTCATTAATCATGATTGCTTCACGAGTCAGCGTGGCCTAGTGAGATCAACCACGGATTTAGAATCAGCACTTTTCAAATATACAGGTTCGAACCCCATGTCTGAAACAATAAAAGAACGCTGGACAATTCCACGTGGTTGCGCTTTTTTTGTCAATTACATTTTGAGTCGATAAAGTAGATCTGTCAGTCCTTCATGCAACCACCAGAGAGACGTTTCTTTTTAATTTGTGACAAAATATTCGTAGCTCTTTGCATTGTTTCCGTACAATGTACGAATGTGTCAACAAAAGCTTCGTGCTTTTGACAGTTGCGCGTGCAATTAATTACGAATGTATCTTCATAAAAAGAACAAATCAGATTCGTTGCTGAAAACAACGAATGGATTAGTGAGTATTACTTTCGATTTTGTAATATAAACTAAAATTACCTTTCAGTGCACATTGTAGACGAAATACGAGTATCTGTCAATAAAGGTAATTGGAATTAGATGGAAAATACTAATCTCTCTTCAAATTAAGAAAGATTAGATGATCTTTTATTAAGGTGAATGTTTGAAAGATAAACTAATGGCCGCTACTATGGAAGATTTACATTGCAACTACTTATCTCAGAAACCACAGGCATTTAGTGCAAGACTTAAATGCCATTTCTTAAAGGTGTCGGTCTCAAATTTGGTTGCAGAATGATGTTTTGGCTTTGACATTTCCCAACAACCTATTAAAAACGACCTATCCGATTTTATAAACAAGGAGGTAAACACAAATTCAAATGTTTATTTCTTAAAACTTTCTGCACACCCAAGGAAACTAGCATCACCATAGTGTGAGGGAAAAATGATTCTGGTTTGCGTCAAAGTTTTAAGGGAAGACTTATACGGTTGAATCTTTGCTTCTCTCTTTATTTACAATTTTGAATAAGTTTTCAAGATTTGCTCTTCATTTATCAAAATGACGTTCGTGTAAAAGAGGCAACATACCAAAATATCGCGAAAATCCGAACTACTCGTAAGCGTTAGAAGTCATTAAAAGGGGCTAAATCAACAGTCGCCAAAGGAATATATTTTAGTGTTCGAGATATGGTTGTCAACAGTCTATATCGGGGGGAAAGCCGTATCGACGACTAAAAGAGTGGCCAGTAGCTTCAACACCCTAACCTCTCCGACCGAGACGTCGCAAGGAAACTAAGAGTGTTGTCTACAACCGCCATGCGGCAAGCTGAATACCGAGCTGGATTGGTGACTTACAAGAAGGTAGTTATTCCAGACGGAACAAGACCGCCAAAAAACGACCCCGGAAGCTGTAAATGACGATGCTGAAGAAGTTTGATTGCGAGGTAATGGATGACGAAAATTACGTCAAGGCAGACTTTAAACAGTTGCCTGGGGAGGTGGAAACATCTAAGGCTTGCTTCATTTAGAATTGGAACAAACTTTTGCTCATATTGTGGCGCTCCTGGTGGACGGATTTGGAAGTTCTTGGCGCCCACGTGTCGGGAATTTTGTCTTCACGTATGTATTTTTGACATTCCGCAAATCGCTTCACGTATGTATTTTTGACATACCGCAAATCGACTGTACTTTGTAAACAATCAACATGGAAGCCGAAAGAAGGGAAAAAATTGTGCACAGTTATTTGGAAAATCCATTGTGGTCTGCATCTAGGCTAGCTAAACAGCTGAAATTGCCCAGAAATACCGTATGGCGCGTTATCAAACGGTATAAGGAAACATTGACAACGATTCGGAAGCCTCTAGCCAATCGTCGGAGTGGAACTGTCAACCGGAAACTGCGTGGTAAGATTTTGAAGACGATTAAGAGGAATCCCAATCTGTCGGACCGTGATTTGGTCAGAAAATTCGGTGCTGCCCATAGTACCGTGAGGAGAACTCGATTCCGGGAAGGAATCAAGTCGTATCGAGCTAGCAAACAGCCAAATCGGACCATAAAACAGAATAGTGTGGCCAAAATCCGTGCTCGGAAGCTATACGACCAGGTGCTGACCAAGTTCGACGGGTGTCTTCTGATGGACGATGAAACCTATGTCAAGGCTGACTTCGGGCAAATCCCAGGTCAAAAATTTTACTTGACAACGGCTCGGGGGGATGTTCCAGCCAAATTTAAATTCGATTTTGCCGACAAATTTGCACGAAAATTCATGATTTGGCATGGCATTTGCAGCTGTGGCAAAAAAACAAATAAGACAATTACGTCGGAACTATACCAAAAAGAGTGTCTCCAAAAACGAATTTTGCCGTTCATTCGATCCCACGACCATCCCGTAATGTTTTGGCCAGATTTGGCAACCTGTCATTACAGCAAAGTCGTTCAAGAATGGTATGCAGAGAAGGGGGTCCAGGTTGTTCCGAAAAACCTTAACCCACCCAACTGCCCCCAGTTCCGCCCTATTGAGAAATACTGGGCAATCATGAAGAGGAGACTCAAGGCAAAGGGAAAGGTTGTCAAAGTCATCAATCAGATGAAGACCCGGTGGAATAAGATAGCTAAAACGATGGACGAAGGAGGTGTGCGCCGCCTAATGAGCCGTGTTACAGGAAAAAATCGAGAATTCCTTCGCAACCGTGACGAATAATTTTATCCGTATTTTTTCTTAAAAGTATGAAGAAAACGCTACATTTGTTTAAAAAAAGATCTTGAATTCAATAATAAATAACTGAAATACAGGCAATTGTTTTTGTTCCAATTCTATCTGAAGCAAGCTTTAGTTTGGGTGGCTATCTGTAAATGTGGGTAAATGCGTTATTTTCATTGCAACCGAGACCAGGGCAGTGGTTTCTTTTTTCATCACTCTGAACATTGCCAATGTTTTAGAAGTGATGTCTAGTCGGTCGGCATTAACTCCAGGAGCATTACAGTAAGTGCAACAATTAGGTATACAAATATTGTGGACTTAGACTACTTTGTGACTGCCAAACAACTGGTCATCAACCTTTGGTATGTCCTTTATTTTAGCTTCGTTTTCATTACATCGCTGCTGCGGTAAAACATTAGCAAAGTTCATAGTGATGAAGAAGAAACCAGTTTGCATGCATAATGCTTTTGGGCCAATTAACAGGTGTATTACGGTAAACGGTAAGTTGGAGGATCACAAAATGTGTTTAGGTGTTGAACGTTAATCACTAAGTCATTCCACGATCGATTTCCAACATGTTTGCACCAATCGATCGGGACATTTTCTACGCGCCTATTGACTATTAATGTAAAGCATTAAACTATTGAAAATAACGCAAATATCATGTCCTCTACTTTAATTTTGCAGCGTAAATTTACTAAATCCACAGTGTTTTCCTATCACAGATTTCAGGGAGATCATGGTAGGCCGCGCAGTACAGCTGACGTGAAATTGTTTTTTTTTTTGCGGCGTGTTTTCGTTTACTAATTTGCTTGTAATTTCCTATACCTATTTAATGTGGATAATAATATCTTCATATGAAGGAGAAGAGGACTGTTTACGACAAATTCGTGACTTCAAAGAGAGAATCATTGAAAGTGTCACCGTTGCTCAGGCTTCAAGTCTTTGGTCCTGTAGTAAGATTATAATCAATTTGGTAAGTCAATTCTACATCAAATGTCTCAAATGATTCATAATATACGCGTCGATCAAGTATTGCATTTTTGCTTGATTCAATATTCTAGTTTATTCTCGACGATATCAACAGAGAGAATGTATTACAGTAAAACTTATTGTACACATAAATAGCTTCAGAATACTGACGTTTTTAAAATGGATTATGAGAGCATCACTGAAGAGAAACGGAGGATCACTTAATCTTCTTAGGCTAGAGGCTCCCAACGACCATTTTATTTTTTATTTTGTTCTGTACACCAAACAGGGCATTCTGTTTAACTATTCTGTCCGACTATTCATTTCCCTTTTCCTTTATTATCTACTGAGGACTACATGGGTTCCCCGTGTCTTCTTAAGGTACCAAACCCTCCCTATCTCCAATGGTTGCATGGACTTATCCAGGTGAGCGATCGAGTGTCTTCGTGGAGATTATTGTGTGAAGAAACGTATCAGTTTTTGGATCCGTTTCATGGTGACATGCAATGTCTTCAACGAATTATTCCTCAGCTCCATCCACGCGGTGTGCAAACGTCAATGCTAATGCTAGTGTATTCCTATCACAGATTTCAAATGTAAGTAAGGGAGGTCTCATGCAATAGTGAACGATATATATCAGGTACTTTCTTTCGGTGGTCTAGAAGATGTTTGGAGCCGCTAGAGACGATATTGGATTGGCAGCTGGCGGTGACATGTATCCTGGCGAGCTACCGTTGGCCAGGTTGCTGATGATTCAGCTAGCAAGCGACTGGCTAGACATTCAGTCGGAGTTGAGAATTTATTGCCAGCCTGTTGGCGCAACCACGAGGAGCGAAATATGTGTGATCCACTGGCCGGCCATCTCTAGGTATAACGTAGCGATGAGTGGTTATAAACGGGAGTAGCCAGTCGAGTTCACATCATCACTAATGTGTGCCAAAAATGCATTAACTAGCAACATTAACATGATCAGATATCAGATTAAAGATAAGTTTTCAATATTAACTTGCTAATGTAAAGCTCGTGTTACTGGCTAATTGCACAATATTAGCAAAGATATGATTAAGCCATACGACAGTTCCAAAGAAGACTAATTACACGTGGACCATTGAAAATTCGTCCTTTTTGGACGACCAAATCTATTTTCCGACTGAAGAGTTTGTTTGGTTGGAATTTATCAAATTCATATCATTCTCAATTCTAGCCAATTGGCACCTGCGATGGCTAAAAAAGTTTCAGCATCGAATAACTTATGTTGGTCGTGATTTGGGTTGGGTCTCCTTCGAGCTTCTCTCCTCGGCCCGATTTTTGCTCTTCGGCAGGTTGGATCCAACAAACAGGTTGGATTTCATTCCATTCATAAAAATTAAAGAATGTTCTGGTAGTGAACATACTATTTTCAGATATGATCGTGATTTACTCATAAAGATTTCTTCAAAATTCAATTCGGAACTAATTGTTTCATCAAAAGAAACTTTCCTCATTCGCATTATGCGGGCAATCCAGATAGGCCAAAAAGGCACTCTTGACTCGCGTCCCCATTTTACGAGTCTAGAAAACGGAATGTCTTAACTTTCATCGAATTATAAATTACAAAAACGTTAGATCATAATTTATTATTATTTATATATTTTATTATGATACTAAGCGCAAGAACCGTATAATATAGGCGTATAAATTGGCGTTCCTTGAAATGTACAGACGCTCCTGAAAACAAAACAATATCCAATAAACGCAAAGGTGATATCAATTCGACGTGGCATTTTACACTTTTTCCGACCCAAATCAATCAAATAAAAAAAAAACACCTAAAGCACCTAATTGGTCGTAAATTGTTCCGAGAATTCTTTCCAATTTCTGCTCACATCACTCATTCTGCGGTCCACCGTTGCCGTTGCTGACTGTGAACGGGAATTTGTGAGTGCGCGCGGATGTTTGTGTGTGTGTGTCGGAGATGGATCAGCCGGTGGCGTGTCGGAGTTTCTCATACCATTTGTTTTCTTCCTCTTCTTTTGAACCCTTCAATTGTCAAGCTCCTTTATGTTGGTGGAAGGTTGGTTCGGAACTTATCGGATGATAATCATGGCGATTTTATGATTTCACTGTTAGAGGTTGAAGAATGTATTTTGAAACGCTTACGGTGCACACCTTCACAAAGGATTGAGCTGAACAATTTATAAGATAAATCAATGTAAAAGAAAAACTTAACAAGATTTACAAACAATAACAAAAACGATCTTATTGCATTAACAGAAGCAAACTCATGGGTCACTTTCCATTTCTTTGTAGCAATATAATAAACCAAAAAAACTAGAACGGACAGCCCAATGGGGTTGTACGCAAAGTTGACTTAGGACTACGAAGCAAGGTGCAATATAGATCGCTTAATTGTTCTAATTGTTCCGACAACTGGGCTCCTACCACCACTGCACAGCTCAACGACTGCCGTAAGACTGAATCAAAATTCTGCTAAGAGCTGGTATGTTATGGCGTCAGATGCTATTGCCAGGGTTGTTACGGCAGCGCGGATTTCGCGAATTTCGCGGATTTCGCGATTTTTGCGGATTTGGCGCGGATTTGTTCATAAAATTCGTTCTGGCGCGGATTTGGCGCGGATTCGTTCAACACCATATTGATATACCCACACAGAAACAAAAGCGTTCACGAGAATGAAAACAGAACGTGAACTAGTTCACGTTTTCAGGATTTTTACCTAAAAACGTGATTTAGTTCATGATTACGTGATTCAGTTCACGGTGTATTTTTTAGCTTGTTCTCGAATTCAAGACTGCAGTTCACGGATCCGGGCACGGATTTGTACAAACTAACGGGTCCGACAGATAATGGGCCGTATTAATAAAAGAGTATACTTTACTTTCACCCATGCATTTCTTATGAGTAAAAGTACAGTATACTCTATTATTCATACGGCCCAATATTATAGTTTGGTAACAACTACCTGAGACCGGAAATGAACTGCGATCATGTGAAATCTGCTATTGAATTAGTTCTGAGGAACTCCATATTTATTGTGAATCGTTTTGGGGAATACAAAGCTAGATAAAAGTAAAATTTCAAGACTTTCCAAGAAATTCGGATCATCATTTAATGATAACTAAGATGAGAACTCCAAAGCAAATGAAAAGAGATAGCCTAGGAATCTCGAATGAATAATTCTAGAAGTTTCCAGGAATAACTCCATGAGGATTAATATCCAACCGAAGAATTATTTCTATGTTGTTTCGGATTTGTTGTTTCTGATTTGGCAAAGTATCTGTACTATTACTTTGTCGTTCCGTCGAAGTGGGAAGAATTCGAAGAAAGCTGCATCACCAAGCCTAAACGTTTCCAAAAGCATGTTGAAACCCGGTGGGCAACTCTCGGACCAGCTGCAGAAGTGGTTCGTTCAAACTACAACCACTTAGTTTCTTTGAAAAAGAAATTGCAAGGGCTGGCAAAACGGAGCTTTTATGAAGAAGAAATTTTGAAGATTTTACTGCTGCCAGATATCAAAGAGCAGGTTCTTTTTGTGATTGAATCAGCGGGAGAAACGGAAAAGTTGCTTAAGTATCTCGAAAAGAATGAGTTTATTCTTTTCGATATTTATGATAGGATTCTCGCATTTTTGGTCACTATGATGTCAAGAGTTTACGATACAAAACAGATAACGAAAGCCATCAACATCAAAATGCTAATGGAAGAACATCTTATTAAGGATACGGATGTAATTATTTACAAATCTATTCTTGGCGCTGCAGGAAATCAACTTAAAACATCTCATTTCAATAAGCATTTTAAAGACCACACTAAGGCTTTCGTCTCGTATTTGTTTCCCAAAGATGTTCCGAATGAATTTGTTAGACTAGTCAGCAACTTCAAGGTTGGAAGGATCATAAATAAGGATTCCATCAAAGAAATCGTCCACTTAGTCGATGTTATTGATTTTAAATTAGACAAATCTAAAATTCACGAAGAACTAGTACTTGCAAGTGTCAAGTTGTCAACTAAAACGGTTGAATCAGAAACAGATTTGGAAGTACTTGATTTTTTATTCCAGGACGATAGTTTCTCTGAAATGAGAACATTGCTCAACATTGTAACTTGCGTATCTCATTCTAATGCAGAGGTCGAAAGAAAATTTTCACTATCTAAGCATGTGTTACCGGAAAACCGAAATAGGCTCAGTGAACAGCAGTTCAATAATCGTAAAAATATTTTGAGTGGCATGCATTTTTTTGAGAATGATTTGAGACCAGAATTGTTGTTTCAAAGGACTTGATTTTGAAGGCGAATTTTGCGAGGCAATCTTACGAATCCAAACAGAAACAAAAGAAAGATTTTGAATTAGTGGAGGCACAAAAAAATAAGGAAAAAGCAAAGAAAGAAGCAAGGCATCAGATCAAAAAGCAAGACGAAGTTGTAGGAATGAAAAGGAAGGCTAAAGAAGATATTTTTAATTTGATGGAAATAGAAATCAGAGCTATGACATCCAATAATCCAGAAACATCATTCCTGAAAGTTCTTTTGAAACGAAAAGATAACATCCAGCAGGACGAACAATCAGAAAGGGAAAAATTAGCTCATATGAAGGCTATTGAGAACAATTAAATGTTATGACGTATATGTTAAATAAATACGTACCTATCTTGATACACCATTGACAAAATATGGATCATTCTCTTTGACATACTTTACATATCGGTTGTGTTCGAGTGCTTTCATCACTCAATCAAACGTCCTGTGCTCCTTCAGGGGTGGACTTGGCCAGCGTGGATCACATCTTGGGTCATTGGTTGTTTTTGTCTGGACATTTTTATTAAGTCAAGTTGGTTATCGGTCAATTTATTTGAGTTAGCTCATCGTGACTTATGTTTCCCTCTTTACAGGTTTTATTTCACACTGAAGTTTTCAATTACATGCCTGTTTTGAACAATGCATCTAATTGGCTCAAAAACGCAGACAGTCTTATTGTGGGGAACGGTCTTAGCTCCACCGAGACCCTATTCCAAGCGCTGGGTTTTTCTGAAGGAAATTAATCAAAAATCTACTTTTATTATTTGTAGCATACTGCCAAAAATGAGTGATGCATGTTATTGTTTACCCCTTGTTTGAAATAGGTTCGCCTACTGATGAAGCCGTTCCCCATCCTATATATTTGATGCTTGATAAGTTATAGAACATTCGTGTGTGGATCGGATTTGAAGGCGCGGATTTGGCGCGGATTTGATTTTGAACTCGCGCGGATTTGGCGCGGATTTATTTTCAGACTTCTCGTAACAACCCTGTATTGCACAAAAGAAAGCGGTACCAAAGAAGACAATGTGATACAAATCGCACCAAAGGGGAGGGACTGAATTTCATGCGCCACAATAATTAGTTATGATTACTGCACGCTAAACGGATGATTTTAACAGAAATATGCTTTATGTACTTGCCATCACCAGCACCCAATCCGATATGCAACAACCAGGAACTACAAATTAAACTCTACTAAATGGTCGGTCGGACGTGTTGCAGTTCGGCTCGCATTATCCATGTTAGAATTTCGTTCGTTGCGTTCATTTTCTCCGAGATGCGGCGTTTAATGAATGCTATGTTCAACCAGGGCGTGGTAATTAAAATTTCATCAGCACAAGAGGAAAATTCAACCAAACTCTTTAATTGGCAAACGGATTTGGTCGTCCTGAAAAGGACGGATTTAATAAACCGTAGAGAAGCATGGTTCGCGATTAAGCTTGAACTTTCTTTTAGGTCTTCCTGGTTCAGCTCCTCGTCGTTGTTTTTGGCCATCTGCAGGTGACGTGGGATGATTCTTGTCTCGTTGTCACGGGCGGCTTTGCTGCAACGACTGCTCGCCAGTACACCATCCATGGTGCTTGCTGTCGCCAACTGGGCTCCTACCACCACTGCGCAGCTCCACGACTGCCGTAAGACTGAATCAAAATGTCAAGGTGTACCTCTTTTATAACCTTCGTGGCTGGTTGGGAGACGTTCGTTACTTAAATATGAAGTCTGCGCTAGGAAAGAACTGTGCATTTGGTAAATTTACTCTGAAAAATCGGCATTATAAGACATCACCTTGTATTTGCGTTAATTTCAATAGTAGAATGTTAAAAAGCAATAGATTTATAAATTGGAATCGATGCGTAGAAAATGTTCCGATCGATTGAGGTAAAAATTTGGAAATCAATCGAGGAATTACTTAGTTATTAACGTTCAAAACCTAAGCATATTTCGTGACGCTCCAAATTTTTTTACTCGCAACATGTACCCCTGTATTAAAAACAAAGACGTAGTCCTACGTCAAAAAATCAGTGGGGTTGCGTTTAACACCCGGTCGGTTGACGTATACTACGAAAACCCGTTTGATTAGTTTCGTTTCGGAGGATTTCCCGTATATTCAATCTTAACGCACTGCCGAAATTTTCACATACGGTTGGCATCTAAACGATTCTCACTTTCACAGTTTCTCAAAACTTATTTTTTCCTAGAATTAAAACGCAATCCAACGCGAATCAAAACACATCAGAATAACAATTTATAACAGTACTAATATTGGAATGTTCAGAGAATGTTAATAAGGAATATCATGTTCGAAAATCAAAGTCTTGTCCGTTATAGCGAATTTCTTGATACTTGCTCGAACGCAACATTGTTTAACATTTTCGAACTCCGATGGATGAATTTGACCTCAAAATATATCCATCATTTATTTGTTAAATTTTAAATCCTTGAGTTAAGAAAACCGCAGTCGTCAAACTCTAATTGGTAAGAGCAAATATTTATCAAATAAATCAAGAAACGATCGAGTTATTAGCCTTCGATGTTTCTGTTTTTCTTGACGGTAGCCATTTGTAAAATTTCTATTTCGCATGCTACTTTTGCCGTAAGCTTGCTTTATGTTTGCACTGCGGAATAATTTAGGGGCCGTTTAAATTACCGAGCCGTGTGAAAAATTGTTAACAAGCTTAATGTATGCAATGAAGAGAAAACTTTAATTGCTGGCTGCTAATTGGCAAGAATCCACAAGCAATTTTGGATAAACTCCAATCAAACAAACTCTCTCAAAATTAAATTGGTCGTCTTGAGAAGGACGGATTTTAACTGATCTACATTTAAATTAAAACAAGCCTTCTCGGTCTTTTGAAGACGCGGATTATCCGGGTTATCCGTTGTACTTTGCGCCTTACCAAAAGATGGCAACCAACAGGATCACTCACATAAACACCTTATTTCCCACCGGCTGGCTACACATACCTGACCACTAGGGTACTTGCCACCACCAGCTGCTAAATCTAATTGACGCCTTGTCGCTTCGCACTGACAAATGAAGCCAGTGCATCGTCCAGGGTACATGCCATCGCCAGTTGCCAAGCCGAACTGCCAAACTATTCGCAACTTAACGTGGGTTTTTGATACACTACATTTGTCAACAGCTGTCAGCTGCTTTGACAGTCATTAATCATTCTCTGCTGACTGTTTGTTGTGTTTGGATGGAATGGTAATCGCCAGGATTGAAACCGACAATGCTACGCGTTCCCAAGGGGTTAGTGCCTTTGTGGGAAAGCGATGCGGAAAATAGCGACTACCGAACACATCTGTCAATGCAGAATATTTCAAACAAGTTTAAATTCAAGGGAACTTTATCAACACCACACAGGCAGAGGCCGTTAACGGATCTTGACTATTGCTGACGATCGAGGAATTATGTTAACTATACACAAAGTTTAGGTTCTGTTCAATCTACAAATACTCCGAAGATTGTTCTAGTATTCAAGTATTGTCCAAAGAGGTTGATGACAATATCGGAAGACCCGTCAATGCCCATACCATACGGGCTTGTGGTACACAGACATAATCGGAGAGGCTTGGTTCCCCGGAAGAAGCTTCTTCTCTCAAAAGCAAATAGAATTTACGAAGGGGCATATGGACAAGTCTGGCGATCTGGAGCAAGGTGATTTACACCGACGAGACGAAATTTAACTTAATTGGATCCGGCGGATCGCAGAAGGAGAGTACCCTTACTGCGGAGGAGGCAGCCTCATGCTGTTGGGTTCAATGACGGCCAGGGAGTGGATACATTAAACTTCTCACGATTTTTTTTTTGTAGGATACATCATCAGAAGACGGGATTTCTTATTTCATTTTTTGGCAGATTGACCTTAAGCTTGGTTCGAACATTTGAACATCTCCAGCATCCTTTGTTGGGTTCACCCCGAAACCCTCGGCTTGGTCCATGTATACAATCACCCAATGTGCCTTGTAGAAAAGCGAATACAGCGTCCAATATGATCAAGCTTCGCAGCTATCGTCACCAGGTCACCACAAATCGTTGAATATCTTACCACTGGAGTGTACATTTCCTGGTCTCTTGGAATATCCCTTGAAGACGATGCGGGCCTTGTACCACTCGATCTGTGCATCGACGCCTCATTTGGTTTCAAAAACCCAGTTGTTCTGGATGGCCTTTCGATACTTCGGTAACTCTTCAAGCAACCAGGTGTGGTTCCTCTCCAGGGCTCTGATCTCCTTCTTCGTAGATTCGATCCATTGGTCTAAGTCCAGTCGCTTCAGTATCTCGATAGTATACGATTGAGATCGTCCTTCGGTTTAAATATGAACCGGCTCTATGTCTATTGTACGAAACGAAATCATCATACATGTACTTGTCTGGAGGAGGCCACTCCTGACCGTTGCGCCTCAACTCATGCTCAGGGTTGACTAGTTGTACTGTTTGCGATGGAAGCACAATTCCGTTGTCATCGTTGGCGTCTTCAGTCGGGACCTCCGGCTCGACTGGATCTTTTTTGGCACTGTATTCGCGGCGCGTAACGACTCATGACGACGTTGTCTCTTTCCGGATCATATCTTTAGCGTAGCCCATGAAAACGCACTTGATCGACTTGGCATTCAGCTTCTATGCTTTTTCTTCGGTTGGTGTACCATCGCTGTGTAACTAAAAATCTTCAAATGTCCCAGCTACGGTTTCTTGCCAGTCCATGCTTTTTCGGGTGTAACTTCTTTGTACAGCGCTGCAGGCAGGGCTGCGATTGATTTTGCAAACCGTCGTGTTGACCGCCTTAGAATAGAACCTTTTGGGCAGGATCCCATCGTTCAGAATGCTTTGCACTTTGTCCAAAATGGTGCGGTTCATCCTGCTCGGAAGTGCATGGATACGTCTTCTGGTGTCGCACCCCGTCACGTGCAATGCTCCGTTTGAACATAGAAGTAGCATACTAACCCCCGTTGTCACTGCGTAGAATTTGCAATTTCTGTCCTGTTAGAAGCTCCGGCAAAGTCTTGAACTCCCCGTATGCTTCTAGTGCTTGGTCTTTCGTCTCCAGCATGTAAACATGCAAAACCGTATGAACACATTTCTTGTAAAATCATCGGTGAAGCTCATGAAATATCTGCTTCGTAAATTCGAAAGGTTCTCACAGATCCGTATGCACCAACTCCAGCTAGTTCTAGGCTCGAATCTCGCTCGAGTGCTTACTTTGGATACAGGCCACGCAATCCAAATCATCGGGGTTCCCGAACTGGATTAAATCCACTAGAGTATCTCCAAACTTTGCTTGCTCAGGTGCCCAAAACGCCTGTGCCATATCGATGACCGTGTATGCCTTGTTCTCCTCTCGTTGGTTGACTAGGTACAGTCTTCTTTTCGCAATCCTTGATGCGAAAATTTCTCCATTCTGCGTCAGAACTTGGCATCCTTCTTTCGTGAACCCCTTGGCGGAAATTTTGCTGAGGGATAACAGATTTGCAGAACATCATCCACGGAAACATAACTTTCGACGCACTCCAGGTTGATCGTTCCTTTCGTTTTCGAAGACATGGTGTTATTGTTCGGTGTTCCGATTTGCTTCTTGCTTGTTCTTGAAACTCATTCCAATACGTCCAATGTTGCACGGGATTCGCCTTGATAGTCCGGCCTTTTCTGTACAATTTGCAGCGTATTGATCGGTCTTGTATTAGTTGGAACAGGAATTGTCATTCCCCATTCCGCCGCTCTTGCGACGTCTGTGGTGCTGCTCGCCGCTGTAAAACGCTCCCTCTTGACGTCCTGCAGAATCTTGGATTTGACTGCGTAGGACGGCAAAGCTTGACCGGATGCTTCTATGACTATCACGAAATATAGAAGCGTAATGATTCGGCAGTCCCATCAATAGCAACGAGAGCAATCACTCGTTGCTAACAACCAAATTCATCTCCACCAGTTTGTGTCTTGTTGAAACCGTGGCATCCACGTACTCCTCGGTTGTTTGAACATTTTCCAACCGAATCGAAGTGAGCTGCTTCAGCAAACGGTTCCCCTGGTAAATGCCGTCATCTTGGAAAACCTTTTTTAGCTTGTTCTAAGCCTCTTTCGCGTCCTTCGCGGCCAGCACCAAACTGTAGTTGGTCCATTCCAAACTGAGATAGATGTTGGTCAACGCCCTGAGTTTCGTGTCTTCATCCCGACACCTCACCTTCTCGTGGCTCCACCGCGCTCCGCGTAACTTCCCGGATGAGGTTCATCTTCATGAAGAACGCCCACGTGACGTAATTTTCACTTCCGTTGAGTTTCTCCACCAGCATGGCTACAGCGTCTAACCGTCCACACGACTCGGCGATGTGAAGCCGCATTGCTTGATACCGACCCTGGCGCATTCAACAGCTCCTTGCTCGGGAATCTTTTTCGAAAATCTTTGATTAAAATTAACAATTGGTGGTCTGGGCGCATAACTTATCTGAATTGAAAGACGCCTTGATAAGTTTAGTAACGATAGTGGACGGACAAATTCCAAATCACATCTAATTATCATGACATACTTCAATACGTCACACTCAGGAAAATATCCGTACGATTTTTATACGATTGGAACTATGAACCACAAAGCAAGGTTCCAATAATCATTCTAAACGAAATCGTATGAAATGATTACTTTTGCATTGGTCGAAAAAAAACATGCAATACAATTCCAATTGATATCTCTTATCAAGCGTGTATAGCCTCGTGGGACTCCGTGGATTCCGAGGTTCATGGTTCGAATCCCGAATGCAACTTTTTTTTGTGAGATAATTTTTCATACGATCGTCCTATGAACTTCTTTCCATTAAAGCATCGTATGAAATTTGCAATGATATCTCCTGGCAAATCTTTATACGATATTGCTATGAATTCCTCTCGATTTGTTCGCTTAGTGCAGGATTACTTCGATCCCAAGGTGCTCAAATGTGTTGGCGACCAAGTAATCCACGATCCATGAGAGTGATCAAGCTCTCTGCATAGCAACCTAAGTTTGTTAGAATAAATATATGTTCCATTACTATCATTCAATCCAACAAGACGTACTTTGCTATAGGTTATGGGCCCATGCCCTCTGGGCATAATAATTTGCACAGAAGATTGTCGAAGCGGTTAGAAAACTTTTTCAAGAACGAAAATGTTCCCTGGCGCTAGAAGTAACGGATCAGGAGACATTGGAACCTGTGCGGCGACAACTGGATCAAGAGCTGGAGGTTCGGCTTCACGGAGCGTGCGGCAGCCGGAAGCAGCGTGGCTCTGGCGATCAAGAAGCTAAAAGCTGCGAGAACCACCGCCACGGGGTTCGCCTTGAAGATGACGTTGATCCGGGAAAATTCCTGGTGCGCTGTGATGCCAAAGGAAGGAGAAGTCGTGGATGAGGACGTCCAAATGAAGGCACTATCCACGATCTGCCAAAGCCTCGAGAAGACGAACTACAGCCTCGTGATGGATGCGAAAAACGCGCAAGAAGCCTGGAACAAACTCACGACTGCTTTTCAAGATGACGGAATCTATCGTCGAATCGGCTTGCTACAGCAGCTGACTTCAATCCGACTTGAAAATTACGACAACGTGGAAGCGTATGTGGATGCGTTGGTCTCAACAAGCCATAAGCTCGAGGAAATTAACTTTGCAGTGGCTGACGACTGGCTTGCTTCGCTACTTTTGATGGGGTTGTCCACGTACTATGCGCCGATGGTGATGGGTTTGAAAGCGTCAGGACTAAAGCCGGATGCCGCTGGCGCCAAAATCCGTACAGGACGTAGCCGGTATGCACCGCGGAGCAGCAGGAGCTTGACATCGAGTACACCAGCAGCAACGACGCCGCGTGGGCGACGGTTCCAAAAAGCCGGATCGTGCTACGATTGCCACTAGGTGAGTCATTACGCAGCGAATTGTCCGAAGAAGTCTGATACATCCAAGTGCCGAAAAGGACGTGCAATGTGACGTAGATCAGCGGCGTGGTATTGTGACTCTGGTGCCACCTACCACCATGGCCAGGCCTGATTGAACTTTCAAGCGAAGCAGGAGGTCTCGCAGGAGGTCGGTACGGCAAACAAGAGTTGCATGACGGCCAAGCGTCAAGTGGCGTCGTTATCCTGGATTGCCTAAAAGAAGCGGTGGACGTGCAGGACGTTGAAGTTCCAGAGCTGGTGGCAAACCTGTTGTCGCAGCAAAATCGCAGCAAAGGCTTCACGATGGTGCTCAGAACGGAAGACTGTAAGGTGCTTACCGAAGACGGAGAAGTACTTTTCCCAATAGGAGGAAGCGGATATTTCGTTAGATTCATGGAAGTTGTTTATATATACCCTGGAATCGAAGGATCAGGCGTTCCAGGCGTACGAAGACTTCAAAGCGACGGCGGAGCGGCAATCCGGATGCAAGTTGAAGATTTTGCGAAGCGACAACGGCCGGGAATATGTGAACGGTCAGGAAAGAAACCCTACATCGATCACCATGGAACTCGGGAGCAGTAGAGCAGATGAAGAACGTTCCGTACCAGGAAGCTGTCGGATGTTTGCAGTACATCGCACAGACAACGCGTCCCGATATACGCTACGCAGTAAATGCTGTAAACCAATTCAGCAGCAATTCAAGACGAATGCATTGGGAGGCGGTGAAAAGCGAGTTTTTGATACTTGAAGGGCACGGCAGGCAATCGGTTCCGCACCGTACAGCAAGGTAACGAGGAGATCGTTAGCTACACTGATGCCGATTGGGGAGAAGATGTGGACACACGACGATCAACGTCGCCGCGTTCGTGTTCCAGGGTGGTGCCATTTCCGGAACGTAAAGAAGCAGCCGACGGTGGGCTTATCATCCTGCGAGGCGGAGTATATGGCGTTGTCCAGGATGATGTAGGAAGCGCTATTCCATTACTATCATTCAACCCAACAAGACGTACTTTGCTATAAAATGGAAGGATAGCCAAATAAGAAAAGGGACTACCGATGATAGCTGCACTCAATTCGAAAGTTTGGTGCTTTTTTATGCAAAAACACTTTCAAGCCTTTCTGGAGTACTCCTGTTGATTGCAATAGATAGATGGCAGATCACGGAGCACACACATGTTAACAAAAACGTCCGATGTGTATACGACGCAGCGTAAATTCTCATAAAAGCATGGACTCTGCTTAGGTTACCTAAAATGGTTTAATCCTCCTACATCAATTGTTTGTTCCACAATCTAGAACTGGTGCAGCTACGTATTCCCTAATTTCTTCTTACTTTGATTACTTGACAACGGTTTTTTTACTATATTGGATCGACAATTGTGAAAGTATTTAAAATTTCATAATTATTTTCCTCAACCAGCCATCGAACGGCAGAGGGTTAAAGCACCGATGAAGGTAACCCGTTAATCTCCACTACCCACAAATTACTTTCCCGGGAAGAAATGTGGATCGCGTGAAAAAAGGAAAACACATTCGCTTCACCTTGCTACCTAGCGGGAACGGAATGGCAAAAAAATAAACCACCAGCTCCTTCTCGTTGAGAGGATGATGAAAGTGTGACGAAAGTGGGGCAGGAGCAAAAAACGCAACACTACTACTAACTTTAAAGCAAACGGGAGAAGAGAAAACAGCAACCACTGGAGGGGGAAAGGTGGCGAAAATGGACGTAAAGCTCACTCAACCCAACCCCCGGGAGAGCTGTTTTAAAAAACACGGCAAAATGGGATTAGGGATCGACTTTGTTGTTGTTGTTGTTGTTGTTGTTGTTTCTCGAGCACACTACCGCTCCCACGAGCGTTTGACGTTTCTCCGCGTCACATGAAGCAAACAAGTCGAGAATCGTTGGCCATGTCAGCCAAAGCGTGAGAGCGAAAATTAAAGAAAGCGAAGAAGCGCGTTTGAAAACAACATTATGATGACACGCGATCCGGGAGGGCTGGCGAAAATCTAATGCTTTCTGACTGATTTCTCCTTCCCCATCGCCCGCCCCTTCCCTTCTGTCCACATTTCACGGGGTTACTTCCAGATGCATTAGCAGTGGGCAAACGTTAACGCGGTGAAAATGTGTTTTTCCGGTCTGACTGATCCGAAGATTTCCCCACAGTGCCAAGGAGATTGATCACATTATGGTGAAAATCGCGGGCACCGCAACGAACCGGATCTACCCTCAAATGAATAAATGATTGCTTGTGTAGAGGATAATGAAATTTAGCCCGACCATGCCTGCGCTTTCCTGTGAAGTCCTATGTAGCCACTATTATTTATTTTTATACCTATGTATATAGAGAGTTCAATCGAATTAACTGAAGGTAGCCAGGTGGAAAAAACAACAACCTGATTACGATATTTCATGACTGAAACGAACGACGACGACGACTACTCTGCTCGATGATTTGGTTTGTTTTAAAATGCCCTTGCACCGCTCTATAAAAGCAAAAACACGGCCAGAGACGGCAAGGAGCAATTAAATTTAAATTGGTGACCGGACGATGGGAAAATGCGCGGTGCTCGCGACAATATGTACACAGTCAAAGGTGGTACTTACCTAATTTGTTATCAATTTGAGTATGCTGATGCTGCTCCAAGTCATCAAATCACGAGGGGCAGAACACCTAATTGGCACTTTGACACTCTTGGGCTCCGTGCACTTTGGACGAGTCCTCGTGGAAGCAAAGAAATTCACTGCTCACTGACCGGTGAAATTGTGTTTCGCACGGCAAACGTCCCCCGTCCTTCGCCGAACCCCACACTGGTTCCGTTTTCTCGATTTAGATGCAAATTAGGACCGAACAGTTCTGATGTTATTTTTTTCCTTTCTTTTCTTTCCCTTCTTTTTGTAGTTGTCGAACGCCATCGCGTGAAGGTCGCCACTTGCTTGGGTATGAGAACGTTTACTGCGAATAATTAGTTTTATTTGCGCCTCCTGCTATATAGGCACTCAGTGCCATTTGTTGAAAATGGCATTTCTTGATACACCATTCGAGATAATGAGTGAAATTGAATTCATTATATTTCTTTTTTCATGATGCCACTCAGGAAAGGGAAACGCACAACCTACGCATCTACAGGTGTAGATATGCTGATAGTGGTGTGTGTGCGTGCTACTAAGGATGGTAGACAGCTTGTTCCAAACTGATCGCTGGGTGGGGATGCTATTGGAAATTGCTTGCTTAGTTGAGCCATTATAGGCACTTAAAATCAATCCTATAGATCGTTCTAAATCTGAACTTCATTTGATTTTAATAGGTGGTTCCCAGGCCCCCATTTTACCATCGAACCTAACGGCATAAATTTCCGATTTCCGTAAATCTCTAAACAACGGCAATAACGACAGTCAGAAGAAGCTATATCAAAGAGACTAACTAAGCCGATCGTCACGCGGGTCAATAATTGAATTTTTCCTTCAATTTTTCGATTTCTCCCCATCATCGACTGAGGAGGATGTTCTTCTCTCCAGACAGCTCTGTTTACATTTGCGCTAATGTACACCTATCAGCCTATCGGTGGGGGTGTTCAGGTTTGGTAGCGTTTTCTGTGGCAAGTGCAGTTTTTTAAACCACATATTTTATCGTTAAAATTACAAAAGAACTACAAGTCTGATATTCATTTAAAAACTATACAGGGTGTCTCACAATAGGTGTCACTAAAACAAAATGGGCAAAACAATTCAACCAAATCATAGCATTTATTTGTCATTTGAAAGATACCTGTTATAGAAACCATATTAATTAAATTCGCACTTTTCCTTGATAACTTTGCGCCATCGCTTTGTAAACCCATCGCAGCGCACGATTTCCTGAGGAATTTGGTCCCAAATATCAACCAAATGTTTCTTGCATCGATCTAAAATAAGCCCTTGCGTAAGACTTATAAGTTGAAGCATATAACCCCAAACAAAGAAGTCATGTGGGTTGAGGTCCGGTGAAGATGTAGGCCATTCTTCGTTTGTGATGGAACCGGCAAATTTTCCGCGCACCACGCTTGTGTCTTCTTTGCCTTGTGTGCTAGAGCTGAGTCCTGTTGGAAACAATATGTATTCCCATAAAACGTTGAAGCATGAGGAAGCAGATGGTTCTTGAAAACCTGCTCGAATTTCAGTGTTGATTTTTACGTTAGGTTCCATGAAAAGAAGAGGAAGTTTTCCTTTTCATGAAACGGCGCCCCATACCATGATTTTCGATTCATGCTGATAGCGTTCTACAGCTAGTTTATCTCTTGGAATATTGGCAAAACTTTTGCCATACACATGATCGTTTTGTTGATTATGACTGTCCTGAAGGAGGAAAAGCTTCTCATCCGAAAATAAATCTCGCATTCACCGTGCCGAACCAAAAGATTTCTGCTTCTTTGGACCCTGGCTTGCTTTTGACGCCCCGCCAACCCGTGAATCCGCTGTTTCTTGTACGGCGGCTTGCAAATTGAATCACATGTGGAGGTTTTTGATGGCAAGAAATGTTTCCAAGATCCCTCCGTCTTCTGGAAGAGGGGGGTCTCATGCAAATGAAACTCAAATTTTTGAATAACTCGAGAAATAACCAAGCAAATTGAACCAAATTTAGCATGTGAAAGTTTTAGAAGGCAAAAAATGTTTCTATGGTGTTTTGAGACCTTTCCTCTCTCTGCTTTTACAATTCACTTATTGCTTGCTCTCAACGTAATGCTCTAAATGCACTTCCACAGTTATTAATTGAGAGCTATCGATGCTGGGTACCATTTTTGCATTAGTATGATTGTGTGACAAGTGCAATCATACTTTACTTATTAATAATTAATTTTAACAAGCGCGTAAAATTTCGCTTCGTTTAAATCTAAGCTAAAGGAAGCGTAAACAATGTTTGCATACAACAATGTTTGCAATCTTTCATACAACAGGCTAGATTCAGGCGTTATCTGGCTTAAATGTCATGAAATATCCTATAATTTTCTGCCAAATCTAACATTCCCTTTATCTGTGCATTAGATATCGCAGAAATTTCAATGTTTCTTTTTATCTGTGTAAAGAATTCTGCACATTGTAGACGAAATACGCGTATCTGTCAAGATAAGCAAAGGTAGTTGGAATTAAATGGAAAATACTAATTTTTCTTCTCATTTCTAGTTAACTCAATTCAATTTCAAAGCTTGCCGAACGCTATCGGACATATCGATACTTTCCCTTCACATCTCTGTATAAATTGCAGAAATTGCTGTCCACAACTAGGATCCCTGGGTTTTTTTTTCGGAAAATTGTCCGGAATTACCAAGGCTACGATGGATGGTGTCCAGCGCTGTGTGAAGATATCGGGTGCGTTACCGGATTCGTTTGGGACACATTCAGAACTTCGATAGGGCGATGGTCTTTCCTGCCTCCTGTTCAACATTGTACTAGAAGGTGTTATGAAACGTGCGGACTTTAACATGCGGGGTACGATTTTAAATAAATCCGGCCAGTTCATCTGCTTCGCTGACCACGTGGACATTGTCGGCAGAACGTTCCAGGTGGTAGCTGATCAGTACGCCAAGCTGAAACGTGAAGCGGAAAAGGTTGGATTGAAGGTGAATGCGTCGAAGCCTAAGTATCTGTTGGCTGGAGGAACCGAGCGTGCTCGCATAGGCAGAACTGTGGCAATCGGCGGAGATGAGTTCGAGGTGGTGGATGAGTTTGTGTACCTCCGATCATTGGTTACGTCGGATAACAACTGCAGCAGAGAAATTCGAAGACGCATTATTACAGGAATTCGTGCCTACTACAGACTCCAAAAGACCTTGAGGCCTGGTAAACTTCTCCTCCGTACAAAGTGTTCCATGGACAAAACGCTTATAAGACCGACAGTTCTCTACGAGCATGAGACGTGGACAATACCCGAAGAGGACCTGCAAGCATTTGGAATTTTCATACATCTTTGGCGGTGTATGGAGGAGAAGGATGAACCACGAACTGGCACAGCTCTGTGGCGAACACAGTATCCAGAAAGTCGCTTAAGCAGGTAGGTTACAATGGGCGGTACATGTTGTAAGAATTCCTGATACACATATTGCCAGCATCAGATGGGATAAAATTAGGACGGTTAGGGTGGTTCTCACAGACATTCTCACCCACCCAGTCATGCTCGTTTCTGCAAGAAAAAAAAATCCTCTTCGATTGGGACAGGACGGGGCAAGGGTTTCAATTAATCGTTGGTTGACTCTGGAACCGTTAATAAACAGATTTTCTCGACAGGACGCTTCAATTCACCGAATGCTGTGACGTGGCTGGGTAGCTCAGTGGTTACCCGTTCTGCTTACTGAGCAGATGGTCGGGAGTTCAATCCCAAGCCCGTCCCCTTCCTTGCCATTTGTCAATTGCCTCTTTCTATTACCACTAGATTTAAAATAAAAAGCAGTCTACTGCGCTCTCTTTCATTGATCGCTTCACTTACCACAGTGCATCCATGATCTAAAAATAAACCTGCCTCACTAACACAACTATCTTTCCCTTGGCAATTGTAGAGATGCAGTGGTGCTCACGGTCTCTAATAACAACGATTGTCAAACTAATCATCCTTCTTCCCCCCTCCCCAAAGACCGTGAGGACGTGGCCGGCGCCGGTTCTGATCTATAAATAGAATTAGTGAATTTGTACATTGAAGATGTAAAAGCTACTCCCAAGCTCCATCTGTGTGGTTCTCTGTGCAATTACACTAGTTCTGATCAGTAAAGGAGTAGCAACTACGATATTGAACGGTCTTTTTTTTTTAAAAAAAAAAGGACGCTTCAACTCACCGAATGCTGTTTTGATGGTGACAACTCGAACAACGCCATCGTTACGTGGATGCACATTAACGATCCGACCCATACGCCAACGCATCGGCGGTGATTGTTGTCATGGATTATGACCAGTTTTCCGGTTTGAATTCTGGGGGGTACTCCACCTATTCCAGAACGTAAATCTTCCTCGGGAAGCGATCGCAAAGATGCTCCGACTAGGAAATGCGCTGGAGTGAGTGGTTCAAGATCGCCAGGATCAGCAGACATCTGAGTTAAAGGCCTGGAATTAAGATAATCTTCTATCCGGACATGCAATGTCTGCATGTCTTCCAGCGTAACTGGAGTATCTCCGAGGACCCGTAGAGTGTGGTGCTTGGTCGATCGCACCACTGATTCCCACAATCCTCCAAAGTAAGGAGCGCCTGGAGGGTTAAACTGCCAGTTGATACCTTCGTTTGAATAGAACCTAGTTACCAATTGTCGATGATTTACATCCTTCAGCAAGCGAAACATTTCTTTTAACTGATTCCTGGCTCCGTCGAAGTTTGTACCGTTATCTGAGTACACATCAGTGCAATTTTCTCGGCGTGCGATAAATAGTTGGAAAGCCTGCAAGAATCTGTCAGTTGACATATCTGACACCAGCTCTATGTGCACGCCCTTTGTACACGATCCTTGTACAACGGTGACGTGCTGGTAAGATCATTGGCTGCTTGGTGTCATCGATTTCTTCCAAGTACTTCAACCGACCTCCAACTCCCCAGATTCCGTCCTTGCAAATAAACGGACAATACCAGCGTAAAGGTAGCTCCTAGCAACCGGTGATTTATTCCTGACCGCTCTCAGTTCATCACTAAGTATCTCTTCTTGGATCCTTCTTATTAGAATAAATTCCGCTTGACACAGCTACTGTGAAGTGAGGAATCCAGTTGAACGGTCTCCTCATGGGATTCGCAGTAAAAGCATAATTCGTTGCCATATTGCTATGCGTCGATTCAAAACGGTGTAGGAGCTAAACTTCGATACAAACCATTCTTTGCAGTGGATGTCGTACATGTCGCTACCGTACGTTTTCTTTCCTCGTCACCTACGTCTACGGACAGTTTATGCGATGATTTTGGCCAATAGTTCCGATCCTGAGATAACCAGCTTGGCCCATGCCACCAAACGTTGTTGCTGAAGATCTCCCTTGATCCATTGCCCCTCGAAATTAAATCTGATAGATTGTCTGTACCCGCAATGTGCCTCCAGTCGCAACCTTCCGTAATCGCCTGAATTTTTGCCACTCTGTCTGCGACGAATACGGACCATGTAGGGTAGGGAACGGCTTAAGCACTCCAAGACCCTATTCCAAGCACGGGGTTAACGTTAACCTACAACGCTCATTTTTTGCAGTATGGTGCTCCATGTAGTGAAGCACCATACTGCAAAAAATGAGCGTTGTAGGTAAACGTTTACCCCGTGCTTGGAATAGGGTCTTGGAGTGCTTAAGCCGTTCCTTACCCTAGATGGAGTAGTTTGGATCTAACAAAGTGCACACGCGGTATCTACCCAAAATGTCGTGCGTACGTGAAGTTTGATACCTTGCAGGACCTTCTTGAAAAGCTCTGCTGCTAGCAGCGCACCGCAAAGCTCCAAACGTGGAATTGTTTTTCAGAAATTTCTTTGCTCGGTATTACTCAAGATCAACAAAATGATGCTAGTCCTATGTGAAATTTCCAGGAAAATCTACTGAAGTAGTTTTCGTTCACCGCACGGCTCTGTGAATGAAGATATGGCTGATTTTACCCTGATTTCCCTAATATTGTTGTGTTTTTCAGAAATTTCTTTGCTCGATGTGATTAAAGAACAACAAAATATAGCAAGTCCCATGTGAAATTTGCTGGAGAATCGACAAGAGTTAGTTTTGTTCACCGCACGGCTCTGTGAATGAAGATATGGCTGATTTTACCCTGATTCACCTAATATTTTCATGTTTTTCACAATTTTCTTTGCTCGGTGTGACTCAAGATCAACAAAGTAAGGCTAGTCCTTTGTAAAATTAGCTGAGGAATCGATTGAAATCGGTTTCGTTTACCGCACAGCTCTGGGAACGAAGATATGGTCGATTTTACCCCGATTCCCCTAATATTGTTGTGTTATTCAACAAAATAAGGCTAGTAAAATTGCCTGAGAAATTGATCGGAGTTGGTTAGTTCTTTGTAAAATTTTCTGGAGAATTGATTGCAATTGGTTTCATTTGGCTGTGAATGAAGATATGGCTGATTTTACCCTAATCTCCGTAGTATTGTTGGATGATTCCGAAATTTATTTGATCGGTTTGTTTCTACAGCAACAAAATAGGGATAGTCCTATATAAAATTTTCTGGCCGATCCATTGGAGTTGGTTTCATTTACCGCACGGCAATGTGAATGAAGATATGGCTGATTTTACACTGATTCCCCTAACATTTTCGTTTTTTTTTTTTCAGAAATTTTTTGTTCGGTGTTTTTCTAAAGCAACAAAATAAGGTTAGTCCCATGTTTATTTTCTGGAGACTTGATTGGAGTTAGTTTCCCCACTCTGTGATTGAAGATATGACACGTTTTACCCTGATTCTCCTAATATTTTTCAAGTAATTCAGAAATTTATTTGGTCAAGTAAGGCTATTCATATGTGATTTTTTTTTGGAAAATCGATTGGAATTGATTTCGTTCACCACACAGGTCTGTTTTGCGGAAAAAAATATTGTTTATTTTTGTCAGTTAGGGCCTAATGATAAATCTATGTCGATTTTATTGGTTTAAAATCGAGAAAAATATAGTTGAGATCTACAAAAAATATGTTTGTGCTAGTAAGAACGGCCGTCATCGATATACTATAGATGGAAAAAACATTATCCATTTTAAAATTAAAACCTCATATTCTCCAGGATAGATCATAGACAATCACAGAAAATATTATTACATACTTGCATCCAGATATGTAAACGTCAAGGTTATTAAGAAGGAGACAAACACAAATATTGGAGGAATATTGGAGACAATCACAAATGGTGAAATTTTGAGCTTTTTCTTAACTTTGCATGTTCTTTGAGAACAGTTTGTTTTCAGCAAAAGTATGTCCAGCTAACTGAGTAATCACAAAAACGTTCAAACAGCCAAATAGTTCAATATTAACAAAGTGGAACATCCCTCGATCGGATAAGAAAGTGCCTACAACGCTCGAAGGAAGATACCGACCGACCAAAGGAACCGCATTCTGTGATTAACGATTTCCTACTCTGCCCCCGGATGGCATCATTTCGACATCGACGACGATGACGACGACGACGAGAAGGCGGCCGATGAAGATTCGGATGGATAAATGGGCAAAGGAATGAACCATCTGGAAAATGATGTCCCTTGTTAAGATGCTCGAACGATGGTAATTGAGGCACAAGAACACACACCCACCGCAAAAGAAGAAAGGCAAGAAAAAAAAATATCCCACCATCTCCAAAACGGCCTACTACTGAGGCCGGGTATTCTTTCGATTATTCTTCATTTCTTTTTTTCCTGTACACTTTGTCTAAATTGCACACGCAGTGCTTTTTGAAGTAGGCTGGGACAGCAATGAAGACGACGACATTGGCCCACCGGCACGCCGTGTCCGAAGAGGAGGATTAATCACCTTTCATGTAGGTCAGGATTTCCTTCCAACAGTAATGTAGTTTTGAGTGGTTTGGTTTTTGGGATTTTGATCTATGTGATTTTTTTTGTATTAACGTGGCATTCAAACTCGATTTTTCGTCTCAGAAAATCCCACCGGCGCCGACTGGAATCGATACCAGTCGCACTCGGTGAGAAGCACACACGCTTACCACTTCACCGACGCCGTCACAAAAATTTACATGAAAATAGATTATTACCCAATTTCGCATTCGGACACACCGCGTCGGGTCCATTTGCTAAATCGAAGACACTCTGGGGAGGGAGGAAAAATGAGGTGCGCCACGTCGCGGGAGTATTAAAGAGTGCTTTGCAGAAAAACAACGACAGCGAACGGGGGCGGGGCCGGGATTCTCGTTAAAAGTTTTATTTTCGTCTTCCACTGACTGTTCAACCGATCCCAGTTTCTCGTGTTGCCGTTTCCCCGCGATTTTCTTCCTAACACAATTTGACCCCCGCGCGACGGATGCCTACTTAGACCCGGCACCGGCACCGATTTGGCAATAATCAATCGCGCTTGCTTTGGCATTGGCGAAGAAGGGGGCAAACCGAAAATTGGAACTAAATTTTCCGGGAAACTGTTTTCTAAAATAAGAAAAAAAAAATAATCGAGTTTCCAGCAGGCATTTGTCTTCTGATTTCTTTTTTTCTCATGCCGCATTCCTATTTCAACAAGATGAAAACTTTTCGTCTCTTCCAAACAAATTTTCGGCGAAGGGGAAGGGGAAATAAATGGTGGGACTTTCTATCTGATTTGGCGTCAGTTTGGAGCATTTTTTGGAGGGAAATAAAAAGTTAAATATTGTTCATGCAGCTGCCACTCACTTCCCGCTTCGATTCGGAAGGTTGGGGATGTGTTCGATTCCTACTGAATTCGCCTCGGAATGGGCAATGGCAAATATCAGAGCTGGGAAAATTTACGAGCTTGTGTCTGATATCATCATTCGTGCAGGATCGTATTTAGGGTTGGGGTGGATGGCCATCGCTTGATCTAATCAATCCCTCCGGACGTCCCTGCTCTCCATGACAATTGGCAGCTGACTGTCGTCGTCTGGAGCATAAATGGAACGAAGAGAGAGAGAGAGATGAAATTTCACAAACTTCCTAAAACATTGCTACTGCTGATGCTGTTGGTGTGTTGTTTCATCTTGTCAACAATGTATCATTTGTCGAAGATTGAGTCTGTCTCTGTCCCCAGGCCTGGCATAATATCGAAACGAGAAAATTGCCATTTGTGCCAAATTGAGACCGAGCGAATGAAATACTGAGAGAGTATTTAATTTCAAGGATATCAGACAGAGCTCGTGAAGCCTATTAATTCCGATTGCACGATGTTGCTCGATATGTACATATCTATTCCAGGAGCAGAGTTGGGTGAGTGTAGTAACTGTGAGAGGAGGGGTGCTTTTAATTGAGTGGCTGTCACATTGATCCAATATGAGCGTCCTCGCTGCCACTTAAATACACGCACTCATTTAGTTTATTCCGGTGGTGAACCATCCGATTTGTCACCAGATGCCTCTTTGGTCCACTTATATAGGAACACATCTGCAGTGCCGATTGCGAAACGATCATAAAATCACTCGGAATAATGGAATTTTGCAATTAGTTCGAATACAATTGGGCGATGATTGGGTTTCCTTTTTTAGGAAGCGGCATCGAACACTGGTGAAGATTTTCCCCAGTGTGTAATTGGGGTTTTTGTCTACTTTACTTTCGGATTACGAAGTCAAAGCTTAGGTACCTGTCGGTATCGTTTCCAAATACACCGCTCACCGTTGTGGTTTTACTTTGATGGGATTAACCCCACGCATTTCACGATGATGACGGTGTTCCCAAAAAAAAATGGCGAAGTAAATCAACGCAATCCGTTATGACGGAGAACGGCACGGCGTCGTCATCAACGCTATGCGGTAGGCAATCTCCGTGAATGTGGCATAATGTTCACGGATAAATCATGTGTGTATACCGTTAGGTGGGGGGAAATTGGTCCGAATCGAGATTTGTTTGATGAATTTGATGCGTTTTTCTTACCGGGAAATTTTTGCTGAGTTCCAATTGAACTTACAAGATAGTTGAGGGAGTTAGAGGCCAAGAGGTGTAAGTGAATAAATGGTCAAAATTGAGGTAATTATGGTAAAAGATTTTCCCACCCTCAGACATTT
The DNA here is from genome assembly GCA_034211315.2 of Aedes japonicus. Taxonomy (NCBI): domain Eukaryota; kingdom Metazoa; phylum Arthropoda; class Insecta; order Diptera; family Culicidae; genus Aedes; species Aedes japonicus. The sequence continues at coordinate 28,548 of JASCZW010000389.1, read as the reverse complement.
TACAAAAGCGGCACCAACGCAAGAAGCGTTTCAATCGGACATACTCAGAATTGTTTTGTGCATTTAGATATGGTTGAAACTCGATTTTAAATGGGTTTACCTTCACCCGCACTAACAAAGCTACCCATGCAGCATCAATCATAGCAACCCATGAGTCAGCAGACAAAATTTGACAGCTCTATCAGTCAAGCTCTAACCGTGATGGCAAAAACAGTGAAGCAACTCCGTTCAGAAGTGTACGCGTTCAAAGAACGGTACCCCGCCGCGTCGAAAATGAACATCGTGCGACACTATGTGGACGCCGGATACGCCCGTTCCGGCATCTACAACATCTTGGCACTATAAGACAACAATCAAAGCATCGAAAGAAAGCCCGGTTCCGGACGGCCTACGACCCTGAGCGGCAAGAAGCTCCAAAGAATGCTCAAGAGGAAGACCTAGGGAAAAGTGACTATATCGATGCGTGCGCTTAGCCGGCAGCTCGTTTCAACCGACTAAACAGTGAAAAAGTACCTGGCGATCATGAACATACATGAAAGAAAGCGGAAGTTGCGTCCACTGGTTTCGGAGCTGCAGGCAAATAAGGCAGCGGCTGAATAAGATGGTCAACTCGATTTTCCCGGCGAATCGCGACGTGGCGGTGATGATGAACGACGGGACCTATCTCACTCTGGATGGCAACGACTGGCAGGGCACTTCGTACTTTACTTCACCCCGAAGGAAGTGAGCTCCGAGGTGAAGTTCATTTCATACAGCAAGTTCCCCAAGAAGGTGCTGCTGTGGCTGACAATCAGCGATACGGAGATGTCAAAGCCGCTTTTCTTTCGCTCCGGACTGGCCGTGAACGGGTAAATTTATAGTAATGCCTGCTGGAAGTTGCGTCGTTCATCAAGAAATACCATAAGGGCGAAGTCGCGGTGTTCTGGCCGGATCTGGCGTCGGCCCACTACTCGAAGCGATTGTTGGAGGAGATGGAGCGGCTGAATATCGCTGTGGTACCCAAGTTGGCAAAACCGCCCAACGTCCCATCGAGAATTTTAGGGCCAACCTGAAGCGGAAGACCTACTCCAACAATTTTCTCGCGAAAACTGATGGGGAATTGATAAATAAAACGAAGAAAGAACTCAAAAAAATGCCTACACGCATGTTTTCGTCCGCCATGGCGAATGTTCCGGTTAACTGCCGGAAGGCCGCTCGCAAGGGCGTAAAATTTGTTTGCAAGCAAGCTTAAATAATTACATTCCATGAGAAATTTATCAAAAGTAATTATATGTCTTAGCCGTTTTTTTATCACCATCCGAAAAAGTCCGTTTTTTTAAATGCAAACGTTAAGATTGATGTTGAGCACCGCACTTGATAATATTTAACATCCCTAATGCAATCGGGTCAATATGACTCGAAGTGCACCTCTAAAATTCGGTAACTATTGAAACTAACAACCTATAGGTCTGAGATTTCCCTTCGTTTTTGGTCAGTAAGTGTAAGGGCGCTGATTGCACCAAGCGGTGCAAGGAAAGAGTTATTGTCCTTTTCTCAAAAGTGTCTGAGTCAAACGTAAGCACTTTCAATGACTACTCGTAGTTATGACAATGAAGAAACTACAATAGTTTACTGCCAATAAAACTTAAACAGTAACAGCATACTTTTATTTCTTTAAATATAATTTTGTCGTGAATTGTCATGTGGATAAAAAATTATGTCTAGTCAAACTAAGGCATTGAGGAATAGATTGCTTCATGTCTTTGCTAAACTTTTCACTCTATAACGGATGACGGCCCACGTATGTTTTATGTATGTTTGCCCCCCTGAAAGTCATTTTTATTAGTAATTTCGTCTTTATTTTTTATCTTTTCCAGTATTTATCACATCAAATGAATATCGTGCCGAGTGCTCATCAGTGTATTAAGGGTCGCATTTCAAGAAAACTCGAGAAAGAAACGTAAAACACACCAATGGAGAAGAAAAATGAACCAACTGAACGCATATGCAGAATTTGGTGAGAAGTTTCCTTTTATTAATTTGCTCATTCATCCATAAACCGGGTAAAAACATGAATTAATGAACATAACAAATCTAGGGTTTTTTTTCATTAGGGCGAATCTACAATTGAGAGACTCTCTCCGGGCTCGCTCTCTTTCATTCATTACAGCGCCATTATTAAACTTTCGAGGGATTCTTTAGTACATATCGAAACACAACAGTGCTGGCTAGCATACTCTATAAATAGTAGAGTGAAAAACGTAAAGGAGGTTGGTTTATGAATGAAAGAGAGCGAGCCCAGAGAGAATCTCCCAATTGTAGATTCGCCCTAATGAAAAAAAAAACTCTAGAAATGATATCTATAAACACAAACCTGCAACAGACAAGACAATTGATACACTTTACAGGATGCTCAATAGGTTCGAATACAACTTTTCATCGTTGGGTAGGTGCGAACCATGTGTAGTCTGTGTATTGGGATTGGTGTCAGCTTAAGCCTCATATATATGCTATAAATATGTTGAGTTTATAGATTCAAAATATGGGCTCAGAATTGCTGTAACACGTCCAGTTTTTAAGAAAAATTAGATTCAAAATCACAAAAACACGTTTTTCCGTCCAAAATAATTTACCTGTTAAACAACTAGAATATTGGTTCCGCCCTTTTAATGCTGGGCTTGGCCCGGATATAAATAACCATATTATTACAATGCATTGATATAAAATAACATTGAACTCTATTTCCGATCATGAATGTTATTGTTCATGAATCAGATAAATGAAAAATGCATATTGTCAATACAATAGATTTCCTACTTTCTCCATTGAAAACTCATAACATTGTTTTTGCAAGGAAAAAGTTTCTGAGATTGAACGAAGCCAAAGTCAAAAAAGGACTATATTTGAGCCTCAATAAGGAAACTCCTCAAAGACGTCATTTTTCAACAATCTCTTAACGCAACAGAGTTACGAGCATGGAATGCGTTCCGAAACGTTTGTGCGCACTTCCTGAGAAATGAAAAATTTCCGGATTATGTACACATCATTCAAGAGCTGGTGTCACTCAAATTGCATTTCTTGCATTGTCATCTGGACTGACTGAATGACTGATTGACTGAAAAAATCTGTAAACACCAATGGGCTCAGGACGGTACATTCCTTAAAATCCAACCCCAACATTCAAAGGGCAGTTCCAAAATCCAACTTTTAAGATCAAAAACGCAAAATGTTCATGTAATCGACAGTCTTGTTCCGGCTATGCAGTCTCATTTAAGACTGCATAGCCGAAACAAGACCATTGATTCCATCATCCCAGTCAATTTTTTTAAAACTTTTATTAAAACTCACAGTTTTGTGAATACAAACTGGTTTTAAGTTTGTAGCTGCTGTTTTCCCGCTTCTTTCTCGATGCACGATGGGTCACGTAAAACTCAAACTTGTTATATCGAAGCTCGTTCTTCTAAGGAATGTATCGAAAATAAGCTATCCACGTAAATTCGCGTTGTATGCATGTATTTGTGATGGTTTAATGTGTTAATCATAGCATACTGTGCGTTCGACTGTCTTCTTTTGTTTATAGACTTGTTTGCACGGTTTAAGTTCTTCGATTTCAAAATGGCCCGCATTGAAAAAGACGTCAAAATTAAGGTTTTGAACACATGGCTACGTTGGAATAGGGTGTAACTATGCGACAATTGGCGAAGTGCTTTGAAATTCATCACGCGAGTGTAAAATCTATCATAATCGAGTTTGGAGAACACAGTTCTTTGGATGAACTGCCAGGAAGAGGCAGAAAATCCGGATCTCGCAACCCTAAACTGGATCAAAAAGTGGTAGCTCTTATTCGAAAGAACAAATCAATGTCGATTCGTGATTTTGTCAATAAAGAGGGAATCAGCGTCGGCATGATTCAACGTATCAAGAAACGGAACAACCTGAAGACCAACAAGAAGCAAAAAATCGCCAAACAAAGTGCAGAACAGAAGCAACGTGCAGCAACAAGGGCCCGAAAATTGTATGCAACAAGGGACCGGATCAATTGGCTCATAGAAAAGGGTATAGATTTCGTTGAGAAAGATATCAATTCGCCAAATTGTCCTAATCTTCGGTCCATCGGACGCTTGTGGGCGATTTTAAAAACGGTCTTCAAAAAGACTTGTAAAGCAGCTGAGAATATGCAGTTCTAAAAAATTTCGGCTAAGGCGTCCAAAAAATGTGACGATACACTTGTCCGGAACTTGATGAAAAGTCAAACATTCGCAATTTCGTGAAGGAATGATATTTATTTCACCCGGGCTGGACAATGTTCAAGTTCAATCTCGTACAATAAAGAATCATCCATTTCTTTGATCATTTTTTTAAATGATTTGAAAGAAAAATATGTGTATAACTTATTTTCTATACAGCCCTTATGCTGTCCTTTGGTTTCTCATTTATAAATTTGTTTGTGTGTGTTTTATGGAACAAATGGCTCAATTGCCTAGAGACCAACCACTGGCAAAAGGAGCATAAACTAATCTTTCTAGCATATATGCTCCCAACGATACAACACAAATTTTCTCATTATTTAACTCTATATGAAAGCGTTTGCTACGGGAGGTTCACGCTTTGTTCCTTCCCTTGATTTGAAGTAGTAGAGCGATTTCAGATACCCTTTCTAGAATCGTTCTATTTCTTGGAGTTCACTCTGCGAAGTTGGCCAGGCCGGTGACAAGAAAAATGAAGTTCAAGAAGTTGCCATTTTCCAGGATGCTTTCAAGAACTGGCTGCGTTAGTGTGAGAGTAGATTAGATTAAAATATTACTGCTTTCGTGGCTCACATCATTTACCACGAGCACAACAAAACCATTCCATCCACGGACAAGCGATGAAAGTTTCGACAGGAGCTATGCACGTCGTCTATAGAAAGTAGAATCGAGAATCCGAAAGAAATGGCTAAATATCTTACGCGAACGGCCATCGAACAAGCCATCGGAAGAGAGCTGGGTGAATCACCTGTAGCTAGTGCATCTACTCAACCAGAAGGGGAATGGGACTCAATCGGGACTCAGCCGGGACTCAGCCGGAAAGGCGCCACAGGTTGGTATATTTGCAAAAGCGTAGACATCAAGCGTAGGATGACTAGAACAACCTGCAAACTATATGCTAAACCAGTATGTAATCAGCACTGCTATGATGTTTGCAATGCCTGCTTATTTGTTTTATTCTTATTCGTTATATTTTTAAATGAAACATGAAATATACATTTTCTTTTTTATCTTAAAACTTTATCGCAAGAGGTTCCTTGCCCCACAGCGAAGCCCAAAATGGAACCATTACACAGTCTCTAAACAGTATATAAAGGTCTGGTTAAATAGCTATTCCGAGGGAAAATACACCGATTATCACAAAACAAATAGCCATCCTGAAATAAATCATCAAAGGAAAAACAGTAAGTTCAGGAATTTGATACCCATATTGCCAGGGTTTCCTTCTAAATGTGCTCATGTCAGTCCAACTCCCACAGGAACTTCTTCCGGGGTGGCTTTCTTGGGAACAACTCATCGGATGGTCGCAAAACGATGAGAAATATCCTACTGGAGAAATTTAATGAATTTTGATACCCATATTCCCATATTGGTTCGTTCTAAATGCATTCATGGCCCACCGAAACCTGTTATAGAATAGCCGTTAAAGACAAGTCAGCATATGGCTCACAATCGAATAGAAATAGTTCCTTGGAATTATTCCAAAGATTCCGCAAACCAGATGCATGCAAATGGACATTGCCGTTATCATATAGGGACTGAAGCCTTGACCCTCCATTCCCCCTGAGGTTCAGCCGATAGTCGTCTGTCTATTATCTATTCAAGGACAAACATACAATTCTTCAAGGATTTCTCATTTTGACTCAACGGACAAACGCAAAGAATGATTCTTTCGGTAAATATTTCGTGATGTCAAGTGTACTTATGGTGCATTGATGAGATAAGGTGCGAATTGCTTTTTTCAGTTCGGCCGTAATGAAAAATCTCTGTCTAATTATCCACTCTCGACTCGTCACTCGCCCAGGGGTGTCAATGTTGATGCATTTAGTGTGAAATAAATCTCAATGAAAAAAAAAGACGACAATTCGAATCATTTGTTACCCGTTTTTGTGGACCCGGAAAGGGAAAGCCATATTTTCAACCTGTTCATACGCAGATTTGTATGGTAGCAAAAGTATGTTATTTTTATGTAAATAACTGAACTACTGATACTAATAGCAGTTAAGGAAAATTTTACATAAAAAAGAGTAAGTTTTTCTGATCAAATGGTGCATGAATTAAGTCCTTCTGTTCAGTCGAACGATAGTTGTATTAACGTTCAAAAACCTTTCACTTTTGCGTAACGCTCTCATTTTTCAACATTTTGAAATGACACCAGGTATAAGAAAGAGAAACGTAGTCCTACGTTAAAATGTTTACATACCAAAAAAAATGCCTTCTAACTTTAATTAAGATGTGACTGAATTTCAGCTGCCTGTTTTAACATACACTATGAAATTTCGTAATGTAAAACCTGAAAAGATACTCAGGTTCCATGTTGAACACAAAAGGGGATAATAGAACTTTTTCCCAGACGCAGCAAAAATGCCGGTGAATGTCGACAATAGTTGCTCACACTTGAGAAGTTTGGCGCTTTATAAAAACACCTTCAAGCCGTTTCGGATAATTCTAGGGATTGTAATTGAAATAGGACGACGGAGCAATCAAATGTAAACATATAAAAACGTCAGACGTGTGCACGGCGCTGCAAAAATACTCATAAACGATTGGACACTGCTTAGCCTGCCTAAAATAGGTAAATTCTCCTACAAACGGATGAAGTCACTGACGAAACAAGAAGCTAGATCGCTTCGGAAACCTCACAGGAAGAGCGTAGCTTTTACGGAGAAATGCTTATAAAACGACGTAACCTTTGACTACTTAGAAACCAAAAAAAAAAAAATAATTGAACAAAATTTCTATAAGTAACAAAATTTCTATGAAATAAATGTCGTTCAAAAATCTAGCTGAATTTAATGTAAACTGAATGCATTAATGCTGAACATTAATTTATTCAAACTATTTTCTTAACATAGTCTTGCCTTCTTAAAAAAAACATACAAGGAAAATAGTCTGGAAAATAACTTGGTAATCGGATAGCAGCAGTGAGAACGGAGAACCGAAGGCGGGTTGGGCGAACCTCTTGAAAATGTCTTCGAACGTAGAGAGTTGGAAAAAAGTGCAAAACCAATCGTATATCCGTCTCTATCAAATTAATGACTGCCCCAAAGTCCTCGGGATCTCTACACAAATATGAATAACTGAAGTTTTTTTTCGGTTTAGGTCACTTTACACCAATCCCAGTAAACTATGGTAAGCGTGCATCACTCATTAGGAATCTTTTCGGTCTGTACTTATTTCGTGATTAATTCAAACACAACTATTCAAATTAACTATGCAAAAGTCGATTCTCATAGGCAACGGAGCAGTCACATTCGCGGAAAGAACATGTCAACAAATCAAAACATGTTTTCAACAAAATTCCGGCGAATCTAAACTTATCAATAAATTGTATGTCAGAGACGTGCTTGTTTATTGCCCCGAATATTTCACAGTTGGTACACATTGAATTAAATTTATCCAGTACACGTACCAGTTCCTCCTCTAAATTTGTTTCGTGCAATTCACCACCAGCTTACGGTTCACGCGTGGAACAAAAGTATCGGGTGTACTTTGCATTAATATTACCTTCGTTGCAATGTTTCAAACTGTAATGATACGAACGGTGATGAAACGTTCTAGCTAAATACGGTGTCGGTGCCATTATTCTAACGATTATTGCAAATGGACAGAGAGCTTATGCTTGCGTGGGATCCACCAGAGAGACGGCATCTACGGCGTTTTGTATTCTATTTTTCTTTTGTATTAAGAGCATTTTCCATGTCGGCGAAAAATTGCATTGTTATGAGATTTCCCTTTCAGTTGAAAAGGTAATGTAATTAGATTGAATTTGATTTACCTATCACAACACATTTGCTTTCAAGTCGAACGCATGCCACATATCGCTTCTGCTCAACTTCAAGAAACAACGTGAATTTCAAGCAGACGTTTCCATGGAAGCGAAAGAAGGGGGCTTGAACACGTATTTTGATCGTAGGATACCAAGCGTCTCCATCGCACTGCCGTGATATTTGGCCCAAAAGATGAAGCAAAGCAGTGTCAGGGGACTTTTGGCGCAAGGAAAGTACATAAATGCTGAACCAAGTGAGAAATTCCACAAAAAGATTAATATTTAATATGTATACAGGCATTCCGTGCTTGGAAAGGTAGGCCATGTCTTGATTTGGCATTACACGAGGGAGAAAACATTGGAAACTCATCAAGGCTTGCCATGGACCATTGTCATTCAAATGGCGGAACGAATAAAATGAGGATGTTTTGTTCGCTGCTCCCCATAGATCGGCACTCGAGAGATACGGCGGTAGGCGTTTCGAAACTTGACCTAATATATCAACCGTTTGTATCATCCTTAGTGCTATCTTGATTAGTGTTTGGACTACGAATTCGATTCACGGTCGGGAAAAGGCATTACCATGATAGTAGACAATTGTATTCACGTATGATAGCGTCATCTTGGCCTTCGGTGATGGCCCAAATTTCTAGGCGTGAGATGTTATTGCTGATTGCGTACTGTACCATCAACGGAAAGTATGTCGTGTGCCGTTTCCTGGAAACAATTTTCATTTTCATGGATTGAGAGTAGGAGATTTAAACCATAATGTGCCATAATGGCTCTTGTTGATTTTCAGGGGGTGTGACACCACAAAGTAAACCGTTTGCTAAGGATTATGATGGATGATTGCAGTGTATATTGCATTCTATATCTAACCAGAAGTGTCTCGTCCGCATGTTCAATCTGTCCATAAAGAAAGGTAGTCAGTTGTTACACTAAACTTTTGAATTCGTTTAAAACTGAGAAAACACCATCTTCAATCATGTTTTGTTCATCGGGAATGAATTATCGAACCGAATTTCAAATTCCTAACGGTTGCGTTTACAAAGAAACTAACCAGACAAATCGCATAATTGTTAGATGCCAACGTATATGTAGCCAATGTCACAAATTAAACAGTAGGAAGATATTTTGCAGTTTGAAAACTTTATCTGCGAGGACCTCTATCTATCTATACTCGGAACGAAAATCCGTGCCCAGATCCTGAGAAATGTTGTGGCTCTGATCAACAAAATGTTATAAATACTATTTTTACAACATGGAAGCAATCAATGGAAATTGATCATCAATTCATTCTTATCCATACTGTATATATAAACTTATCCATACTATTCACTGTAGTGTGATTGTAATCTGAATCAAAACCTGAAAGAATCTCAAAAAAGAATTCAATTCTGGATGCATTCAAGCACAATTTTACAACAATCGTAAGATTATCTAAGAATTACTCTGAAAGCATCTTAGTACCAGTGCTTCCATTGCAGATTTACTCAAAAAAAATCTTTAGAAACATCCCTGGAAGCATCCTAAAACTACTCTGGCGATACATAAGAACATTAATGGAATCCGCGCAGACTCTGGAAGCATTTCAGACAATTTCTTGAAGTTTTTCAGAATTACTTTGGATGCGTCCCAGAACAACTATGGTAACATCCCATAACATTCCAGAAAAATCCTGGAAGCATCCCAAAACAACTCTGGAAGCATCCCTGAACAACTTCAGAATCATCTCAGTATTATTCAGGAAACATCTAAGACTACTTAGGATGCATTTCAGAACTTCTTTGAAATTGTTCTTATCCCAGAAGCTATTTGAAAACATCACAGATTCACTTAAAATGCGTCTCAGAAAATTCCTGGAAGCATATCGGAACTTCTAAAATTTGGACGCACCACAGATTTACTCTGGAAACATCTTTCATAACATTTTTGGAAGCATTCCAGATCTACTCTGTTAGTATCCCAGAACTACTATCTTTGAACATTTTTGAAAGCCTTGCATTACTCTAGAAACATCTCAGAACATTCTTGGAATTATTTATGAACTACTCTAGAAGCATCTCAGAACAACTCTTGAAATATCTTTCTCAACATGTTTGGTTGCGTTCCAATACTACTCTGGTAGCATCCCAGCGCTACTCTGGAAATACCGCAGAAACATTTTGGAAGCATCCTCAAAGCATTCAAGAATTATTCTGGCAGCATCTCAAATCTGCTATGTAAGCATCTCAGAAAAAAACTCAATGTATTTTAGAACTACTCTGAGTATTCCAGAACAACTCTGGACTATCACAGATTTCTTCCAGAAGTATCTCACATCTACTCTGGATTCATTTCAGAACAATATTGGAAGAATTCCAGAAATGCTCTGAAAGCATCACAAAACAACTCAGAAGCATCACCGATTAATTCTGGGAGCATCTCAGAACAACTCTGGAGGCATTCGATAAAAATAGAGGAAACATTGTAGATTTACTCTGGAAACTTCTCAAAACATTCCTGAAAGCATTTCAGAACTACTCTGGAAGCAACCCATAGCATTTGTGGAAGCATCGCAGAAATCTGGAAGCAATTAAGAATTATTCTAGAAGCGTGTCAAAACTAATCTCGCAGCTTCCCAAAATTATTCTGAGAGAATCTCAAAACATTTCTGGAAGCATTTTACAGTTACGTTTGAAGGGTTTTCAATACAAATCTCAATGTATTCCAGAACTACTGTGGAGGCATTGCAGATATACTCTGGAAACATTCCCTGAAGAATTTCAAAACTACTCTTAAACATTTCACAACTACTCTGAAAGTTTCCCTGAACAACTCTGGAACGCCACAAATTTCTTCTGAAAGCATCCCAGAACTACTCAGGAATTATCTCTGAATGTTTTTGGGAGCATTACAGATTTACTGTGGAAAAATCTCAGAACACTCCTGCAAGAACTTCAGAATTACTCCTCAACAGTTCAGAACAACTTTGATAGCTACTCTGGAAGTATCCCAGAACCTGTTAGGAAACATCGCAAGTTTACTCTTGAAGAATCTAAGACAAAATCTGGAAGCATTAAAGAAAAAATCTGGAACATTTCTCGAAGTATTTTAAAACATCTCTGGATGTATTCCAGAACAACCCTGGAAGTTTATGAGAACATTTTTTGTTAGCATCGCCGATTTATTCTGCAAGCATCTTAGAAAACTCCTGAGAGGATTTCAGATTAACTTCGAAAATATCCCAGAACTACTCGGGAAGTTTCCCTGAGCAACTGTGGAGCGCCATAAATTTCTTCAGAAAGCGTCCCAAAACCACTCAGGAATTATCTAGGTTTTTTGGAGCATTACAGATATACTCTGGAGAAATCTCAGAACGCTCCTGCAAGAACTTCAAAACTAGTCTTCAACCCTTCAGACCAACTCTGGTAGCATTCCGGAACTACTCTGGAGGTATTCCAGAACCTGTTAGGAAGCATCGCAAATTTACTCTGGAAGCATATGAGAAAAATTCTGGAACAGTGTCAGAAGCCTCGTAGATTTAAATTTAAAAGCATTTTAGAACATTTCTTGAAGTATTTTAAAACTTTTCTGGAAGTATTCCTGAACAACTTTGGATGCATATGAGAACATTTTTGTAAGCATCGGTGATTTACTCTGCAAGAATCTCAGAACATTCCTGAGAGGATTTCAGATCAATTTCGGAAATATCCCAGAACTAAAGGGCGATACGGTCAAAATTTGGTCAATATCAACTTGACGTATTTCTTTCAATTTTGCATTTAAAAAACCTGAACACCCCTCATTTTGAAGGTGTGTGTGTAGAATGTTGCTCCTATTTTGATTTTGGAATTCACCTTCAGTTGTCAAAATGCCGTCCAAGCAAGAAGAGCAGCGTATCAAAATTTTGCTCGCGCATCGCGAAAATCCGAACTACTCGCACGCAAAGTTGGCAAAATCGCTAAAAGTTGCCAAATCAACCGTTAAAAATGTAATTAAAGTGTTTGGGGAACGTTTGTCGACAGCCAGGAAGTCTGGATCGGGGGGAAATCGAAAACCGGAAGCCGCTAAGACGACAAAGAGAGTTGCCGGTAGTTCAACCTATCTCTCCGAGATGCCGCAAATAAGTAGGGTGTATCGTCTACAACCGTGCATCGAGCCAAAAAACGAGCCGGACTATCGACTTACAAGAAGGTAGTGACTCCAAATCGCGATGATAAACAAAATACGACGGCCAAAGCGCGATCCCGGAGGCTGTACACGACGATGCTGACGAAGTTTGACTGCGTGGTAATGGACGACGAAACCTACGTCAAAGCCGACTACAAGCAGCTTCCGGGACAGGAGTTTTATACGGCAAAAGGAAGGGGAAAGGTAGCAGATATTTTCAAGCACACGAAACTGTCAAAGTTCGCAAACAAACATCTGGTTTGGCAAGCCATCTGCACCTGTGGCTTGAAAAGCAGCATTTTCATAGCTTCCGGGACTGTCAACCAAGAAATTTACGTGAAAGAGTGTTTGAATAAACGTCTGCTGCCTTTCCTGAAGAAACACGGTTGTTCCGTACTGTTTTGGCCGGATTTGGCATCTTGCCATTACGGTAAAAAGGCCATGGAGTGGTACGCCGCCAACAACGTGCAGATGGTTCCCAAGGACAAGAACCCTCCCAACACGCCAGAGCTCCGCCCAATTGAGAAATACTGGGCTATTGTCAAGCGGAACCTAAAGAAGACCAAAAAAACTGCTAAGGACGAGAAGCAGTTCAAGGCAAACTGGCTTTCTGCGGCGAAGAAGGTGGACAAGGTGGCTGTACAAAATCTGATGGCAGAGGTCAAGCGTAAGGCCCGGCAATTCCGATTTGGAAAAGCGGAAGCCTAACTGAATATTTTTCCTGAATTTTAAACTAATTGAACTTGAAAAAGAAATTTAATTTGATTTTTTAAATAAACGATTTCACCGATTTACACGCGTTTTCCCTTGACCAAATTTTGACCGTATCACCCTTTACTCGGAAAGTTCGTCTAAAAAACTGTGGAGTGTCACAAATTACTTCTGGAAGCATCTCATAACTACTTCAGAGTTATCTTAGAATATTTTCAGACGCATCATAGATTTACTTTGTGAGCATCTCAGAACATTTTTGGAACTACGTCAGAACTATGGATGCTATGGAAACTTTTCGGAACGATTCTGGAACTATACCAGAACTACTTTGGAAGTAAATCTGAATATTTTTGGAAACATATTTCAGAACATTTCTGGAAGCACTCCAGAACTAGTCTGGAAGTATCTCAGGAGCATCGCAGATTTAATTGTAGAAGCATCCAAGAATACACCTGGAAGCATTTCAGAACTGCTTTGGAAGTATTCCAGAACAACTCCAGAAGTTTCCCTGAACAACTCTGAAGCATCACAAATTTCTCCTGGAAGCATCTCAGAACTACTCTGGAATTAATTCAGAATTTTTTTTTAGGCATTGCAGATTTACTCTGGAAACCTCGCAAAACATTCCTGCAAGCACTCCAAAACTATTCTGAAGCACTTCAGAACAATTCTAATAGCATCCCAGAACAACTTTGGAAATATCCCATAACATTTCTGAAAGCATCGTAAATTAACTCTAGAAACATCTCAGAAAATTGCAAGAAGAATTCCAGAAGCATCGCAGATTTAATTACGGAAAGCATCTAAGGATATTCCTGGAGGCGTTTCAGAACTTCCATGGAAGTATTCCAGAACAACTCTAGAAGTATTTCAGAACTACTCTGGAAGTACACCAGAAGCATCAAATATCGAAGAACATTTTTGGAAGCCTAGCAAATTTACTCTGGAAACATCTCGGAACATCCCTGAAAACATTTCAGAACATATATGGAAGTAATCCAGAACAACTTCGAAACATCATATATTTCTTTTGTAAACATCCCAGAACGACTCCAGAATTATCTCAGAACATTTTTAAAAGTATCGCAGATTTACTCAGGAAACATTTCGGGCCGTATTTCCCAATTTTTTGAAAGCATCTTAGAAGTATTCAGGAACTATCTCAGAACTACCCTGATAATTTGAGGAATTTACTCTTTGAGTATCTCAGAATTTTTGTTTCATATTTTCAAATCTACTTTCAAAGCTTTTAAGAACTACTCTGGAGAAATCTTAGAACCTTATTGAAAGAATCGCAAATTTAACTCTGGAAGTATTTAAGTACTTTCCTAGAACAGTTTCAGAGATCTCGTAGATTTAAATATGGAGTCATCTAAGAACATACCTTGAAGCATTTCTAAACTTTTCTGGAAGTATTCTAAAACAACTCTGGAAGAACCTCAGAACGTTTTTGAAATTTTGCAAGCATCTCATAACATTTCTGTTAGTATTTCTGAACAACTCTGGAAGCATTTCAAAATTATTCTTGAGGTATGCCAGTACTACTCCAGAATTATCATAGAACATTTTTGGACGCACCGCAGATTTACTCTGAAAACATCTCTCATAACATTTCTGGAAGCATTCCAGATCTACTCTGGAAGTATCCCAGAACTACTTTGGAAATACCTCTGAACATTTTTTGAAAGCATCTCAGAAAATTCCTGGAATTAATTTTGAACTACTCTGGAAGCATCTCAGAACAACTCAGGAAATATTTTTCACAACATTTCTGGATGCATTCCAGTACTCTACTCTGGCTGCTTCCCAGCATTACTCTGGAAATACCGAAGAAATTTTTTGGAAGCATCCTAAAACAATTCCAGCAGCATTAAATGTGATTTTAAAGTGGAAGCATCTAAGAACAATTCTAGAAGAATTTTAGAATATCTTTGAAAGTGTTCAAAAATAATTTTGAAAGTACCCCTGAACTACTCTGGAAGTTTTGCTGTACCAATCCGAAGCATCATAAATTTCTTCTGGAGCTACTAATCAGGAATAATTTCAGAATGTTTCAGGAGGCATCACAGTTTTACTCTGGAAACGTTTCATAACATTTCTCTAAGCACTCCAGAACTACTCTAAAGCCTTTCAGAACTAGTCTGGTAATCTCCAAAAACAATTTTGAAAGCATAGCAAATTTACGCTGGAAACATCTTAGAACATTCCTGGAAACATTTCAGAACTTCTCTGGAAAAAATTCCAGCACAACTCTGCAAGTACTCCAAAACGACTCAATTTTTTTTTCTGGGAGCATCCCAGAACTACTACAGAATAATCAGAATAATCAGATTTGCTCTGCAAGAATCTCATAACATTCCTGGAAGCATTTCAGAACTGCTTTGGAAGTATTCCAACACAAATCTGGGAGTATCCCATAACTACTCTGAAAGTTTCTCTGAAGAACTCCTGAAGCATCACAAATTTCTTCTGGAAACATTCCAGAACAACTCACTCATTATCTCACAACTTTTTTGAAAGAACAGCAGATTTACTCTAGAAACTTCTCAGAACTTTTCTGCAAGCTCTCCAAAAATACTCTGAAGCACTATAGAACATATCTGAATGCATCCCAGAAATACTCTGCAGATGTGATCCCATAAACTTTTTGAAATCAACGTAAATTTACTCTGGAAACAGCTCTGAACATTTCTGGAAGTATGTCAGAACTACTCTGGAAGCATTCTAAAATAAATCTTGTAGCTCCCGAGAACTGCTCTCGGAACATTTCTTGAAGCCTCATAGAACATTTTCAGCTGCATCGCATATTTAAAAATGTAATCATCTAAGAACATTCTTGGAAGCATTTATGAACTGCTGTGGAAGTATTCCTCAAAATCTCAAAAAATCCGAACTACTCCTGGAACTGCTCTGGAGCCTCACAAATCACAGAACTACTCCACAATTATCTCAGAACATGTTTGGACGCATCGCAGATTTACTCAGGATACAGCTCAGAACATTCCTGGAAGTATTTCAAAACTACCCTGGAAGCATCTCAAAAGTGTTCTGGAAGCATCTCAGATCTAATCTGAACATATGTGGAATCATCGCAGATTTACTCTGTGGGTATCTCAGAACCTTTTTTTCAGTTTTTCAGAACTACTGTGCAATCCTTCCAGAACAACTGTGGTAGCATCCCAGAACTACTCTGGAAGTACTCTACTACTGTGTACAAGTATGAGTTTCATTTTAAACTCCCGTGGTTTATCAATTCGGACAAATGTTTTTAGTTTTAATGTGGCAACACTACCGTAGCAGCACACTTGTTGCAAATCGGATGAATTAACTTCAATGTGACTTAATTAAGTCATATTTAAGTTGCTGCTACTAGTGAAGGAGGTTTTGTGTTTCTTGGGTATTGTTGATATCTGTGTGAAATATTACGTCAATTGATTCATTGGTGTAGTAGTTACATGACAACAAATTCAGAATGTAGCATAAGGCCTTTAGTGTGAAGCCAATGTTAAGAGCAAGTGCTTTTGATTGCCATAAATTGTCCAAAGGAGGTTGAGAACGCATTGAAGACAAACCACATCAAAGTCGGCCAAGAACATCTACTAATGAGCTACACATCAGCAAAATCAAAGAATTGGTGCTGCAAAATCGTCGATTGACTACTGGAGAGCTTGCTGATATTTTTGGATGGATCAGTCAACACCATTTTAAAGGACAGTTAGTGGCTAAAGAAAGTCAAATTTCTATTGATATCAAAATCACTCAATTTTTCGACAAACATTGTCACATGGAGGTCTGTGAAACGATGATTTCAGAGTATGAGGAAAAGATGGAATGCATAATAACTGGAGATGGACTTGGGTCTACGCTTACGATCCAGAAAGAACCAATCAATCGAGCGAATATCGTACCAAAGCCGAGTCCGAAAAAAGCCTTATCGACGAAGGAACTGACTGGCCATTCCGGAAGACGAATTTGAAACATGTTTGGAAAATTGGAAAAAGCGTTGAGATGGTTGCATTGCATGCGTTGGGGTTTTTTTCGGAGGACGAACTAGATTTAGAAGAATAAATAATATTTCATAAATATTTCAAAAGTTAAAAAAAAGTCTTACTCATGTTTGTACACAGTAGTACAACATTTTTGGAAGCATTCCAAAATAATTTTTGGAGAATCGCAGATTGTTGTTGTTGAAGTTTCATATTTACGTGACTTTCAGCCTGATGCTGGTTCGGTACGCCAGTTTTCTGATGACCTCGACCCTATCGAACCAATCGACTTTACTTCCCCTACGAAGAAAGGCTTGATCAGAGATTTTTCGTCTCCTAAAATTTCAACGGAACCGATTGAAATACCAGACCGACAGGGGTAAAGAATTGTAGATTTAAATTTGAAAGCATCTTAAAATATTCCTGTAGAATTTCAAAACTTGTCTGTTAGAATTGTACACCAACCTTGGATACATTCCAGAACTACTTTTGATGTATCCCAAAACAACGGCAGAGCAAAAAAAAATCTTTCGGAAGCGTATCAGAGTTTCTCGGGCATCATTCCAGAACTACTCTAAAAGCATCTCAGAAGTATCCCAGGACATTTCTAGGAAGTATCATAAATTTACTCTGGAAGCATCTCAGAATAATCCTGGAAGTATCTCGAGAACTTTTTGTGAATCAGAGTTACTTCGAATGCTTCTCAAAACAACTCTAAAAGCATCTCCGAAAATTACAGAAAGCCTTTCAGAACAATACTGGAGCGTCACAGATTTATTCAGGAAATATCTCAAAAATGCAGATCAGAAGTTTGAACCATTATGGAGCAATTTGGACTAACGGTAGAGATGCCCTTAAAAAGTAGGAAAAAATTGGTATGAGTAGAGATCAATGACGAAAAACGCTCACTATTGGGTGCCTCCCCATGCAAAGTCTCTTTCTGTTAAACTTTGGTAACTTTGGTAACTTCAAAGTGTATGAAATTAGATCTGGTTGACAGCGATTCGTTATGTATTTTCCTCTGATAACTACCCGAGCAGGAATGAGTTACTTGATAACTGGCCTTAGTATTTAAGCGCTGCATAAGAGGTAAAATAGCTGAGGTTAATATCATAAACATGTTATGCGAATGCCAAATTGATTCAATGCAATACCAAAAACAGTAATTTCAGGATTCCCGTTAAAATAAGCTTTGTTATTCGTAGTATATTTCGTTTGCAATTCCGTGGCCTTTGTTTAGGTATTTTATACCTCGCAAGTGCAGCACAAATCTCATACCGATAAATCAGTATATCTGGAAACGCTACCGTAAAGAAATTTAGTAGGATCCCACTCAAATTTGGCTTCGTAGGTTGCTCTTCACTTGCAAAACCGGAACCCAGGTGTCAAAAACCGACCGACACCAGATACTGCGAAATTCCACACCTGTCTCCACTTGGTACTTTTTTACAGAATAAATGGAAGCAATTCTACTCACCAAGCAGTGCTTACAGAATTATTCGGTCGGTTCCGTAGGATGCGTAAAAATCCGTATAGTTTCGTAAAATCATCGAAGTTCCGTAGAACTTGTTCATAGGTTCAAGATTAGGCAAAATCTCGAGAAATCTTGCAATTCCTTTGATCTACGAAAAAATTCATTGATCATCTGACCCAAATCTTTACCCAAAAACCGCAAAGCTACGACAAATGCATGGAGGGATTCCATGAAATTTCACGGACAATAAATTCCGGGAATGAACCATTTCCCATGATTGATCCCTCCGCTTTACCGAGAAATGGGTCTTTTCGGGAAGCGGCCTTCCAGAAAAGGTCAAAGTACTGAGAATCTACCGACCGATATTGTACACTAGCAATGAAGGGAGTTGTTCCGAAATTGGAAGCGATTTTTTTCGTTTAATGCAGTGGGAAAACTCACGTTGCAATGACGTGACTCTCCATTTGATTTGCAAATGACTTTTCTAATTTCACAAAATGCAGTCAGAGATCATCGCTGACACTGAACAACTCGCTATCAGCAAATCATTAGAAATTCTACATGAATTGAGTCTGCTTTCATAGCGTGATTTTCAATACACATTGAACAGAGATCGAAATTTCACCAGCTGGGGGTGAAACCATATGCCATCTTCCTCAAGCAGGTTGTCGATGAGTGGCGCACCGTTCACTTTTTCATCTCCTTTTTCGGTTGATAAATCATTATTCCTCTCTGTTGCGTATGCGAAATATCTTCCAAAAATTTACCGAAAATATTTTCTCATGTCACATTTTTCACTGACAACATGCTCGTAAAACTCAGATCGTATACGAGGAGCAAAAACCAGCAAATACACAAACCGAAAGGCTGGTGGTACCAAAGTGGATGGATCTGATTATCGAACTATAAATGACAAATAAACATAAAACACGTAGCGATCGGTGTTTATTCAGGTGTCAAAAAGTAAGTGAAAATAATTATCGGCATTAAGGATTTACTGGAAAACGAAACGATTTATCAGCTACTCATGCTCTCCGAAAATTATAAATCGCTGTTGCTTTTCTCGCGAAAATCGCCAGAGCGTATATTCCCGCTTTCCCCCCCCCCCCCCCCCCCCCCCCTCACATTCTCATATGCTTCACCGGGTGAAAAGGACGTTTTTCTTCCTGGCGCAGGCGAAAAATTTCAGTTCCTGCATTGAATGAATCTGACCTGAAGTGAAACTGAAGTTTGAGATTGCATTTGAAATTCTTGTGGCGGCCCTTATGTTTGTGTCGGGGCTTGGTGATTGATTGGTGAGTCTTGAGAAATCTCTACCCCAATTTAATAATCTCAACCATGTCAGTTCATAATTGACGTTGCCCAGCATCTTCCTGGATGTTGACTTGTTGTGAATGCTATAATATTTCATTCTATTATCCATGGCTGACTTCGATGAGTTCCTAGCTGTGTCTTTTTCTATTATCAAATGGGAACTTTCCCGACTGTTGTTATTCACCTCAAATTGAGCATTTTGATCTTATTTCGGATTCACTAAGTACAAAGCTAGATAAGAAACGCTACATTCCGCTAATCTCCTGAGTCGCGCAAAATCAGTTGAACGTTCTCATACTCCAGCTCCGTTGACAGCTTAAATTACAACCATAGTTTCAAAATCGACAAATGAACCTCTAAAAGTGCAAACACATCTTAATTCTACCGTACTCACGTTTATGATCTGGTCGTACGCCCACAGCCACTTGTCCCGGGCGTTGAAGTTGTCGCGCTTACCCTGCTGCTGTGTGATATCTTTTCCTATGTCGGCCGCCACCGCATCCACCCCAGTCAACAGCGGAGGATCGACCTTATCCGGTTGTCCTTCGATCATCGGACTCGACTGTTGTAGTTGCTGCTGTGCTGCTGCTGCTGCTGATGCTGCTGTTGCTTCTCACTGACCGATTGTTCCAGCTTTTCCAGCTCTTCGTCGAAGCATTCTTCCCGCTCGTCGAAAAAGTGCAGCTGCTTCTTCTGTTGGCCTTCCTTGCCCGGCTTTTTGGTGGCCGGAGTCAATCCCGACGACGAGGTCGTCGGTATCAGTCCATCGTCGAGGAAGTGGTCATCCACCACCGATCCGATCCCCGTTGCCAGCACGTACGCATCCGGATCGTCCTGATGGACATCGTAAGGATCCGCGCTTTCGTAGCCCACCGGGTCATTGCGATGGACATCTCCGTACGAACTGACACGTCGATCGTTCGCATATGGGCTCGGTTCCAGTTGGCTCGACTTGCTCGTGGACGTGGTCTGAGCCAACGAATATGCTTGCGAACCGCCCATATCGTACGGATCCAGGTGATCGTCGTACGGATCGGACAGCTCCGGAGAGCGGCGTAGGGTTGGCTTTTTCTCCGGACTGGCTAGATAGTTGGACGACTTGTTGTTGGCGCTGAGTTGGCTTGTATCGGTTTTGGCAACTGTTTCGGAACGGTGGAACTCGTGGAATACTGATTGGTTACGTTTTGGTTGGCCGCGGTTGACGTCGTGGCTACGTAGTTCATGGCATCGTAGCCCTGATAGTTGTCCATGTACGCGGACGAGCTTGATGTTGACGTGTTGGGTAGTTGTTTGCTGTAGGAGTCGCTCTTGCCGCTGGACCCACTGGAAACGGGAGTGGTACTTCGACTGCTGCGTGATTTCAACGTGCTGACGCGATCGTTCATCAAGTTACCCTTGGTGACGGCTTCGTGGCGTTTCTCGACGACTACGTGATTGTCGTAGCTATCTTTGTAGCCGTTGTATTGGCCGTCGTCACGGTAACTGCTCGATGCAGCAGTCGTCGTTGGATATGTCGTTTGCTTGTAAGGATAGCCTAGGTCGTGATTTTTACTTGATTGGTTGATTGTTGGCAGCATCTTCTTCGATTTGCCCCGATCTTCTCCGTTCAGCATGGTAGAGTCGTGATCGTTATAGGAGGAGTAGTGGTTCGAGGAACTACCGGCCGTTGAGTAGGTGCTGCGATTACCACTGGTGATTGCCGGGATGTCTGTGTACGTCAACGCCGGGATATTGTCATTGTAGGGCAACGCGTTGTCATCATTGTAGTAGTCCGTATCGTTGTACAACGGATTGCTGTAGGGTCCGTCGTGGCTCATGGCCGCATTGCGATAGCCGGCGTTGATGTCCGCCGAAATGTACGACATCGATTGCGAAGCACGGGGATACTGGTTCTGCTGTGTGACGATTGGCATTTTCGGTAGCTTCTTGATCTTTCGGCTCGAAATGGTAATCTGGGATTTGACGTTGAACTCACTGAAGCAGTACTCATCCATATCGTCGTTGTCTACGTAGAAAGACGAGCTGTTCATGAAGTTTTCCTTGTTTTGCGACAGATCGCAAAAGTAGTTGAGTGAATTGTTCAACATCTTCAGGCTGTCCTCGTCGATCGGACCGGAGATGCTCTTGCGGGCCTAAAAATAGTTGGACAATTAAAAACTGAATCGTGAAATCAGTGAGTTAACTTACCTTAACTGAAAGATCGATGTTGAAGTTATCGATCAGTGGTGGTTGCCCGCCGACTCCTCCCGACTTGACAGTTCTCTGCGGAACCGGTAACTTCCTCGCTACGGGCGATTGTTCTAGCCAAGCTGTAGTCTGAGTTATCGAGCGATGAGCTGCTTCGGCCTTGAACATTCGGAAGCTGTCGCTTGCCATTTCTGGTCGCTGCCACCGCCCCCGTCGAATGGTTTGTCGTTGTTTTGGATGCTCCCAAATTGGGTAGCTTCCTGCCGGCTCGGATGGCACTATCCGAGCCGGTCGTAGTCGTGTTCGATTGGTACGGTTGATGATTGTGTTGTGGTTGTTGTTGTTGTTGTTGGTAGAATTGTAGTTCCGTAGGCACCGTCGTCCATCGGATGATGGCCGCCGGTTGCCGTTGAGTAGTATGAATCTCCACCAGTGGCGCCACCGCCCCCACCGCCACCACTGTCACTGTACGGTGGGACGCCACTGGACGCCCGGTTCGACGTCGAAAAGTGGTGATGATTCATTTTCGTTTCGAAGTTTTGATGGATCAGATTATCTGAGTTGTAGTATTCGAATTTGCCGCTTGATTTCCAGTAGCATCCATGAGTAAATCCATCAGTCACGTATGTTTTGTTTTTGTACATGGGATTTTCCATAGCTGTAGAGAAAAGGGAGACAAAGTGGGATGGTAAATCGACTTGAGAAATCTCGGTAAGCTAGATAATGTTGGCCTTCTACGGGTTCAAAACTAAAAATAGCGGGAGATTGCTGCCGATCCTTATTTGATTTTCCCCATGACTGGAATAGAGGTCCTTCCACTCTGCTCCTCTCGGGGGAAGGGGTAAATATAGAAACAACTTGCGTGCGTTTGGCCTGTTTCTATGTGATGATGACACTGGCGAAAGGATTTGAGCAGATGGAGCCGGGATTAGGTATATTGGAATCGGAAGACGTTGAGTGTTATTTATAAATAGATGCATAAATAGCAAACCAAGCGGATCGTGGGACACGATAAGCATATTAACTATCGGAAAATATACAAACGACTGATTTGGCAGTCCGGTATTGGCATAGCAAAACGATTGTTAAAAGGTTCCTGTCGAAGAAATGGGCATTTGAAATTCCGGTTCTTATTTATTCGAGCAAGTCCGTTAGAAACGGTTTTATGATTCTCTCAGCAGGTGGCATTTGAATTGTCTTTTAGTGCGCTTTTCGGCTTGGATAGAAATCGACTATTTGAGATTCTTTTGTGCTCACAACAATGACTCATTGTGATCCTTAAGATTATATCTCATCCAAAGACTTTCGGCTGAATTTTGATGAACTTTAATTCGACTGACATATGGGTGGTTTTGGGCTCAGAAATATGACTTGAAGGCCTACTTCAGCAACCAATCTAAACTTGCATTTTCCAAAATACCAACTGTACTTTCATCTTCGAGACACACTGTAGTCCTTGCCACATTCATTTCGTTATCTGTCTCCAACTGCAGCATCTGCTACAGTCAACTTTTGCTTATCATCCTCCGATTCGAGCAAAGAAAAAAAAATCCCATCTCATCCCCACAAGCGACACAATACATTATCCTAGCAATCCTACCGCATGCACTTGGTTGGTAATAAATTTCAGCATTAACAGAGTGCTAAGAAATGCTTTCTCCACAAGAGACTCGGTCACAGCTTCTCTTTTTCTCTCTCTCCCTCTATC
Organism: Aedes japonicus; assembly: GCA_034211315.2. Lineage (NCBI taxonomy): Eukaryota > Metazoa > Arthropoda > Insecta > Diptera > Culicidae > Aedes > Aedes japonicus. Next base: position 5,018 of record JASCZW010000389.1, on the reverse strand, counting down.
GAAGAGGGGTCGTGAGGGTAATACGCTTTGCCTAAGGAAATAACTGATACTTATTAATTAATCAGACATATTTCCTTGATAAAAAATTGAATATTGTACTGTATTTAGCGATTACAGGTATTTCTTAGACGTAGACTACAAAATTTGAAAAATAGTGACCCTTACAAAAAATTAAAAATATATATATAGTTGGTAATAACTCAATTCTTTCCCGGTAGATTTTCAAGATTCATTTAAAAATAAATAAATAGAAACTGTGGGTTCATAATTGCGTTTTGCTAAATTTGCTATTTTTCTAGTATTTCCCTATCACAGATTTCAAATGTGAGTAAGGGAAGTTCTCATATGCAACAGCAGTTAACGGTATATAATGCTTCATCGAGCTCGTTGACATCCTCAGCGAGAAGAAATCTCAACGAAAAAGTCACTGAGGTGCATATCAGCGCCCTCGCTTCGGGCTTGATTGAGCCTCGTGGAGTAGGAGTGGCCATGGCATTGCGACAACAACATTAGTTACGGCTCGTTGCCCAGTTTAGAGCTGAAAGTCATCGAAGCTATAGGAGTTGAAGTGGATACTTCCGCCGGCACATAACCATCAATACTCGATACGCCTAAGCAAAAAGCATCCGCGACAGCTAGCTGCGGTTCTACGACAAGACATCATCAAGCTAACTCGGCGGCAGGGGTACTCATTATCACCGGTGACCTTAACGCAAAGCACTAGACCTCGGACAACACCCAATGGCACCGTCGTCCAATAATGCTGCGATGAAGGATATTACGCCATACTGAGTCCTGATTCTCCCTCCTGGTTGGACCGTTCCAAGTATGATCTTTTTTGGCGTAGAGCCACCGCGCCTACTGAGTTGAACTTTTGTGGGGCTCATTCTACCAGCGATATCTTCCTGATCAACATGATGAACACCCCCAATCCTTTCGTCCATCAAGAATTCAGCTAGGACAACTACCCGGTGGTGGTTTGAGTAGGTTCCTTCATCAACCGGTTCCAAGCTTTCCGATGAACTTCGTTCTGATCGCGCTGATTGGGTGCGATTTCAGTAGTGCGTCGACTCATCCGTTGACTACGGCACCCAACCGGAGTCCTGTGAAGACATCGTGCCTGTAGCAAATTGACGAAGCGATATCTCAAACCCAGGATCAACACATGGCAGCATCCAGATTGGCTCTCTGAACCTAGACAGATCAACCAAATATTTCATTCAACTCCTTAATAACTTCCGCCATCAATACCAAAGGTTATGACCTCCTGCGCCTGAAGACCAACATTAATCGTCTTGAAGAAAATCATCCAAGCCTGATTGATGAAACTCCGCTGTGCACTGTGGTATTCTGGAAGATGACTGGAAAACATTTTTTAGCTATTTCATTTATTTGGGAGGCTCAATTGTATTAGCTTTGCAGAGCCGTGAATAAAATCATTATTCTTGCATACAAAATCATAAGGTCAAACATTATATTTTTTTAAGGGCCTTAACAAAAAGACTTGTGAATAGAAACGATCCCTTTCGAGGAGAAAGAAGAAGACACAGTAAGTATTGCATCAACTGACGTACCTTCAAAAATGTCTTCACCAAAATAGAATGTGACTGAAATTTTGATTCACTGTTAAAATTGCAATCGCATGAAAAGACCAGCCAAAATGAAGGAACTTCATAAAAAAATATTATGCGCATCCTCCATGAAGTCAGGCGGCGGAGTTCTTAGAGCTATTTCAGCTGATTTCAATACAGAATTAATTCCCACATCTAAAGTTAAAGCATTTGAGTGTATATGCCAATCAGACCATGCTTATAAATACAATGATGAACTCTTCTTCCAATTTGCAGAGCAAATATCATCTTAATTACCTCCTGAAGTAAAAGTTCACATCAACGCTAGGCTGACTTTGTTCTGGACTCTGAAAGTCAAAGTTTCTTACTCCCAGTCGTTGAGGGTAACGAAACATTACAGTTAATTTTGACAAAACGACCAATTTAGAACTAAACCAAATTAATCACTAATTTCTAGTCACATGCATTCCACTAAACAGTTCAAACCCTCTAAGGTTCAAATTAATCACGTCAAAAACCAACAAAATTACTATTTGGACTTTTTATTAACGAATATTTCTGGGTGAACGAATCATCAACTCCATTGTGGAAAAATGAAGCGTACCACACAGCAATCGAATACTCTATATTCGTACATGAATACCAAAACCCAACGACTGCGAATACCAATTAGCGAATTATAAAAACAATAAACTGAAATTACGCAATGTCAATAGGCAAACAATTTTAAGGAATGAAGGAAATTTCGAAACTGCTGTAGACGTCTTTTACCAAGTATCAACAAAATTTATCTCACAGGAAATACCTGAAGAAATAACTACGTCACAGAAATACTAAGTATCCAATCTGGTATAACAAACATTTAAAACATCTTATAAATCGTAAGCAAAAAGGTCATGAAACTTAACAAAAAAAATAAAACAAAATAATAGTCAAAACTAAGCAATATATTTGGATAATGCGATCAACTGAACTGTTTCCACCAGTAATGCGTTTGAAGAATATAATTCAAAAACAGAGCTTAACATAAAGTCTTGTCCAAAGAACTTCTTTAATCACCGAAAAACCAAATTAAAATAGCTCGGATAACATTGTAACCTTTTTGCAAAATTCTTCCAAAAAATCTATTAAACATATTCTGAAGAAGATCGCAATTACTGCAATTTGCATTTTATCCAGACTTAGCCAAGGAACATCGGAATCAATCAGCTTCATGTGCAGAATATTTTGGAGGCACTCAACAATTTAGACACCTCCAAAGATCTTGGACCAGACGGGATTCCTCCAGTATATATGAAAAGACTCGCAATGGAAATTTCCCAAAAATATGGTAATCTCATTCTTAGAAGATAGGGATCTTCAAATCTGGACGAAAATCAGACGTACGTTATTAAGGCCTGTACTCGAAAAAAAATGCACCATTTTCATCCGGGTGTAACTTTTTAGTTTGGAGTGAATTGTTTGCATGTGCAAAATTTCATAACAATCGGTGCAGTGGTTATTGAGATGTCATCGCGCCGTCATGGAAAATCCGACTGCGACCATGAGATGGATCGGAAGACAACTGTGTCTCGGGTGGTAAAATCGTTTTAAGAAGTCCCAGACGACCGAGCGGCGGGCTGGAAGTGGAAGAAAATCGAAGACAGCTGACCCTGTGAAGGCCCGGAAGGTGTTGGATTATTTCAAGTGTAATCCGAACCTTTCGATTCGCGACGCGGCTCTGAAGGCAAAGTGTTTCGCCTGGTTCGTTCAGAAAATCATGAAATGAGCTGGGCTTCGTGTATTCAAGGTCCGCAAGGCACCGAACCGGCGTGATCAACAAAACACGGTGGCCAACTCTCGCGCAAGGAAGCTGTATCGAGAATGGTTGACGAACCCGACGTGTGTGGTTAAGGATGACGAAACCTACATCAAGGCAGACGCAAATCAGATACCGGGGCTGGAGTTCTACGTTGTCAAATCACGGTTTGATGTTCCGGAAGACATAAGGAAGAAGAAAGTGGACAAATTCGCCAAAAAAGACTTGCTCTGGTAGGCCATATGCCAATGCGGTAAACTGAGTAAACCGTACATCACAACGGGTACCATCAACAGCGAAATTTACCACACCGAGTGCCTCCAGAAGCATCGGTTGCCCTTCCTGCGGTCCCACAGAAGCGAGACATTATTTTGGCTGGACCTGGCATCATGCCATTACGCGCGATCGACGTTGGATTGGTACAGAGACAATAACGAGGCACGAGTGGCACGATCTTCAGGAAGTCTGTCCAACTATTTGGATTCGCCGACGACGTTTATATCATAGCACATAACTTTGAGACAATAGCGGAAACGTACATCAGCCTTAAGACTGAAGCTGGTAGGATTGGGCTTGTGATTAATGTGTTGAATACAAAAATACATGAAGGGAAGAGGCTCATGAGAAGACACGACTTCAAATCGATGGTGATGAAATCGAGGTAGTAGACGAATACGTGTATCTGGGCTCATTGGTGACCGCCGATAACGAAACCAGCAGAGAGATACAAAGGCACATTATGGTTGGCAATCGTGCCTACTTTGGACTCCGAAGGACGCTAAGATCGAACAAAGTTCACCGAACTACAAAGTTGGCATCTACAAAACGTTAATTAGACCGATAGTTCTCTACGGCCACGACAACATGGACATTGCTAGTGGAGGACCAACGCGCCTATGGTGTCTTTGAACGGAAGGTGCTGCGTACGATCTACGGTGGAGTGCAGATGGGAGACGGAGCGTGGAGAAAGCGAATGAACCACGAATTGCATCAGTTGCTGGGAGAACCTCCCATCGTACACATCGCTAAAATCGGTTGACCAGGATGGGCTGGGCATGTCATAAGAAAATCGGATGACAGACCTGTCAAATGTTCTCGAGAAGGACCCGACGGGTACAAAAAAGAGATCTGTGCAATGAATTATTCTGAATTGGTCAGCCCGGGATCTAAATCCAATTGAAAACTAGTAGGGCATCCCAACATGGCTTATTTATAAAGGTGACAGACAGTTTGGAACAGTTTGCCATTAGAGAAGCCTGGAACTCAATTCCGTTTAAGTCTTATACTCCATGCTTAGCAGAATTATTGGAACTATTCCGAAAAAATGGAATAGCAAACCAAATATTATCCATTATTTTGTTGTTGATTAATTGGCAAACAAAGCGAATGATGTACATAAGAAACAAATTTTCCATCATCAAGCAATACTTTTCTTCTCAATTCATCGTACAGTGTGTCACAATAGGTGTCACATTTTTTTCAGTCTTGGTTTATTTCAAGCTGGGTAATTTTAACAGCGGAATTGATTATACCCGTTTTAAGTGTATTCTTTTGACAGCTTTATCGCTGAAGGTAAATAAGGGATTCCGTTTGTTTATATTTATCAGCTACCATGGAAGTCCTACGGGAGCATGTTTTAAAATTACATT
>JASCZW010000388.1:0-236408 GCA_034211315.2 Aedes japonicus | reverse complement strand
CCGTACACTGGGCCCAATTCCTGGGGATCAACATATGGCCAACATAAAGCGTATCTGGAATTCTCGATCGACGACTATCGCACTTTGCAGCAATTTTGCTCCGGAATTGGAATCATCTTCACTGCCTCGGCCATGGATCCGGTTCCCTTGAGCAACTCATCCAGCTGAAAGTACCGTTCGTTAAAATTGGTTCTGGAGATGCTGACAATGTCCCCCATGCGAAGACAAGCCAGCCATTGCGGGTGATACTCCGCTAGTCGTTTCAACCGGAATGCCGTCCTGAGGACAAGTCCAGCAGATTCATCAAATCCTTCGTGAAAAATCGACGGCACTACTCCGACTGTGTTTCTGCTTATCCAACGCCTCCCGAAGAAGTATGCACTCAATCTGATTCCGCTATACAGATACCATTTTTCCGGACTTCATCATCGGGTACTCAGGACACAGAGTTGGGCCTGCAAATTACAGTGGCTTCTGTGCTGCTGGGGAGCACGTGTAGTCGAACGTCATTTCACGCTGGATAAAGCATGGAAAGGGACGAGGATCACAAAGCGATCTCTCGATCCAGCCGGGTTTGGCAGACTAGTGAAGTACATTCGAGCTGTCGAAAATAGAAAGAATGTAATCTTGCGGACGTGCCAGAAATTTTATTCGAAATACTACAAAAGAAGATTTCAGCAGGGAAGAACTAACGCTGGCCTTGCAAACTCGTTAGCGTCGATGATCGTAAGCTAATGACTTCAGAGGTTGCTTGCCATGGTAAGTTGGGAGAAAGTCACTCGTTTTCGCGGGCGATGTAGCAGCGGGACATGTGCTGAAGCCTACTGATGTGGCCGTGAAGGTCAGTGAACCATGCGGTCTCTCGCCGACGTGGTTTGATGGGACTGTTGAGGAAGGACGGTTATCCATCCCCGTGGCGTGGATTGAACCACTTTGCGCGGAAGATCCCCAGTCCCGTTGCCATTATAATGTCTCTCACCATCATTCAAATGACATATGGCAGGTGCACAACTAAATTCTTCCGCCAACTTCACATGGACTGGTGTAAGTATGGCCGATCAAAGGTTCATTATAAATACATGAATAAACCGTCAAATGAGTTAGAGAATTGATGGAGAACAGAGATCCCACATCTGTTGTTTTTGTTGTTATTCTTAAGAAGGAACATCCCTGGGTATTGGCATAACCACGTGCAGTGAGCTTAATAACTTCACCACGTTTCAGAGCTTATCTGGATCTTTACCCAAACAGGAAAGGTGCAAACCAGTGCTGCAGTGGTATGATTGTGGAGTTATAAGGCATATTTTACCCCACTTCCCCTTATATTCTTAAATAATTGATAGACATCTTTGGACGGAGAGGCTCAAGATCAACAAAATGGAGTCCTTGAACCATGTGAAATTTCCTGAAGAATCGAATGAGAGGTGAATTCGTCTACCGCACGGCTCTGTGAACTAAGATTTGGCTGGTTTTACCCTACGTTTGCCTTGTATTTTGAGACCAGTTTATAGATATGTTGGCTCAGAGTGGCTCCAAGATCGGCAAATCGAGGCTAGTCCCCTGTGAAGTTTCCTGGAAAATCGAATAGGGGTTGTTTCCAACCACCACACGTTTCTGTGAACGAAGATATGGCTGATTTTACCTCACTTGCCCGCTATATTGTTGAGATAATTTATAGATATCTTTGCAGTTATAGCCCTTTTTTATAACTATCATAGCTTTGCAATGAGCTTTTCTGGAAGAGAAAAAGTCGCCAACAAAGTTGCATAGGAAGCCATACGGAGATCAACCAAAAGGGGCTGTCCATAAACCGCTTATATTTTGTGGGGAGGGGAGGTGTCTGACCAAAGTCTACCCTCCATACAAAGTTTCAAAATTTTATATGGACAAAAGCCTAGGAGGGGAGTCTGATATTTTTCATATTTTCTGATCTATCTGAGTTAGTAACATTGTACATTTTTTCAATCATTAGCACCTCAGAATTCGCATAAAAGGAGAAAAAATTAAGCAATTCAAAATGTTCTTTAGGAGATCCAGCCTTGTCGAGCAATGGGCCGATAGGTGCTCAATTCGCATAAAAACGTTTGGCATAATGAACGATTCGCATAAAAGCAGGCATATAATTCTCATTATGTCTAACGTTCGTATGTGGAACGGTTAATCTACGCAGATACAGTCAACATCTTAAGGAACTTTGCTAATATATCTGATAGGAATTCAAACGCTCTATTGTTTCAAAAAAGTTTCGAATATTACTTATTCATAAGTATAATCAGAGAGCTCTTGACATTTACAAAAAACATGCTGAAATACAACTCTTCCTAATATGGGGCCTTTTATAAATTACGTGGTTTTTAAAGAGGGAGAGAGAGGTGCAGGTCTGGCAAATGACATGATCCATACAAATTTTGTCAATTGTCTATACAAAAAAGCCACAAGGGGGATGATGTAGAAGCTCAGAAAAAGACCGAGTGTTTTATGGACGGCCCTTCGAAAAGTATGCTGAAATACATGAGCTCAAAAATGCTCCTCGAAAGATACACTCTACGAAGGTCCCATTTGCAAAAGAGTGGCTTCCTTTATTTATATTCTCTATTGTTAATAAATAACTATCTTCCTAACTTTATCTAACAAATTAATGGAGGACGACAATAAATTACGTTACTTTTTAAAGGTGAGGAGGGTGGGGTTTGGAAACTGTGACGATCTATGTTAATATTTCGTAAATCCCACACTAAGTGTGTGACGAAGGAAAAAGAGTTTGAAAATGCTAATTTTTGCGCGACTTAATTCGTTCGGTAATGTTTTTTGCAAATGATCGACCACTGGAACCATTCATAAGCCACTTAGACTTTTTTTTTAGAAATCTCAAACCCTTTCTTCCCTCGTAGACACAAGATCCACACATTTGGCAAAGTTATATTGAAAGTAGACATTGACGAGAACTACCCTTCATTCCTCTTAAGTTCTACGTAATTTCAGAAGGGACCCCTGTATTCAGTTCTACCACATCGGTCAGATGTGATTTCAATAATATCGAATTAGAAATACATTTCCAAGTTTGATGTACGATCTTTTTTAATGGTTTCTCATCAGATATGAATTTTGGACATCAAAATATTGATATTGATGTTGTTGTTTTTTCGTCGGCCTATTTCCTCACATGGTAACAATCCCCGACGCCAGGATGACGACTCCACACTCCACCCCCTGGACCCAACCTATCGACTCATGAATATGAGCCGGGACCAACGGCTTTACTTCCCTTCCGAAGGAAGACGTGACCAGATTTTTTTCGCCTCAGAAAAACCACCGACGTCGACTGGGATTCCAAGTCGCAGTCACCCTTACTACTACACCACCGACGCCGGCATTGATGTTGCTATTGACACAGGGTATACTGTAATAGTACGGGCTGACTAAACCTGACTAAATTATTGAACTGGGTAGCATGTGTATTACATAATAAACATCGACAGCGTAAGGGACGGCACCCATACAAGTGCGTGGGTCCCACTTTCTCCCTCCAGACATCTTTGGCATGTTGATAAATTGACACTTCTTCTTATTTATGTCAAAGAGTAACTCTTATACTGTTGATTAGTAGCTGTGCATATACAGAAAAAACGAATAACAACAAAAATACGACGGATAAAACATTGTTGTGTTTTACGAGATATGTTAACCCCATGTTTAACCAATCATTGTGATTTTCATATGCACAATAAACAAAAACCAATGCATGATTATAAAAAGTTTAAATAATAAATAAATTATTTACATCAAATTCGTTTGAAAAATATAGATATTGTGGCAAAATAAAACATGTAAAGTTACTTTAGTCAACCCGCACAATTGTGTGTGTACGTCCCAAAAGCGTTGAAAGCGAAAAAAGTTTAAGACTTTTTTCTTAGTTTTCATCAGTTCTTGCCCACTGTGTAGTGTTGCCAGGGGTGATGTAGATCAGAAGTGCATTTGAACCCACTAGTAGCAGCATATTAACTTTTAATTCGATACCTTTCCTTATTTGCATACAATATAGAATTTGCATAATTTCAAGGAGAGCGCAGCAAGCGCTGCCCGCGGACGGTTGAGTTTTGCGTGAGCTGTCAGGTATTTTCTGTTTGTTAAAAATCGATGCATGTGAATTTGTGAAATTGTGAATTTTGGTTCGGAAAGTTTTTCGGTGGTAGTCTAGTTCATCTGGCATTTCAGATAGTCCCGGTGTAATAGTTTTACTAAAATTTACGTTTCGCGCGTTGTTTTCGAGTTGTCAGTGGGGTACATCGCCCAAGTTGTTTGTTTTTCAACTTTGTGAAGATATAAAGAATTCTAGACAAAATAGTCAAAAGGTCGAAAGTAACATTTGTAAACAATGACTTATAGCGTATTTTTCTGGCATCTGCTTGCTTCCACGAACCAAGAAGCACCAGAAATAGATACAAGGAGTTATTACCTTCCCGTTGGTAGTGGATGTAGATGTACGAGACACCTGGCATTTCCAGGAAATTTACGTTTAAGTCATTGTTTACAAATGTTACTTTCGAACTTTGTGACGATTTGTCTAGAATTGTGCTACTGTTTCCGCATGTGGTGCAGCCATGGCTTGTACATATACTGCAAAACTGGAGATATATTTTCCTGGCATGGGTGTCATGGTGCACGTAGACTTTGTACGATTGGATTTCCGTACAATTCCGAATAGAAATGAGGACCAACGAAACGTCATTAAGATAAATAAACGTTCATTAAATATTCAACATTATATTAAATTTTCTTGCCATGTTAAATTATATTATATTTTCTGTTCGTATTAACGTTTCCATCGTTGCCATAAAGACGCATTGCTATTTTCCTCGGTTTGTGGAATATTTCAAAATGATGACCTAACAGTGTTGCTCTACGCTCAATCATCTTGCTTTACTCGAAAGATTTGCTAAATATTTCGTTTTCCTTCTCAAAGAATTGTTTCATTTTTGGTTAAACTGCTTTGGTGACATTGGAGATGACGAGTTTCTCTTAGCCGGAAGACTGCACGCCAGCCGAGTTTATTATTCGTATACGAGAGACACCTGGCAGGAGCCTCATGTTGCCAGGTGGCTTGACAAGTATAAAGAAGTGTTTTTATTTTTCTTTTTATAATTTTCAGCATTGCATAGTAATATATTCACGTGTTTTATTCGTACTAGAAGTAACATATCACTTGTAAAATCAGATTCGTAGGGGATACCATGATATTTGCGTGGAATAACCGAAGTACAAGAACAGATATAATTGACGGAACATACTCTTATACTGTACGTCACAAATGACATCCTACCATTATATGCTGTATATTGTTTAAAATCCATGTATTTGCAGGTTTCTTTTATGTTCAATTTCAGGTGGCTCGGTCATACAAATATGTATAGTTTCTATGATATTTGACTTGACATGATACGGAGAGTGTGAAATGGTGTGACCACGCATCCTTCCTGACCTGTAGGTTCGCGGATTGCGTTGTGGTTCATTGTGGTATTTGTTTAAAACCAACTCGTTATAAGTAATCTTCTTTCTGGTTGATGCAACGCAGTGACCGCTTTGACGTTTTTATTGTGTCTTTGATGTACTGCAGGCATCAATAAGGACAGGAAGATAATTGGACATAATTTAGCCTAGGTGTTTCCAGGATCCTTTCTCTAACTGGCTGCGTCTGTATTGCATTAGATCTGTGACCATCCAGTGAAGTCAGATATATTGTGTTCACACAGCTATCTATTTATTACATTCTCTAACTTTTATTGTGAATACAAATATTAATCTTTCTAGGTCGTAATGATTAATAGTATAGTAGCTACAACCGCTAAAGTATTTCGATGAGAAGGTGATCAAATAAGTTGCAGATATGCATTCTGTAATAATTGCTTGTCTTTCTCATATTATTTTTAATAAACAATAAATTAAACAGCTAATTAACAGATAAATTATGATTATAAATAAGAATTATTGTATGAAATGAGATATACTAAAAATGATTATAGCGATGCAAGAAACGGAACAGCACATCAAAATTTTAGACGTACTATTTGTTATGTAATACATAATTTAAGATCATCCATAGAGCTCCTGAGTATCGTTAAAAAAATAATCTCGTGGCTACAATGCATTGTCCAAACTTTCTGATTCATTATTGATAAGCAAATCCTTCTACAATTGCAGCACGACAACAATATAATATCCCTGCAGTATATTGTATATAGGATAGGGAACGGCTTAAGCACCCCAAGACCATATTCCAAGCACAGGGTAAACGTTAACCTACAACGCTCATTTTTTTAAGTATGGTGCTTCACTACATGGAGCACAATACTGCAAAAAATGAGCGTTGTAGGTTAACGTTTACCCCGTGCTTGGAATAGGGTCTTGGAGTGCTTAAGCCGTTCCCTACCCTACTATTCCATATTAAATTACATATTGATTTTACATTTATATTATTATCATGCCATTTTTACTCCGATTTTTATGATTTATTTCAATGTTATTTCATTATTTTTTATCACGGAGCATATGGTACGGTATGTCCACGCATCCTTCCTCTTCTGTAGAATCACAAAATGGTTGGGGCTCAAATCTATTCATTTGAATCCAACCCATTTTACAGAATCATCTTTTGCGGTTAATGCAACGCAGTAGGCCTGGCCGCTTTGACGCTTGAATCATGTCTCTGATATGCTGCAAACATCAACATTGACAAAAAAATAATTGGGCGTTATCTAACCCAATTATTTCAAGGATGCTTTCACGCACTGGCTGCGTTTGTATTAGATTAGATTAGATTAGAATATAGAATTTGCATAATTTCAATTATATTACTGCTATTCAAAAGAATCGTCTATTAATTTCAATACTTTTTTATAACTGAGTTTTATTATGGGCATCACCACACAGATTCTACGTTTGGTTTACCTGTTTTGGCAGAGGACCGAATATTTTTGTATCTCGGCCTCTGGTTGGAACAAGACCAAGTAGCCGCCCAAGAAAGACCTACGTGGACGAATCAGATGCATGCTAGTATCATATAAGGCGCTTTTAAGGTGCGCATCGGCAATGAACGATTTACTTTGTCATCAAAAGTCGAGTTATTAGTACGAGACACTGAAGAAGTCTGCACATTGTAGACGAAATACGCGTATCTGTCGAAGATAAGCAAAGGTAGTTGGAATTAAATGGAAGATACTAATTTTTCTTCTTATTTCTAGTTATCAAAAATAAGTTTTGCTGAAGAACTCAGAACAAATTTCAAGGCAAGCTCGCGAAACAAGAAGCAAAATTTCATCTTGAAACCAGAGAGCAAGCTCTGAGTTATAGTAATATCAAGTAAAACAGCTATTTTGGAAGATATCGTTGACAATTAATTACAAGGTAATAGATTATATTTGCAAATGATTGATGTATACTCTTCTCCCTACAGCCTTACATACCAACAATTATCCCCCCTTCCCAATCCTGTGGGTAGTGATGCAATATCATTGTACACGCCTAGTGTGCACTAATAGTGTATCCTGCAAAAAATCCCCCAATCCCCCATGGGGAGAAACGTTGCGTAGCCCATTCAACTATCCCCTGATGTATTATGTAAAGTTCTCGAGTAATTCATGTTAAGGGCCTAAAAACCATTTGTAAACAATTGCTTTAAATTTCGATTTTTCTTGAATCTTGAATTACTCTCGTGATATAAAAGCAGCATCTGGTAGAAAAATGTTAGTTGTATTATATGGAGTAGCTGTATATAGTAAGATTCACGTGGTTCGTGAGAAATCAACGCTTTAAGTCATTGTTTACAAATGGCTTTTAGGCCCTAATCATGAATTACTCGAGAGTTTGAGTTTTTGTACTCAAGCTGTGACCTGGCGCCTCGCCCCCTTATACGTCAATAAAATAAAATAAAATACTTCTAAGAAGAAACATGATTCTTGGGATCCAAATTTAATACATTCAATGTTCAATGTATTTTAGTTTGATTTAACCGAACATTTGCGATAAATTGGGTTTATCGCAAATATTAGTTTAAAATAACCAAACTTCTACTCTATATTCAGACTCAGACTGAAAATTTGCCGGTGTGCATTTGGGATTTGTAAAATTTCTACAAAAACATCTCAACTGTGTTAGGCATGTGTTGATTTGAGCAATAACGAGTAAGTCAAATCTAAATTTGAAACCTCGGAAGTAATTTTCTCACAACCCTCAATCCACCGACACAGAATTAAATTATTTCTTTACTTGGCAAAATAAGCATACTTCTTATCCCTCGCTATGTTTAAGAAATATTCACCTATTCAATTGTTTTCATAAAATTCTTTGTTTTCGTTAAAAAAATACGGTTAGGTGAACTGGATTACCGAGGGTTACTTCTATTCTCTATGGAATCTTTCGGATAGTTAACTAAGCCCAACAACTATAACATCGGCTGATGTATGCTGTTTCTCTATTGAAACAAAGTACAATAAAATTAGGTCCTTAGTCTTTGTAACACTTGTTTGACAGAAACAGTAAAACTAACCTGAGGGTGAGCTGGACAACAAAAAAAACTCCCTTTTCTACTACTACTATTAGTTACGATGCCTTGTCCACTCTACAGCCACTCAAAAAAAGTGAAGGTACCTCGAAATATAGATTAAATTTATTTACTTTCGTTCCAATCAACAGTGGCTCGAAATCCAGTTTTCTTATTTTTTTATTTCTTAGCGTCCTGCTAGAAATGTTTCGATTCACCCGCGCATACAAACTGGAACCAGTAATGGAAACAAGACCTTCGCAAAACGAAGAACGAAGGGCCAGCACACACACACGCACGCGGACAAAAATACTTACTCGTTTCACAACTAACTTATCACATTGCGGCATAGTCGAGCTGGATATTGATTTGCCGTACTCCGATTGCCTCGAAGATCATGCGCGTGTGCTGCACCACATAGCGAGGATCCACGTTCTTCGACACCTCCAGTTTGATAACTCCTACATAGACATCACTACACAGTGTCCAGAAGTGAGGTTCCTGGACGCTGTAGACGCCTGCTAATCCCGTTACTTTCTGGTAGCATTGTGGCAATAAACGATCTAAGCCCACTGGCTGGCGCTGCATCAGAACCATTACAGATTCCCTGATCAAGGAAAGTGTACTCAGACCAATCGTCAGCGCAATGAAAATACTACAGATTGGATCAGCCCTCATCCAACCAAACAGCTGCATCAGAACTGCCGAAATAATAACCCCTACCGAACCCAGCGTATCGGCCAAAATGTGAAGGAAGACTCCACGCATGATTTGCGAATTGTTCGATGAGATCTGTTGCTCCATGTTGATCGATGCAGTCCCATGACTGTGCCCATGGTTGTCTTCGCCATGACTGTGTCCATGATTGTTATGATTAGCCAACAGATGATTTGTATCATCGTGGCCACCATGCGAATGGCCATGTCCACCGCCACCATGACTATGGCCGTGTCCTCCATGACTGTGACCATGACCTCCATGCTGGAATGCATAAATTCCAACCAGATTGACTAACAATCCCAATACTGACACTACAAACAAACGTTCATGTTTGACCTCTGGCGGTTCAATAGCCCGCTCTACTGCCTCGGACATGATGAAAAATGCAATGAACAACAGGAACAGACTGTTTACGAATCCAGCCAGCACCTCCGCTCGGACATAACCGTACGAGTATTTATCGTTTGCTTTCCATTTGGTAATGACCGATGCAGCCAAGCCAGCTAGTAAACCGGTACAATCAAAAAACATATGGAATGAGTCGGAAATTAGACCTGAAAACAAACAAAGCATTGTAAAACACGAATCGACCAGTGTTCGTCCCAATATACCCACCTAAACTGTTGGTCCATATTCCATACATTAACTCAACGAATGCGAAACTCAAATTAAGAATCAAAAAGAGCAACAAATTCCTCGAGTTCCGGTCGGAAAAGATCAACCTGGTTAGGCCATTCAGTTTCTCCCGAACCTTGTACGTGAAGCCACGCGAATCTTTGTGTGTCAGTGGAAGCATCTTTTATGACCTTATTTAATTTTCTTTCTTCCAACTCGAACCTATATCTTCCGTTTCGATCTCCCTGTTCAATCGTTTAGCTGAGGGAGATGAAGCAAAAATCGTACGTTTCTCGTTCCGGACCTGAAACGATAAGACATTCATCGTCATCGCGTTATCAACCAACTATGTCTAGATTCAATGCGGCATTCTAGCGAAAGATAAACAATAATTAAACATGTTTTTAGCTCGTCACCGATTCTTGCATACGTGTTCCATCAGACGGCTGGAATCTCAAAACCTCATCAAATACATCCTCGGTTTTTGCAAAAATCCTGCTCAAAATTACCTGAAAGTCACACAACGCGAGATAGCTCAAACCAACACACTTATTTGAACTCCATTTCCGAAACTTTTACTACGTTTTTTTTTAGTTTGACCTAATAATGCTTCATTATTCTCTAAGAAAAATTGTAATTACAAAAAACTTTTCGGCAGTCTGATGTTGATGATTCGTCGTCACCTTTTTGCAAACGCCGCGGTGATAGATGATTCTGGCAGATTAGCTGTCAAACGAAGCGTTTTCAGCTGCATGAATGCGTTTTTCACTGCCCTGCACTGAAAATAGTTATCATCGGAGTTCCTGCACCGAAACAGGCGAGTTTCAATAATGGAATGAAAAAGTACCCATTTTAATTAATATATGAAGTGGTAAGTTGTTCTAAAATTCACGACACATTATTCTCACTTTGAAGTTCATTCAAAATTCAATAATTTTTCTGTCTTTGGCTGTAATGATGATCTCGATTGAGGAATCCAACTTGAAAAAAGAAGAAGACACCGAGTGGTGATAAATCTGACAGCTCCCATGTTAAGGTATAGGACGAAACTTTTAAAATGCTTCTAGAAAATTCAAATGAAATTCTATTTAAAAGTGGTTTGTTGTACTGAAGATAGGGGCACAATAGGGGAATTATTTTAATTTTATTTTTATTTTGCTGAAAATTTCTTTATTGAGAAGTTTTGGATTTTTCTTACATCATACAACAAACCGCTTTTAATTAGAATTTCATTTGAATTTTCTAGAAGCATTTTAAAAGTTTCGTCGTAAACTTTAACATTGGAGCTGTCAAATTTATCACCACTCGGTGTCTTCTTCTTTTTTCAAGTTGGATTCCTGAATAGTGATAAACCTTATGTCACAGTGAACAGACATCCAGGGTCGAACATGTTTCCCCAATCAGGTATCATAGGGATATGTGGATTATAACATTGTTCGATAGTAAATATAATAATATACTGGCATTATTATTATTTTTATTCAACAAGCGTAACTATTGAAAAAACAATAACAAAATATTATGAATACATGTTGAATGCAAAACAACACCATCCTATTTCACCATGAAACACGTTACAAAAAACAGACTACCTAAACCATTTCTACATGCTAAATTGATTTCTACATGCTCAAACAACCTCTTTTTCATTTGTATTACTGTCCCTTATTTTCTCATGGAAAATGTACCCAATTTCTGTAAAAATTGGAACAACTCATAAAATAAGTTGTTCCAAGTTTTACGAAAATTGAGTAATTTTTCCGTGAGAAAAATAAGGGACAGTAAAACCCCGTTCGCACTTCAACCTATATTACGTGATATGGAGTATCTTGAAATCAAATGCCATGTACATTATTTCCAGTGAAAACTAGATGTATAGATGCTGATATCAAGATAGCCTATATCAAGTAATATCGGCTGTAGTCTGAACGGGGTGTAATACCAACAATCAATATGCAACTAGCGATTTGAAATTGATTCACTGTTGTAGAACCCCTTGGTCCGAAGTACACCTTAGAGCCATCACCTTGCTATACATATTTGCGCCTTTGTTTTGTATTACTGTGTTATTTTGACAGAGTGTTTGAGAGTGTGTTCATGTGAGTTCATTATTAGGGGCGCATTATTCAGCTTGGGACTGATGTGCTAGTACTGACTGAGGCAAGAAAAAATCGTATTTGTATGGGACCTACTGGTCTTAGAGTTAGTCTATGGTAATACTAATGAAAGAGAGCCTGATTTGAGCGTGTAGCATACATAAGTTGACATTTATGTCATAATAGGAGCCGCCGTTACTGAAAATTTAGGGCCGGGAGCCCCCGTTACTGAAAATAAATGTCACTTTGTGAAACTGCATGTCGGTTTGTGAAAACAAAAATGATTAGATTTTTCTTGTGTAAAAATCGAGAAAAAATAATTGACATTAACATAACATTAACATAATTAACAAACCTGTGTATTAAGTGACGGGTGTTAAAAATTATGTGCGTCAAATGAAAATCATACTGGCTCACATGATTTCAATTCGAACTAAAACTGACCGATTTAAGTGCCAATTTTAATAATAAAAATTATTGATTTATTTTCAGGGAAGGATTTTCAACACTTGATTGATATTCAACGGAATATCATGTTGAATCGGGCACAAACACTATATAAGCTTGATTTGTCTATCTACGGTGGTTAAAAGAAACTAAAAACTTTATTTATTGTTTCGGAAACTAAGCAGTTAAGTCAAGGGGTAAGTCGCTGAGAACAGTGTGCAGCCACGATGTCTTACACACTATACGAATATGTTTCCTTACAGCGGCACTTCGATTTTCAGTCCATACCACATTTGTGGCACGATGAGGCACACTTTTGACAATTAAGCTTGTAGAAATATGAAACCAGCAACCTTGCCAATATGCATTGCCTGGTTTCTGTTTCACCACAAGCCAATTGACCTCTCGTTGCCACAAATAATGTTATGGTTTCAATCAGTATGAAGCCGCCTTGGTATTATTAGACTCGTGGCCAACGCAACGTACCTGCTGTAGTTTCGAACAGTAAATCAAAGTTTTTAGTTTCTGCAACCCTTGTGATCATTCAAATCAAGCTTTATAGTGTTTGTGCCCGAACAACGTATTCCGTTGTCAAGTGTTCTTCCTAATGACAATTTTATTATTAAAATTGGCATCGTAATGAGCAATGTTTTCATTTGACGCATGAACCACAGCGCCGTCACTTCTGCAGGTTTGTGAGTATTATGTTAATGTGTCAGTGCCTGCTCGATTTTTACGCAAGAAAAATCTAATCATTTTGTTTTCTGGAAACCGACATGCAATTTCAAGTGACATTTATTTTTCAGTAGGCTCATTTGTAACAGCTGTCTCCTAATATATTTATAAATCAGCTTATGTATGCTACACGCTCAAATCGAATACTCTTTCATTAGTATTTACCATGAACTAACTCTAAGACAGTAGGTCCCATGCAAATACGATTTTTCTTTGCCTCAGTCAATGCTAGCACATCAGTCCCAGAAACTGAATTAATGCGCCCTGGTAATGGACTCGCATGTACTCTGTCAGAAATAACGCAGCAAAGGCGTGGTGAATGTCTCTAAGGTAACAGGGATTCTACAACCTGGTGGTGTTGATGCTAGTTATATTGGATGATGATGCACGTTCAGTTGCAATCGTGTGCTGATATAGGCTATCTTGATATCGAAACATCTACTATCTGATTTTCATAAATAATGTCTGTGACTGACAGTACTCCATATCACGTAAAGTTGAAGTACAGGCTGGAACTACTGTCCTTATTTTTTCTCTGGAAGGTACTCAATTTTCGTAAACTGGAACAACTATTTATGAGTTGTTCCATTTTGAAATTAGTACATTCATGAAAATAAGGGACAGTAATACAAATGAAGGTATTTGAAGCATGTAAATCAATTTGTATGTAGAAATGGTACATTTCCTAGTCTATTTTTATGGCGATGTTTCATATTGAAAATGCTCAGATATGATCATTCTTTGCATTCAACGTATTTTGTTATTTATTTTTCAATAGTTGCAGCTGAATAAAGTAATAATAATGCCAGTATATTATTATATTTTTAATCGAGACAATGTTACTGTCCACATATCTATGACCTGATTGAAGACATGGAGCCTGGATGTCGTTCGCTGTGACATGGACTGTCACTATTCAGGAATCAACTTGAAGAGAGACGCCAGTGAATTGACAGCTCAATGTTAAAGTTTACGACGAGACTTTTAGATGCTTCACAAATGCGATGAATTCTAAGTCAAAGCGGTTCTATGATGAAAATCAAGTACTTCTCAATGAAAATTTTCGGCAAAATAAAGTAAGGTAAAGATAATTCCCCTGTGTGCCCTATCTTCGGTACAACAAACCCTTTTAGATAAATTTCATTTGGTACAAACATTTTAAAGTTTTAGTCACAGCAACAACTGTGGGGCCTGTCAGGTATCGCCGCTCTGATCTTTTTCCAGTTGGGTCCTCAATCGGATCATCATTACGGCCAAGATTGAAAGTGTTAATTTGAATGAACTTCAAGTGAAATTAAAGATGGAATAGCTTTCATTCGATTGTGAGGCTCGCTCGATGATGCTATTTTTCGGTGCGGGTATGAAAAACATTCATGCAATGAAAAACTCGTTGGCAGCTAATCTGCAGATCATCAATATCACCGCATTTACAAAGGTGACGACGAATCATCAACATCGGAACTGTAAGTTACAATATGATACAATTTTCTTAGAGAATGTGAAACGTAGTCGACTAAGCGTAACAAATGGGGATTCAAATAAGTGTGTTGGTTTGAATATCTCGCGTGGAAATTTGAGCAGGATGCAAACCAGTGTATTTGATAATTTAAATCTGATGAATTTTACGTATCTGGAAATCGATGACAATAAAACCAATTTAATTATTGTTTATCTTTCTGGAATGCCATCGTCTAGACATGGTTGGTTGATAACGTGACGATGTCTTATCAGGTCCCATTCAGAAGATACATTTTGCTTCATCTCCTCAATGTGTGAACAGGAAGAACAAAGTTCAGTGGAAGAAGAAAATTAGATAAGGTCATAAAGATGCTTCCCTTGTTGCAGCGTGTGGGATAAACAGGTTGATCTTTCGAACCATGAGCAGAACTATTGCTCTTTGATTCTTAATTTGGTATCATTGAGTTAATGTATGGAACAGCAGTTAGTGGAGTATATTGGGACGAACGCAATCTGACTAAGATGATTTTGTCTTTGTTTGTTTTTCGAATTTCTTCCGTCATTCCATATGTTTTGATTGTACCGGTTTTACTTGCTGGCTTGGCTTCGTCAGTCGTTACCAAATGAAACAAACGATCTCTCGACGCAGTTATAATCAGGCCTTGGGCGCAATCTGTTGTTCATTTTCATCGCTGTCGAAACGTATGAAGTCAAACATGAACGTTTATTTGTAGTGTGGGATTGAATCAATCTGGTTGGAACATGCATTCAACATGGAAGGTCATGGTCACGATCATGGAAGTTTTGGCCATGTGTGACCATTCATGGTGGCCGCGATGATACAAATCTGTTGGCTAATCATAACAATCCTGGATTTGCTGGGTATGGGCACAGTCATGGACTGCGTCGATGGCAATGGAGCAACAGGTCTCGTCAGTAGTCTGGAAATCTGCGTGAATCTTCCTTCATTTGCAGCCGATACGCTAGTTCAGCAAATTGTGTCGGCGATTCTGTGCAGCGCTGGTGACTGATCAATCCTCTGTGACACTCTGCTGTAATGACGATGATCTGGTACACTCCTTGATCAGGGAATCTGCTGTGGGCTACGTACTGGCATCAAACCATGGAGCAAGTCGTGTGCAATCACCGAAATGACGGGATCCTTGATACAGCGTCGGATCGCTCTGGACGCTGTCATGAATCTGTAGTGATCGAAGACGTGGATCCTCGCTATGTGTGCGGCCTACCCTCGAAGACAATCAGGTACGAGCAAGATATCCAGCTCATTATACGCAAGTTAGTTGTGAGCAATCAATGATAGCTGGCCCTTCGTTCTTTCGTTTTGCGAGATCTTGTTTCCATTGCCTGGTTCAGTTTATATGCTCAGACGAATCTACAACAGTACTAAGAAAATAAAAATGAAAACTGGTGAAATATATTGATGGAACGAAAAGTAAATAAATTTAATCTATGACTCGAGGCCTGCTCTTTTTTAGTGGCAAGTGAATAGACATCGTGTGGCAGTAGTAGTGGGGAGTTTTGTTGTCAACTCGCCACTCAGGTGGTGTTTCTGTCCAGATATTACAGACTAAGGTGAAGTTTGACCAATGCTGTTTCAATGGAGAGCGGCGTAAATCAGCCGATGATCCTGTGGAAACTAGTTAACTATCGAAGATTCCATGAAGTAAGAGTAACCCTCGGCAATCCGCCTAACCATGTTATTTTGCGAAAACAAAATTTTAATTGGTGAATAGATGAATATTTTCTTAGGCATGGCGAAGGATCGTAATGTAATGAGAATGAATTTGGTCTGTGTCAGTGGATTGAGGAGTTGTGGCTTCTGGTGGAATTTAGATTTGTTACTCGTTGACAACTCAGGTACGTAGCAGCACCAGTTGAATGTTTTGTAGGGCCTACCGTCCCACGCCGGCAAATTTTCGGTTTTAGTCTGGATATAGATTGGAAGTTTGGTTATTTTAAATTAACATTTGCGATCAGGGCAATTTATCGCAAATGTTCGGTTAAATCAAACTAAAATACATTGAACATTGAATGTATTAAATTTGGATCCCAAGAATCATGTTTCTTCTTAGAAGTATTTTTATTTTATTTTATTGACGTATAAGGGGCGAGGCGCCGGGTCACAGCTTGGTACAAAACTCAAACTCTCGAGTAATTCATGATTAGGGCCTAAAAGCCATTTGTAAACAATGACTTAAAGCGTTGATTTCTCACGAACCACGTGAATCTTACTATATACAGCTACTCCATATAATACAACTAACATTTTTCTACCAGATGCTGCTTTTATATCACGAGAGTAATTCAAGATTCAAGAAAATCGAAATTTAAAGCAATTGTTTACAAATGGTTTTAGGCCTTAACATGGATTACTCGAGAACTTTATATAATACATCAGGGGATAGTTGAATGGGCTACGCAACGTTTCTCCCCATGGGGATTGGGGATTTTTGCAGGATACACTATTAGTGCACACTAGGCGTGTACAATGATATTGCATCACTACCCACAGGATTGGGAAGGGGGGATAATTGTTGTATGTAAGGCTGTAGGGAGAAGAGTATACATCAATCATTTGCAAATATAATCTATTACCTTGTAATTAATTGTCAACGATATCTTCCAAAATAGCTGTTTACTTGATATTACTATAACTCAGAGCTTGCTCTCTGAGTTTCAAGATGAAATTTTGCTTCTTGTTTCGCGAGCTTGCCTTGAAATTTGTTCTGAGTTCTTCAGCAAAACTTATTTTTGATAACTAGAAATAAGAAGAAAATTAGTATCTTCCATTTAATTCAACTACCTTTGCTTATCTTCGACAGATACGCGTATTTCGTCTACAATGTGCAGACTTCTTCAGTGTCTCGTACTAATAACTCGACTTTTGATGACAAAGTAAATCGTTCATTGCCGATGCGCACCTTAAAAGCGCCTTATATGATACTAGCATGCATCTGATTCGTCCACGTAGGTCTTTCTTGGGCGGCTACTTGGTCTTGTTCCAACCAGAGGCCGAGATACAAAAATATTCGGTCCTCTGCCAAAACAGGTAAACCAAACGTAGAATCTGTGTGGTGATGCCCATAATAAAACTCAGTTATAAAAAGTATTGAAATTAATAGACGATTCTTTGAATAGCAGTAATATAATTGAAATTATGCAAATTCTATATTCTAATCTAATCTAATCTAATACAAACGCAGCCAGTACGTGAAAGCATCCTTGAAATAATTGGGTTAGATAACGCCCAATTATTTTTTGTCAATGTTGATGTTTGCAGCATATCAGAGACATGATTCAAGCGTCAAAGCGGCCAGGCCTACTGCGTTGCATTAACCGCAAAAGATGATTCTGTAAAATGAGTTGGATTCAAATGAATAGATTTGAGCCCCAACCATTTTGTGATTCTAGAAGAGGAAGGATGCGTGGACATACCGTACCATATGCTCCGTGATAAAAATAATGAAATAACATTGAAATAAATCATAAAAATCAGAGTAAAAATGGCATGATAATAATATAAATGTAAAATCAATATGTAATTTAATATGGAATAGTAGGGTAGAGAACAGCTTAAGCACTCCAAGACCCTATTCCAAGCACAGAGGTAAACGTTAACCTACAACGCTCATTTTTTGCAGTATTGTGCTCCATGTAGTGAAGCACCATACTTAAAAATGAGCGTTGATAGGTTAACGTTACCCATGTGACTTGGAATATGGTCTTGGGTGCTTAAGCCGTTCTATCTATATACAATATACTGCAGGGATATTATATTGTTGTCGTGCTGCAATTGTAGAAGGATTTGCTTATCAATAATGAATCAGAAAGTTTGGACAATGCATTGTAGCCACGAGATTATTTTTTAACGATACTCAGGAGCTCTATGGATGATCTTAAATTATGTATTACATAACAAATAGTACGTCTAAAATTTTGATGTGCTGTTCCGTTTCTTGCATCGCTATAATCATTTTTAGTATATCTCATTTCATACAATAATTCTTATTTATAATCATAATTTATCTGTTAATTAGCTGTTTAATTTATTGTTTATTAAAAATAATATGAGAAAGACAAGCAATTATTACAGAATGCATATCTGCAACTTATTTGATCACCTTCTCATCGAAATACTTTAGCGGTTGTAGCTACTATACTATTAATCATTACGACCTAGAAAGATTAATATTTGTATTCACAATAAAAGTTAGAGAATGTAATAAATAGATAGCTGTGTGAACACAATATATCTGACTTCACTGGATGGTCACAGATCTAATGCAATACAGACGCAGCCAGTTAGAGAAAGGATCCTGGAAACACCTAGGCTAAATTATGTCCAATTATCTTCCTGTCCTTATTGATGCCTGCAGTACATCAAAGACACAATAAAAACGTCAAAGCGGTCACTGCGTTGCATCAACCAGAAAGAAGATTACTTATAACGAGTTGGTTTTAAACAAATACCACAATGAACCACAACGCAATCCGCGAACCTACAGGTCAGGAAGGATGCGTGGTCACACCATTCACACTCTCCGTATCATGTCAAGTCAAATATCATAGAAACTATACATATTTGTATGACCGAGCCACCTGAAATTGAACATAAAAGAAACCTGCAAATACATGGATTTTAAACAATATACAGCATATAATGGTAGGATGTCATTTGTGACGTATAGTATAAGAGTATGTTCCGTCAATTATATCTGTTCTTGTACTTCGGTTATTCCACGCAAATATCATGGTATCCCCTACGAATCTGATTTTACAAGTGATATGTTACTTCTAGTACGAATAAAACACGTGAATATATTACTATGCAATGCTGAAAATTATAAAAAGAAAAATAAAAACACTTCTTTATACTTGTCAAGCCACCTGGCAACATGAGGCTCCTGCCAGGTGTCTCTCGTATACGAATAATAAACTCGGCTGGCGTGCAGTCTTCCGGCTAAGAGAAACTCGTCATCTCCAATGTCACCAAAGCAGTTTAACCAAAAATGAAACAATTCTTTGAGAAGGAAAACGAAATATTTAGCAAATCTTTCGAGTAAAGCAAGATGATTGAGCGTAGAGCAACACTGTTAGGTCATCATTTTGAAATATTCCACAAACCGAGGAAAATAGCAATGCGTCTTAATGGCAACGATGGAAACGTTAATACGAACAGAAAATTTAATATAATTTAACATGGCAAGAAAATTTAATATAATGTTGAATATTTAATGAACGTTTATTTATCTTAATGACGTTTCGTTGGTCCTCATTTCTATTCAGAATTGTACGGAAATCCAATCGTACAAAGTCTACGTGCACCATGACACCCATGCCAGGAAAATATATCTCCAGTTTTGCAGTATATGTACAAGCCATGGCTGCACCACATGCGGAAACAGTAGCACAATTCTTTATATCTTCACAAAGTTGAAAAACAAACAACATTTAAGCAATATACCCCACGACAACTCGAAAACAACGCGAAACGTAAATTTTATAAAACTATTACACCGGGACTATCTGAAATGCCAGATGAACTAGACTACCACCGAAAAACTTTCCGAACCAAAATTCACAATTTCACAAATTCACATGCATCGATTTTTAACAAACAGAAAATACCTGACAGCTCACGCAAAACTCAACCGTCCGCGGGCAGCGCTTGCTGCGCTCTCCTTGAAATTATGCAAATTCTATATTGTATGCAAATAAGGAAAGGTATCGAATTAAAAGTTAATATGCTGCTACTAGTGGGTTCAAATGCACTTCTGATCTACATCACCCCTGGCAACACTACACAGTGGGCAAGAACTGATGAAAACTAAGAAAAAAGTCTTAAACTTTTTTCGCTTTCAACGCTTTTGGGACGTACACACACAATTGTGCGGGTTGACTAAAGTAACTTTACATGTTTTATTTTGCCACAATATCTATATTTTTCAAACGAATTTGATGTAAATAATTTATTTATTATTTAAACTTTTATAATCATGCATTGGTTTTTGTTTATTGTGCATATGAAAATCACAATGATTGGTTAAACATGGGGTTAACATATCTCGTAAAACACAACAATGTTTTATCCGTCGTATTTTTGTTGTTATTCGTTTTTTCTGTATATGCACAGCTACTAATCAACAGTATAAGAGTTACTCTTTGACATAAATAAGAAGAAGTGTCAATTTATCAACATGCCAAAGATGTCTGGAGGAGAAAGTGGGACCCACGCACTTGTATGGGTGCCGTCCCTTACGCTGTCGATGTTTATTATGTAATACACATGCTACCCAGTTCAATAATTTAGTCAGGTTTAGTCAGCCCGTACTATTACAGTATACCCTGTGTCAATAGCAACATCAATGCCGGCGTCGGTGGTGTAGTAGTAAGGTGACTGCGACTTGGAATCCCAGTCGACGTCGGTGGTTTTTCTGAGGCGAAAAATCTGGTCACGTCTTCCTTCGGAAGGGAAGTAAAGCCGTTGGTCCCGGCTCATATTCATGAGTCGATAGGTTGGGTCCAGGGGGTGGTCATCCTGGCGTCGGGGATTGTTACCATGTGAGGAAATAGGCCGACGAAAAAACAACAACATCAATATCAATATTTTGATGTCCAAAATTCATATCTGATGAGAAACCATTAAAAAAGATCGTACATTAAACTTGGAAATGTATTTCTAATTCGATATTATTGAAATCACATCTGACCGATGTGGTAGAACTGAATACAGGGGTCCCTTCTGAAATTACGTAGAACTTAAGAGGAATGAAGGGTAGTTCTCGTCAATGTCTACTTTCAATATAACTTTGCCAAATGTGTGGATCTTGTGTCTACGAGGGAAGAAAGGGTTTGAGATTTCTAAAAAAAAAGTCTAAGTGGCTTATGAATGGTTCCAGTGGTCGATCATTTGCAAAAAAAAAAACATTACCGAACGAATTAAGTCGCGCAAAAATTAGCATTTTCAAACTCTTTTCCTTCGTCACACACTTAGTGTGGGATTTACGAAATATTAACATAGATCGTCACAGTTTCCAAACCCCACCCTCCTCACCTTCAAAAAGTAACGTAATTTATTGTCGTCCTCCATTAATTTGTCAGATAAAGTTAGGAAATAGTTATTTATTAACAATAGAGAATATAAATAAAGGAAGCCACTCTTTTGCAAATGGGACCTTCGTAGAGTGTATCTTTCGAGGAGCATTTTGGAGCTCATGTATTTCAGCATACTTTTCGAAGGGCCGTCCATAAAACACTCGGTCTTTTTTCTGAGCTTCTACATCATCCCCCCTGTGGCCTTTTTTGTATAGACAATTGACAAAATTTGTATGGATCATGTCATTTGCCAGACCTGCACCTCTTCTCCCTCTCTAAAAAACCACGTAATTTATAAATGGCCCTATATTAGGAAGAGTTGTATTTCAGCATGTTTTTTGTAAATGTCAAGAGCTCTCTGATTATACTTATGAATAAGTAATATTCGAAACTTTTTTGAAACAATAGAGCGTTTGAATTCCTATCAGATATATTAGCAAAGTTCCTTAAGATGTTGACTGTATCTGCGAGATTAACCGTTCCACATACGAACGTTAGACATAATGAGAATTATATGCCTGCTTTTATGCGAATCGTTCATTATGCCAAACGTTTTTATGCGAATTGAGCACCTATCGGCCCATTGCTCGACAAGGCTGGATCTCCTAAAGAACATTTTGAATTGCTTAATTTTTCTCCTTTATGCGAATTCTGAGGTGCTAATGATTGAAAAAATGTACAATGTTACTAACTCAGATAGATCAGAAAATATGAAAATATCAGACTCCCCCTCCTAGGCTTTTGTCCATATAAAATTTTGAAACTTTGTATGGAGGGTAGACTTTGGTCAGACACCTCCCCCTCCCCACAAAATATAAGTGGTTTATGGACAGCCCCTTTTTGGTTGATCTCCGTATGGCTTCCTATGCAACTTTGTTGAAGACTTTTTCTCTTCCACACTGAACCGAGAAATCATGTAAAATTTATCTGAAAACACATATAGTTATTTTCCATGTACGTTTTCACATAACTGCTATGTGAAAAACACATAAACAGTCGAGGGATACTTCATATTATATTCATTGGAACAGTCACATACCTTTTATGTGAAAGGCCAATGACAGTTATTAGTGTTTCTTAATGAAATTCATGTGAAATTCCAATAACAATTATATTTATATATCAATAATAAATTTCATGTGATATTTTAATAGTTTTTAAATGATTTTATTTTTATGTTTTATGTGACATGTCACTTGAGTTGAATGAGAAAAGAATGAAACTAAAGCTTTGAACAATTTATTCAATATAATGTTGGTTCAATCGTATGTACTCCAGCTAGGCTTTAAACGAATGTAAAAGATTTCTCCTATACTATGCAGCATAATTGATGGGCTACTTAGAGTGTCAATATTAATTATTTCTGCTTGTGGAAGCGCTTCAATTGCTGTGAAAGCCATATGTTCCTGATCTCCATATTTTTACTACAAAAAAATATTCGGCATTTTCCTGAATAATGTCTAGTATTTGGAACAAACTAACACCGGTGCTGCTAATCAACGTTACAAAGTTTCCGGCTTTATAACTTGTGCCTTTATAAATTATTGCTTTAGAAATAGCAACATTTAACCCATTTTTAATTATCATAGGTTTGGTGATAATGTCATAGTAACTAAGCAAACGGATATCACTGGTTACAAAATTTCCATGTACTTCAATCTTTGAAAAATCCCATTCAGTAAATTGTAAGAGAATTACAAGGAAGCTTTTACGCATAAAGTAAAACAAATATTCTTACGTGATGACATGATGTGAGCATATTGCTTAAAACTTTTGTGTATTGCTTCGTTTCTGATGTTTCAGGTGAAATCGAGCGATGGTTCCGGCAAGCTGAAGTTGATTATTTTCCGATAATTCGCAAATGTGTGCCTTCTCAACATTCTCTTTTCCTACCTTGCTACTATTCAGAAGACACCGGAGCAGTTTTGGCGTAAGCGTGATGATCTTCTCCGTATTTCCTGTAGCTTCATCTTGATCATATATTTTTCCTTGGAATGCTCTTGTCGGTTCTGCCCATCCGCGTTCTCACCAGTCTCGAACAGTGAGTTGCAAGTTTTAGCTATTTGCACGCAGATTTTATCACCGGGTTCAAAATGTGGGCCTTCTGCTTGAAATTGTTGATTTGGATTGGACGTTATAAACTGCATCTGAGCGCCAGCTAGCGGAGCCCTGGCTAGCAGTTGATTCCTCCTCAATGCACATGCACAATGCTAGCGAATGAATGGTAGACTTCTGAAAAACATAAATTAAGAACGATATTGAAGATTAATGGTTTACGTCTAACATTAAGCACCAGAAAACGCACATTACATTTTCTCCAGGCATCAATGTGCTCGAAAATGACAGTACAATTCCAAGAAATGTTGCTTTTTCAGAAACTGGATGTGAAATCGTCTGCTGAATACGTCAACAGCTCGTAAAAGTGAATTCCCTGAAATAATAAAAAGATTACGTTTTACTTTTATCTTATACGGTTTTAAGCAACATACGTTGAAAAACTTCAATGATTCCTCCGAAAAGCCTAAATCCACCAGCAGCTCACCACTTACATTCGCCATCTTGAAAATACTGCCAGGAAAACCACAGATTTTTGCATATGTGCAAATCACATAAAATTCATCTCACAATACATATAACCTTCGTGCACATACAATTTATCGTTTTATCAGATGAAAAGTATTGGGGTGTCATAATGCTATTTATATGTTTTTCACTTGACATTCAATTGATACACATAATATGAATGTGAATATTGTCTGTGGGAAGCTATGTGATGTTTTTATTAATTTTAATATTATTTCTTGGTTCAGTGCAGAAAAGCTATTGCAAAGCTATGATAGTTATAAAAGGGCTATAACTGCAAAGATATCTATAAATTATTCAATAATATAAGGGCAAGTGAGGTAAAATCAGCCATATCTTCGTTCACAGAAACGTGTGGTGGTTGAAACAACCTCTATTCGATTTTCCAGGAAACTTCACATAGGACTAGCCTGATTTGGTTGATCTTGAGCCACTCTGAGCTAACATATCTATAAACTATTCAAAAATACAAGGCAACGTAGGGTAAAACCAGCCAAATCTTAGTTCACAGAGCCGTGCGGAAGATGAATTAACTTCTATTCGATTCTTCAGGAAATTTCACATGGTTCAAGACCTATTTTGTTGATCTTGAGCCTCTCCGTCCAAAGATGTCTATCAATTATTTAAGAATATAAGGGGAAGTGGGGTAAAATATGCTCTATAACTCCACAATCATACCACTGTGCACTGGTTTGCATCTTTCCTGTTTGGGTAAAGATCCAGATAAGCTCTGAAACGTGGTAGTTATTAAGCTATCACAAGGTTATGCCAATACCCAGGGATGTTCCTTCTTAAGAATAACAACAAAAATAACAGATGTGGATCTCTGTTCTCCATCAATTTTTAACTCATTTGATGGTTTATTCATGTATTTATAATAACCTTTATCATTATCCAGTCCATGTGAAGTTGGCTGAAGAATTTAGTTGTACCTACTTATGTCATTTGAATGATGAGAGAGATATTATAATGGCAACGGGACTAGATCTTCCGCGCAAAGTGGTTCATCCATGCTACGGGGATGGATAACCGTCCTTCCCACAGTCCTATCAAACCACGTCGGCGAGAGACCGCATGGTTCACTGACCTTCACGGCCACATCAGTAGGCTTCAGCACATGTCCCGCTGCTACATCGTTCGCGAAAACGAGTGACTTTCCCAACTTACTATGGCAAGCAATCTCTGAAGTCATTAGCTTACGATCATCGACGCTAACGAGTTTCAAGGCTAGCGTTAGTTCTTCCCTGCTGAAATCTTCTTTTTGTAGTATTTCGAATAAAATTTCTGGCACGTCCGCAAGATTACATTCTCTATTTTCGACAGCTCGAATGTACTTCACTAGTCTGCCAAATTCGGCTGGATCGAGAGACGCTTTGTGATCCGTCCCTTTCCATGCTTTATCCAGCGTGAAATGACGTTCGACTACACGTGCTCCCAGCAGCACAGAAGCCACTGTAATTTGCAGGCCCAACTCGTGTCCTGAGTACCCGATGATGAAGTCCGGAAAATGGTATCTGTATAGCGGAATCAGATTGAGGCATACTTCTTCGGGAGGCGTTGGATAAGCAGAAACACAATGGAGTAGTGCCGTCGATTTTTCACGAAGGATTTGATGAATCTGTTGGACTTGTCCCCAGGATTGCATTCCGGTTGAAACGACTAGCGGAGTATCACCCGCAATGGCTGCTTGTCTTAGCATGGGGACATTGTCAGCATCTCCAGAACCAATTTTAACGAACGGTACTTTCAGCTGGATGAGTTGCTCAAGGGAAACCGGATCCATGGCCGAGGCAGTGAAGATGATTCCAATTCCGGAGCAAAATTGCTGCAAAGTGCGATAGTCGTCGATCGAGAATTCCAGATACGCTTTATGTTGGCCATATGTTGATCCCCAGGAATTGGGCCCAGTGTACGGTCTTTGTAAGGCTTTATCGGTAAACTTGGCTTTGAGGCATGATTTTTGGAATTTTACACAATTTGCGCCCAGTTCCTGATAAGGGAGGATGTTTTTAGGTTTAGAATGTTCAGTTAACGTTTTCTGATAGTACCTTTGCCTTCAGGATCATTTGCTTCGCAATTTCCAAAGATCCTTGATGATTTTGTCCTATTTCTGCTATAATAAACACTGGATGACCGTCTCCTACCAGCGTTCCCGAGATGTTCATGATGGGTTAAGGATTTTTTCAAAACTGATTGAATTCCAGCGATTCTTAATTGATGCTTTATTCAAAGCTGATGCCTACACTAATACAGTCGATTTCATGTTCAAAAGCTAATTCTACAAGCGAGCTAGCAAAAGCTTTATTTAAAGATAAGATCACACACATTAAAAGTACTTAATTGACTCAATCTCAATACAGATACAGCCCGAAAACGGTAACAATACAGAAGATGGTGGCATTCTTAAACTCCCCAGACATTTGATTATCACATTCGGCATCCCACCGACATCGGGCGATGTACTTACAACCAGCTCCGAGCTGCTGGCCGAGCACAACCTGAACCACGTGCTTGTATCGTTTCATTTCCAGATCCTTCACCTTCAGGCTTATTTCATCTGCTAGCGTTTTGGTCCACCGAGCAGCATCCACGGCAGTGTAAGACTTTCCTATGATATACGAATTTTATTAGAACTTCAGATCAGATGCAACTAATGCAGCTCAACTATCTCACCGGTGAGCGTGTCGCTGAGGACCGTATTGATGATCTGCTTGATTTTCTCCGACATGAACGTTTGCTCCAATGTCGGTCGAATTTGGTACGTATTGGGCGGTGGCGGTGTCGCTTCGGCCGCCACCTTAGGATCCGGATCCGGACAAGGACGGTCCACTTTGAGCAACTGTTCTTGCTGGATCATTTTCACGATAACCTTTTTCGCAGGGTGGTATTTATTACAAACCGTCCTACAGAGAAGACATCCACAATTTTCTGGATCTGATTTTTAAACTTTTCGTTTCTCTCGGTTTTGTTTTGATTCACTTGTTTCCTTGGTGAGCAAATCTTTTGAAATGCAAAAGGTCGAATGAAAATCTTCGCCACTGTGGCGAAAACTCGCGCGCCGGGCGGCGAAAAGTGAGCTGTCATCAAACAAAATGCGAAGCCGCTTTTCCATTCCAAACAAAACACAGAATCGTTTCGCAGCCGAAAGATACCCAGGTTTTAAGCGATAAATCCTACGGAAGCCTTTTAAAAATGGTCGAAGCTAACGGATGCGAGTTGACCGAGCAGGAAGCTGAGCTGTACGATCGTCAGATTCGTCTCTGGGGATTAGACTCTCAGAAAAGGTAAGCTTGGTGTTGAAACTTGAGTAACATAACCTCGTACCTATTTGGATTAAAACCTCCGTGAAATTTAACACTGGTTTCCGAAATTACAGACTGCGAGCCGCCCGCATTCTGATCGCTGGTGTTAATGGCCTCGGAGCAGAAATTGCCAAGAACATCATTTTATCTGGAGTAAAAGCGGTAACGCTACTGGATGATCAAGTGGTTAAGGAAGTGGATTTTTGTTCCCAGTTTCTGGTGCCGCAGTCGGCTTTAGGAACAAATCGCGCCGAAGCTTCCCTATCCCGGGCTCAGCAGCTTAATCCAATGGTCGAATTGAAGGCGGACTCGGACGAGCTGTCTAAAAAGTCGGATGATTTCTTCAAGGGCTTCGACGTAGTTTGCATCATAGGAGCCACGACAGAGCAGTTGCTACGCATCAATGGCGTTTGTCGGGAGGCCGGAGTAAAGTTTTTTGCCGCAGACCTGTGGGGAATGTTTGGATTCAGTTTCGCTGACTTACAAGAGCACAACTTTGTGGAGGATGTAGTGAAGCATAAAATTATATCCAAGCCTCACGAGAAAACCAAAACCGAACTGGTAACTTCGACGGTTAAGCGAACGGTGAAATATCCACGCCTTACCGGAGCGTATTGGACTTCGATTTTAAGGCCGAATCTTACGCTCGCAGATTGAAACGTTCCGGTCCAGCTCTACCATTGTTGCGTGTGTTGCCGAAGTTTCACGTTGACGACGAAAAACGTGATCCGCTACTCGGAACGAGAGGGAGGATCTTCAGAAGCTGAAGATCATTCGCGACGAGTTAGCCTTGATCTGGTTCCAGATTCTGCCCTAGTGCACGTTTTTGCACAAATATCGCCGGCTACCATTGTAGGAAGTACGCTGGCTCTGAGGTCATAAAAACCGTATCGCAGAAGGAAGCCCCGCACCATAGCGTTTTCCTCTTCAGTCAGAAAGTTGCTGTGGATTCACACATTGAAACCATCGGTGTGGATGCCTAAAGGGTGAATTCTTTTCGCTGGCAATGCAGCATTTCCGGTTCATAATCAATATTATATTTAACTCTGAACTCACATTCTAACAACATAATCACCATCTCAATATCTAAATGTTTTTGTTTCTTATTTATCAATTCCGCCATGCTCTGGCGCCTTGTAATCTACCGGTTCCAAGCAAACGCTAGCAACTGGCAGCAAACACTGCGGAGTTACGTCACCTAAAAGACTGAAAACAAAACTTCACGTCGATCTTTTTCTCAATCCGGGTTCAGGATGTGTACAGTAAAGTGTCGGTTCCGGTCACGGGTTTGCGTGGTGTGAAAGTAGAGTTGCCACTTGCATCTTAATAATTTTCCGTCATTGTCATTCTGCTTAAGTTGTTGTGATCAGTGATTGAGGAATAAACGCTTGATACGGCTGTATTCAAATTACTGTCCATTTAATTGTTTTTAAAATTCGTTACTTCGTCAAAACATTTCTTTTCTAACAAGTAACGTGAGGTCAAAAATCAGCGCATCATTATTCTTTTGCGGTACTCTGATAGTCTAGAATAAGTCGCTGGCGTACCGTAGCTGGAAAGTTCATTTTTGTTTCAAACTGCCGCCGCCTCATCGTTGCCGTGCCGTCGGATGGTGCAAGTGCAAGTGAAAAGTGGTAGTGAATGAGTGTGTATGGGTATGGATTCACCCCCATCCAGGTACGGTCAGTGCTTTCTTCGAGGGAGGCCCCTCCAGCCCGCAGTTGTTGCTTCCGTAGTTTTCCAGCAAAATTTTCAGTTATTTTCAATAGTTTCGGTTGAAATTTCCGGCTTGTTGCACTCCCCGTGCGTTCGCGATAGACAGTATAAAAATCGTTCTAAGTGAAGAACTTGGAGAATTGGTTTAAACTGCGTTTGAAATTTCAGTGGTATACGCGAGCACGCTGCATAAGGTTTGCGTTATTTTGATTTTTGGATGCTCGATTATCATGATGCTGAATAAAGTATTGGTGTTCTTCGTCGCTTTGCGACTGGCGTCTGTATATTTGGTGCAGACCTGGTATGTTCCGGACGAGTACTGGCAGGTTTGGAAGTTGCTCATCGGCTTGCATTTGGGTAAGTTCCTCGGAAGATACATGGGTTTGTATAATAGTGGAAGGAAACAGCGGGGGCGTCCGGTGGGCGACGTGGAAGGAGATTTTAAAATGTTTAGTGGTCATCGAGGCAGGGAGGTTGCGACCGGTGTTCATTTTTATACAAACGCTTGGAATGAACTGCATCAGGATAGATTTGTGTTTGTGTCTCCAAAACTGTTCATTTTTGCTTCACGAGGAGCTTCTCAATGGAAAGAGTTGACCAGATGTAATTCAATATTTTTCAACAAAACTACACGCTAAGAAAAAAGTACCCAAAATTAAGATTTTTTCACCCATGTTTTGTGCATTAAGTTAAAATTAGGTAAAAGATGAAAACTCAATTTTGGGTTATTACAGCTCAAGTACCAAGAAGGTAAAATGCACACTAATGTTGGGTAATAACTTTTCAAGTTCCATTTGGTAAAATTTACCTAATGAATTATCTAAAAAGTCAGGTGGAATTTTCCTAACCATGATTTTTTCTCTCAGATTAATCAAAAACACGAACAAATAGTTGAATCAGTCAATTTTTATTTGCCCTCCGCAGTACAATAGAAAAAATAATAATAATGAAACTGCTCACCATTCCTTAACAAATACGTTGTCAATTTGAAGGTGACAGCTATGCTAATGATGCTGCCATTTCATCCATCCCATCCAGCAACTTCGAGGCTTTGCTATATTGTTTCGGAACAATCGTTCTTCTGCGGGAACATAACTTCACATATTCCCAACTCTAGTCTTAATGAGGCCTATATGGCACACTTGCCTTCCTTCATATCCCTGAAGAAATATGACTAAAAGCAAGAATGAAGTACAAAGCACATTATTCATAGTTTCTTTGAGATGCAATTATTAGATATTTGTAACCGCGACGAGCAAATAATGTGTTCACAATCGACCAATTGACCAAAACCCTGATAAACGCCAACAGCACCGACAGGTGCTATGATTTTCAACCAAAATTAAGTTAAAACTACCCAACAGTTCGTTTCAAGAGGAGAACTCCATGGTTGGGTAGCAGCAACTTAAAATGAGGTAGTTTTGAATTTCAAGTTGAAATATAAACGAGTTAGGTTTAGAAATAACAGTTTTCAATAATTAATGTTCATCATCAATTTTCTCAAACATTGTTGATAAGCTTAAAAATTTTCATTCATTGCTTATAATATCAATCTATGTTTTTATGATATATGATAAAAAAATACATGTAATATATAGGAATTGGCTAAGGTTTAAAAAACATACAATATTGAAGTTCAGCAATAGCGAATAAAAATATTTACACGTAGTATTAAACATCAAACAGGAAGAAACCCTAAATTTGAGTATATCTGTCATTACTGGCAAGATGGGTGAATTCAACCTCAATCCTTTTTTCTAATTCACCCAACTGGTAACCTCACTTGAATAAACTCAACGTTGAGTTATTTTTTACTTAATTTTAGGTTTTTTTTCTTAGCGTGTACACTTGATGAAATTGGTAAGAAGCACATAATTTCCCATCATCATGAGAGGCTTTAGGAGTGGGCAGTAATTTATTGCTAGAACGAAGAAATGAAGAGAAAGTATTGATAGTTCCGTTAGAGTACGACAGGCTGTGAAATTGAAAGATTCAAATTGAAAAACAGCGGAAGGGCCTTTGAACGGTAGTCTGCGATCGAGCACACATTCTTTTATCAAGCTACCTCAGATGCAGGGTAGGCAACGGGGGCTTGACTGGCAAAAGAATGTGAGACCGATCGTGCTCATATACTACTTTTTGCTTGATCTGGTTCTAGTGATTTGTTTGCTTCCCTCTCCAAAAGCCTAACCTGGGTGAGAAATTATCTCCTGCTGTTGGGTTTTTATTTTTGTCATGCACCGACTCTTTCACACAAATTATTCCTCTCGTCATACTATTACTTACAGAACGATGGTGAGTGTTGCAAAAATACTGTTAATGTGAACATAAGCTAACCTTTGCGTAAGGCTCAACTCGCGAATTAATATTAATTTTTACTTAAACCTGACAGATGGAAAATAATCGATTAAGTTCGCTACTCGAGCTGACAGACATCATATCGAAAGTTTGTTGATAACAAAGGGATATTTTTTTATTCGATTAATTGATTATTTTAAGTTTAGGTAAAATTAAAATTAATTCGCGAGTATGGATGCACAAATGTTTTAGATTTAAGATACATGATGTATACAAATATGAAAACTTGGCTCTGTAAAGTTGATTCGATTGAGCCTGTACAAATAAATGATTAATAATAATAATCTCTCGATATAAAAAAAATCACTGAATCCTGAGTTTCTCTCCCATGTACAACACTTTTTCCTCATGTGAAACTGTCAAGAAACGTTTGCTCCACTGGAGCATCCATTGAGTTAGCAGTTTAAGCGTTGTTTGTGATTTTAATCAAAAAAATATTGAAGTAATAGTTACCATAACCTAAAGATCATATGGAAAAGGACTCCTCCAGTTTCACCTTAAGGGTTACTCCGTCGTGGAAGCGATCCGCGACGCAATCCTAGATCTTCAACGAGACTGGAAACCCATAGTGAACGCGATTAGAAGCGATATCATGTAAATGAGATGTAAACTGCAGAGCCAATCCAATTTATCGTCCTTTTTGCTCCCGTGCTGTTCAAGTAGACGTCGGAGTTTGACACAGTGAAAGATCGTTAGGTCCTATGTAACAGTAGTGTCAAATCAATAAAAGAAGGATTGCACTTTTTTTTTAGACCGTATAGGATTAGTGAACAAACTGTAAGACCTGAGAGTTTTAGACCCACATATTAAAGTTCCTAGTTTACATACACTCAGGCAAATAAACTAAAAAATTTCAAAAGCGAACTTATGAATAAATTTTGATTTGCACGACTCTGTTCTTGTACGTCTCAACTCTTACAAAAAGTTTGAAAACAGGGACAGGTCATGATTTCATAAAAAAAAAGATTAAACTAGCTTGTCGTGCAATACCATGCCATAACGGACCAACGCATCATTCATTTATTTTTAAATTGGAATATCAGATGCGTTGATCCATTAATTATTGAGATTTATGCCGATTTGTAAGATTTCCTATTGAATACAAATGTAGCCAGTTGTTGAGGTTCTCAAATATCAAATATGGGTATCAAAATTCATGATATTTCTCCAGTAGGATATTTCTCGACATTTTGTGGCCATCTGATGATTTGTCCTCGGACTTGTCTTTCCGGAACAGGTTCCCGTTTGGCCTCAACTGACCATGTTCATATTAAGAAGGAAACCCTGGCAACATGAGTTTCGAAATTCATGAAATTTAACCAGAAAGCTATTTCTCAACGTTGTGTGGTCATCTGATGATATGTCCTCGGAACGGTCATCACGAAACAGGTTCCCGTGAGGCCACGAACAAATCAAGCCACAAAACGCTGAAAAGTATTCTATGTTTCCATGAATTTTGATAACCACGTTGCCAGGGTTTTCTACTGAAATTGTTCATGACCACTTGCGGCCCACGGGAGCCTGTTCCAGAATGACTAGGTTGGAGGACAAATCATCAGATGGTCTGAAATGTTGAGAATATCTTACTGGCAAATTTCATGAATTTTGATACCTATATTGCCAGGGTTACTTCCTAAATATGTTCATGGCCCCTATAGGCCCCATGGGAACCTGTTACAGAATGGCCGTTCCGTGAACAAGACATTTCTAGAAATGCAGAACAAGAGTTTCTAGAAATTATTCCAAAGATTCTAACATTCATTCCCGGATATGTAATAGATGTTCAGATATTGTGTCTCCGTACTTGAACACAACCTGAAAAGGCCTCGGAAACCCGGATTTACAGAAACCAGATGAATTCAAACGGCCAATGTACTTAAAGCGAATGGTTTATGAATCTAACGGTGCCAAAAAATTAAAATCGGTCAATAATTGCCAGAGTAATAGTCATTTGAATTTGTTGGGTACCCGGGTACCCTGTCGATCGCTAAGGGCCCCCTCCCCTGGATTTGGGCAAAACTTGTTTTTTTTTGTGGAAGATTGAAAAGGTGTACGATTTTTGGTTTTGACGAATCAATTGGATTATTATTCAAAATTTTAAAGAGATAAAAAATTGTGAAATTTCAAAATGGCGGCTACAAAATGGCGATTTCCATAAGCCTCTGCGCGTTAAACATGGGGCGACAACTTTAAGCCTGCAGCCTCTTGTAGTGCACAGAAATCAAATCTAGTTATCATTTCTGGAAGATAAATTTTCTACGGCTTGAACTAAATTTCAAACAATTTAAACTTAAACTCATTGCAAAGTGATCATTTGAACTGAAAGTTTAATTTTTCGCTACTTTTTTTCATTTCAACCGTGTTCAAAAATTATAAATAATTAATTATTAATACCAAATTTTAATTAGGAAACTAGGAGAATTTAAAATTAACACTTCATTTGATCACTTTTTAAAAAATAAAAAATAAAACGTTGAAACACTTTTTCAAATTTTTGCTAGCAAACGCGAACAAATTCCTTTTAATTCTACTATGAGCTTATCTTTTGACAGATAGGCCTATTTCGTCTGCTACTTACAGACTTCTTCAGTGTCGAGTGCTCGACTTTCCCAATCACAATCGTTGTACTAAAATGCTCAAAAACGTTTTTAAAAAAAATAGTGTTTAAAAAAAGTGAAACCAAATTTTAGTTCAAGCCGTACACAAAATTATAACCTTTCAAAATCAATAGTTCAAGCCCGGGGCTTGAAGTTAGATTGAAAAACATGGTTTCGAGAAATCGCCATTTTGTAGCCGCCATTTTGAATTTTCACCATATTTTTATCTCTTTACAATTTTTAATAATAATCAAATTTAATCTTCGGAAGTTCGTACGCTTTTTCATCCACCCACAAAAACAAATACAAACTTTGCCTTATTTTTGCCCAAATTCAGGGAGGTCCTCTTAAGGGGTAAAAAATCGGCCCCAAAAATTTCTACTATACGAAATGTTTTTATGCAAAAAAGTTGTATTCCAACTATTATTAAGAAGTCACTGAATTTCAGCTTCAAGTTTTAAAATAAACTATGAAAATTCTTAATGTAAAACATGAAAAGGTACCCGGGTACCCTGTCGATCACATAAGGGTCCAAGACTACAACAGTAAAGCTAATAGGGACCGAATGCGAACATTATTTTTATT
This sequence comes from Aedes japonicus, assembly GCA_034211315.2. Lineage (NCBI taxonomy): Eukaryota > Metazoa > Arthropoda > Insecta > Diptera > Culicidae > Aedes > Aedes japonicus. Next base: position 201,544 of record JASCZW010000388.1, on the reverse strand, counting down.
ATTGCTTACCGCAATCAAAATAGTCAAATGTATACAGTGGAATAATCTGAAAAAACGATTTGATCAGGATTCTATTGTTGTTTGTGATTATCATGCTCCTGTATAAAGGGCCAAACAGCAGGGACACTAACACGAGTATAGGGAAGAGAATCTCCTTCCAAAAGCAAGTTGAAACCCACAGCACTAGAATCGAGCCCCGATTAACAGAATGAATAGATCGAGGCCCGCCCTCGTTCCGTGAAATGTTAATAATAGGTAGGACGCAGTCCCATGCTCCCTATCCAAATCGTTTCACTTGGGTGCCCAGATGGTCCCTCCCGTACCCCGTATTTAGTATATTTTGTATTGGTCATATGATTACTTACCTTGTGTTAGAACATTTGGCTGAAAGTAAAATTGGTTAGAGTTACCGTTCTTCACTTATTGCTCTGTGTCGTCTCGGTGTTTCGGCTTTTGAAGAGCTGACTTTAGCCAAAGGTCTATGTTGGTCTATGGCCTATGCACGATGTCATATGGTATTGCTCGTGGTCATAGGTTAGGGAAGAGAACAGGAGAAAAAAGAGAAAGCATGTGAGATTTTTATGGTGATATTCTCACAACGGCCGTTCAGAATGGTTCGACGGATGCATATGAGAGATTATTCCCGATGAGTTTCGCTCGTTAATTCCATCATGTTTGGTTATAAAAGACAAGAAACATTTTACCACGTGCTACATTTGTGAATATCAGGGCATTTATCCCCCATCGCATCTTCAATTGATCATTACAAGCTGTCCAGTAAACAACTTTAATTAAGCATTTTCAGTGCGTTATTCTAATAATATTCTAATAATATTGGGCAAATATTCAAAACCGTTCTCAAAAATTATTTGTCACTAAATAAGAGTTACAAAATAATCCAATCATCCATATTTCTAATCTAATTTCCTCTTCATTCTTTCAGCTATGGTCACCTGACCTGGGAATGGACGTACGGCATCCGCAGCTACATCTACCCTACCGTCATAGCCGGCCTGTACAAACTGCTGGAGCTCGTCAAACTCGACTGCGTTGAGCTGCTTGTGCTGCTACCGCGAGTCTTGCAGGCCTTACTGTCGGCGTACTCGGATTATCGATTCTACGTGTGGTCCAATAAGAGTAAGTGGTCCGCGTTCATGATAGCTACTTCATGGTTCTGGTTCTACACCGCTTCCCGCACATTGGCTAATACTATGGAAGCTTCGCTAACGGTCATTGCTCTGAGCTATTTCCCATGGTCGAATTTAGAGTGCACCACTTTCCTGTGGCCAGTTGCAGTGTCGGTTTTCATGAGACCAACTTCCGCCATTCCATGGATTCCTCTGTGTCTGTACCATGTAAAGAAATCTACGCATCCAGTATGGGAACTATTGGTGAAACGCTATCTACTGATTGGATTTGTTGTCGGCACGGTTGCAGTAGCCGTGGATAGCTTTGTACATGGATCACTTCTCGTGTCTCCTTACGAGTTTGTCCGTTTCAACGTTTTGAAAGGCGTCGGAAGCTTCTATGGTGTACATCCCTGGTACTGGTACGTCAATGTCGGTCTCCCGACTGTGCTGACTGTTGGAATATTACCATTCTTGTTTGGAGCCGTGGAAACCCTTCGCCATCGTAAAGTCTACAAAGAACGATTCGTTCTACTGGTGAGCGTACTGTTTACGTTGATGGTGTACTCTCTGATGCAGCACAAAGAATTCCGCTTCCTGCTACAGATTTTGCCAATTTGTCTCTACATATCAGCAGACTATTTGTCACGTTGGAGCAGAAAAGCCTCTGGGTAAGATTGCACTCATCAAAATGCTTAAATAACCACAAATGTCTATAAACTGTTCATCGTTTTACAGGAAGTTTGTTTGGTTCGCCGCTCTTGTGCTTCTAGTGGGAAATGTAGTTCCTGCAGGATACCTTAGCTTCGTTCACCAACGTGGCACGTTGGATGTGATGTCTTCAGTGCAAACCATTGCAAGGACCTATCGTGATGAATTCGACCAGCCACCCAAGTTCCTCTTCCTTATGCCTTGTCATTCGACTCCCTTCCACAGCCATGTTCATTACAATGCAACGATGCGATTTTTACGCTGTGAACCTAATTTCCACGACGATCAAACATACACCGACGAAGCCGACACATTCTACAAGGATCCAGTGAGCTGGCTTCGAAGAAATATCCCCGTTCATCCCCGTAGTGCGACACCGTCGCATGTGATTGCGTTTGATATTTTGGAACCAGAACTTCAGGATTTCCTAACCAGCTACGAAAAAAAGACAAGCTTCTTCCATTCCGATTACACCACGGATAGGATCGGTGGAAATGTGGTGATTTATGAACGGTTCAATCCTAACAAGCAAGTAACCCCTGCGCCGTTCGTGGAAGAGGTATCCGAAGACAACCAGCCAACTGAACAGGAGACGGAAGGCTAACGGAGAGCCACAAACGCATTTTAAGCTTAGATTTCGTGTGCATTTGACAAGGTTTTTTTTTCATTTCGTGTCTTTTAAAGTACGATGTTTTGGTGGATCTAAATTCATAGTATGTTTTGTTTAAACTAACCATCACCGTTCAGTTTAAAGTGCGGCAATAATGAACTTTTAATACAAAGTTTGGCAATCAGATTTGAAAGAGCGTACTTCAAATTTTTCTTCGTCTAGCGTAAGCACGGAAAGTTTTTGTTTGTGAAAAACTGCCAGAATATTCTTAGAATTGAATTACCCCTACGGTTTTTGGCAAACAGAGATGCAACTCATTGCAGATTGAACAGTGTGTGACAGATATTCTGCCATTCGAGTTGCATCCTTTAGCTATAGTTTCCTAACGGTCTAAAAACCGCTGCTAAGTTTACCATGTTTTTTTTTATACTAAATAAAGTGTTCATATTTTAGAATAAATGTGTGTTTTTCTTTCGATGTAAATTATGGTCCTATATTTTCGTAGGAGTGCACATTTACCGATGTATAAGCATGCATTTTGCACCGCGCCGTGATTGCTGAGACGAGTCGCTCTTACATAGGGTAGGACGGGGGAAGATGAGCACCCCTCCTGTCTACATAAAAAATCGTACCTATGTACCTGTTATCGGGGAAGCCCATATGGTAAAAGAACGTTTGGCATAACAATAACTTGAGCTAAGTGCTCATTTAGCATAAAGGCCGTTTAGCATAATGACTATTTGGCATAACACTCTTGAAATGATACAGAATTAAAGTGATGTTCTGGCATAATGACCATTTGACATAAGTTTTTACCCAATGTAGTATTCCTTTTGAAGCTGTTCTTCAAAATATGGCATTCATACACACTCAGGTTATTTTTAAGAAATCTGTAAGTTTCACCGAATTCTCAACAGCTGAAAGTTCGGTAATACGATTTTACGTAAAATCGTATTACCGAACGTTCAGCTGTTGAGAATTCGGTAAAACTTTACAGATTTCTGTAACAAAATCTAAGTGTGACCATAGGTTTCAGAGTTAAAATTGAAATTTAAAAATCAAATATTTTCTTCTCTGCTGTTGAACAGTGAATTTTTGGATTAACTAAATGTTAGGCATAATTCATTCGAACCGACTGAAACGCAGTTGTCTCGAAAAGGGAAATATGGAAAGTATTGTAATCTTCCTTTTTTATGAATTAGGCTGTTCTTTAAAATTTTCTTTAATTATTTTACAGCACCCCGGACCCTATTCCAAGCACGGGGTAAACGTAAACCTACAACGCTATTTTTTGCAGTATGGTGCTCCATCTAGTGAAGCATAAATGAGCGTTGTACGGGACTCCGTGCTTGGAATAGGGTCCCGGGGAGCTGAAGCCGTTTCCTACCCTACTAAATAATTTATTTTTCTCTAAAATTTAAATTTATGTTCCAAACCATAATGCCAAATGAAACTGGTTAATTGCTTAGGAAATAATCTAATTTTCTACTATTCATGCCAAACTGTCATTATGTCAAATATATCTGATGAAACGTTAATTTACAGATTTTCTATGCAAATAATCTTTCTCAAATTGTTCGATGACAATGCCAAAAGGCGTTTGCACCAATTGAATTTTGAATGTCTAAGTTTTGCCAAACTATAATTATGCCCACTGAACCTGAAGCAGCCTTCATTTTCCGATTAATATGCAAATCACCCTAATAATTTTATGTTTTTCTTTGTTTTATTCCAAATAATCATTATGCCAAACGACTTTATGCTAAAGGAACTTATGCCATATGGGTTACCGTCCAAACACAATGATAACGGAAACGGAACGGAAAACGGCATTTTTGACAGTTGCAGCAAATGACTTCGATATGTCCAATTAGAATCGGCTTGGATCTAGCCTGTTTTCTTTCCGACAAGCAGGTATACTCAGATCGGGCTTTGCCGTTTTCCGTTTCCGTTATCATTGTGTTTGGGCCATTAGCTCCCCAACAACGTAATCGGGTAGGGTAAATTTTCCCCATCACTATGATGCCACACTATGTGGGCGATCCAACGCACTGCAAGAAACGGGATAAGAAGTCTTTGTTTTGCACAAAGAGACACCTCCTAAAACGCGACAGATCTCGAGTAACATTTGAAATGGAGCTTTCTTTGTTGATCGATTCTCTTCATCGACTTTGTCTTCTGTGACTGCAAAAGCATTTTCCATAGAATTTATTGTTTAATATACAAGCGAACACGTCTTCCCTCGACCTATGCAGTAAGCAGAGCCACAAATTCGAATTTTACGCGAGAATTGCTACCTTACGAGGGGCTGGATAGTCAGAAAGAAACAATAAATAGATTTTAACTCAGAAAGTATCAAAGCACTGTTCCCAACCTAAATGAATCACCCCTCAAAATATGACTCCCAATGAGCGAATAAAAAAAAAAAAATAAAAAATTTAATACCGCAAACTGAGAGAACGAGGTACTCAATTGTGTACTCGCGACCAATGGGGGTTCTTGAGCAGTGATCAAATTTTAAATCGCTAGTTTCCTATTGATTGTTGGCTTAACTTCGAAAGACATTATCTTTTTTGAATCAAAATTTTAATGTATTTATAGCAAACTCACCGACAAACCGACATGAATAACAATAAAGAATGTCATAATATTTATGTTCAAATCATATTACTGACATCTATCTTCATGTTCGCTGAGAACGTTTATTGAAGCCACGAACAAGCTTGGGAACATGATTAGAAGGTTCATGTTTGAGCAATCATTTTATCTAGATCAAATAAATGTGTCCAGAATTTATTTGTTCTAGATAAAATGATTCTATTATAGCTTTTGACAGATGGGATCGCTGTACATTTGAATCGGTCGTTATGGATTCTTGATCAATAGTGAAGTGAGTTTCGTGTCGGTTTGTCGGTGGCAAATCTACATCTACTATTTAGTAAAATGCTAGGGGCTAGACAACTCGACTCTGAGATGCTTTGATATACGGAATAACACGCGAGTATCTCGTAACACAATATAGCCTAAAATTGAATCAATTTTCATCCGTTGTTATCGGTTGCGTGTTTCAAAAAGTTTGACTACCAATTTGTTTGAAAAAAATATACGGACGGCTTCACGATCAGTTTGTTTTGAAGGTCCATATTACTTTGAAGATTTTTAATTATGGCCAAACGTAAACAATGGCTTCTTCCGTGAATTTCTCGTAATACAAAATCTACTCTTACAAGCTTATTCTTGATAAGTGAGGCAAGTTTCCAAGGCCGACAAATTCAAAGAAGAAGCCATAGTTTCTGTTTGTCCGTTAGGCCCTAATGAAAAATAATTATCGATTTCAGTTGTCAGATGTCCAAAATTGTAAACATAAGGTGAACTATGGTGCATCTATAAGTGTTTGACAGCGACGCAGAGCCCTTGAGTTTTCATTTACTTTGCTCGTTTGGTATCCCCTGGCAGGTCAATTAGTAATTTTTATTTTATCAGTTTATTTATTTGTACGACTCAATCGCTTATTTGTACGGCACCATCTCCTTCGGTTCAACATTACTTAGTTCAGTTCGGTGAAGTTTTATAATTTGATCAACACAGGATAACTAGAATCAGGCAAATAATCTCAAAACTTCGATTAAGTTGAACTTATGAAGGACATATTGAATTTCATAAGCTTGACTCATATAATGCTTTTGTCTTACACTATGTTGTTTATGTCATCAGCTTGCCTCAATTCAAAGATTGGATAGACGAGTCGGTCCAACAACTTGTTTTCATCACTAGTTTTGATGTAAAAATATTATAACTAGAGGATGTCAAGTGTCAGTGAAAATCAACCAAAAAGAATAATCCACAGAATGGAACAAATGTATCGGATAAATCTTTATTATTTGGTAGTTGAGTTAAAATTATGATACCCGCATAGGATCGAAACGGCAGTTATTTTTTACAATCGTTCTTAGATTAAAATCGAATTTTAGGCCATATTCATGAATTACTCCAGATTTCCACATAGTAAATTGTAATCACTCTTGACAGACCCCTGGGTAATGAACCGAAAGCTTGCATTATGATTCATCCTCCCCAGTGTTGCCAGTGCCATTCTAGGTAAATTTTTTAGAAGCATCTGTCAAACATAAACAGCCAAAACATAACGTTATTTCGTATGGTCGCGGTAGCCGCTTCGGCTGTGCTACTGTTTATTTTGATTCGATATCGCATCGGTTTGGCCAGCAAGTTACATTCAAATCATGGAAGTACTGTCCAGCGAGAAGTATTTGATAGCTCGTGCTAAGGAAACGACCGATCCCTACACGGCAAAAGCGTGGATCATCGCGGCAAAGACGCTCTTTCCGAACGACTTCGGCGTCCAGTTCGAAGCATACGAGATTGAAAAAAATGCTAACAACTTCGAGGAAGCCGCAAAATGCTTAAGTTACATGTGAGTATTAATTATGTTCCTTTACGATGATGATAGTTGACGATAGTTGATTACTTCTTGTAGAATTATGACATTCCAAAATGCCCATCAGACACCGGCCAACCTGTTGAACGAAATCTCACTCATGACGTCGGCACTGCGATTACCTGAAGGAACCACCACTCCGGAGCAGGAATTCTATGTAAAAATGTTTCAGTATATTTCGTACGAGGTGCAGCATAAGATCTTGCTGCTCACAGCAGCCCACTCTAACAACAATCTGGACCATTGTCGTTTGATTTTATTGTTGCTGAAAAGATTCCCACAAGCGATTTCCACTCATGCTGTAAGTATCGGAACATTTCCATCATATTTTTCTATTACATTCTAACATTCGAATCTCCTTTAGCCGCGTCTACTGGAAACCTTAGTCCAGAACATAACGATACCCAGCTTTAAGGAAATGTTGGTACAGGAAGCGATCCCCCTGGTGTACAATCGTCCTCCAGAATTACCGAGCAAGTTAGTTCATCAAATCATGGCCGTTTGTTTCGAGTATTATCTGAACCAAATGCTCACAGAAACTGAGGACAAGGCACGAACGATTGCAGATTGCTGGCGTAAAATTTTCGAAATACTTGAATTCTGTGGACAGATTCTTAAGTGGGAACCTTTCGTGCCCTACAAGAAAGGTTGGAGCAAAGATATCTACTGGCAGAAAATTATTCAGATTGTGCAGTCTGCTCCGCCGAGACCTTCGGAGAATAAACAGATTCTTTTTTGCGCTACCATCGTATTTGTGCTGTCGCTCCAGGATTACATCAATTATTCCCGCCTGAAAGGGAAGGACAATGAAATTGAAGTGATTCTGGTTGAAGGTTTGAAGGATTTGAAAATCGATGTAAAACGCCGTCAGATGGAAACTGTGCTGGAAATTCCACATGTAGTTGTCAATGGGCCGGTTAACCCTGATGCCCCAAATTGCTTGGTAACATCTTACAACTGCTGGCAGTTGCTGCACTCGAATGAAATCCTAAAGGCCGACTTTACACAGCTTATCATATGTATACCGGGCCTGTCGTTGTGGATTCAGAAATTCTTAATCGACCTATCAGTTTATGTCGGTCAGCATGAAGAAACGCATTCGCTGCTTCAATCTCAAAATGCACGGAACATGTCCCAGTTAGAGAAAAACGTTCGCCTGTTTGGAGTTGCATTGGTGCAAGGGAGTATAAATGTCCATTTGTTCGAGCTGATGAACAGTATTCTACAGAATCTTCCGAACACAAATGGTTATTATCTGCAAAATGTCTCCCTTTACCCAGCGCCTCGGGTGCTAATGCTGATGCCTCTAACCAAGCGTGCCATTCTACACTATATAGTGCAAACACTCATTACCTTCCTCAAAACTAAGCTAAGTGACCCCGATTGCTCGAACTCGGTAATGGGTAACCTTCTTGTGCTGTGCCAATTGAACTGGCCTGACGAATCCACAATCGTAGAAATTATTTTCGAAATAATTAAATCGCGTCGTCAATTCAGTTACCCGACCTGGACAAACTACGTGGTGAACGTGGAAATCGTGGAGGAGTTCATGTATATGTGGCAAAATTGTCCGGACGTGAAATTGGACTTGGCCTTGCCGTCGAGTAGTAGCACTCTCGCTGCTGCCGGATCCAGACGAATTGGAACGCGCGGCGTCGATAAGGGCGTTAAGGAAGACTTTAAGCAGGCGATCAAACAGCAAATAACGCGTAGCAACGAAGATCTGGACGAGTTGTTGATACAATTTTTGCAGCAGCAGCATATGAGCTTGCTGCAGAATATTTTCGAGAAATGATGTAAACTAAGCGACGAGCTGGAATGGATTGAGTAGTGCATTTGTTTGGATAAATATACATATATATATTTATATATTTCTGCTTAAGTTATAATAGATAACGTATTGAGTGTTATTCCGAATTCCATAAGATCAACGAGACTTTTGCTTTCGAGATCAATCAACATGCTTTTCTGATAGTGTAAAAGGTTGTGGTGCCGCTGGAAAAACGTCTGCTCCGAGAACACATTCGTGCGCCCCTAGTAGTTGTTTGGCACGAAGATGACGACGAAGAGAAAAAGTACAGTACTTCAGTTTCGGGATAGAGAACTAGAATAAACAAGTTGAGTTGTACGTCGCACTCTTGTTTTATTTCCCGTCTCACAAAAGTTCCCATACTGGTGACCCCGACGAGGAAAGACAAATTCGATAACTTTATCGTTGCGTATAAACCGAAACAGTTCCGAACTTCATTGAAACGTCTACAACATAAATCCAGGGAATTGTTCAGGCCGTAACTGGTTCGATGGCTGGGGATAAGTACCGTGCTGCATCAAAATCCGGACGGTATCAATGTTGGTATCAATATCCGGACGCCTCCACCAATTTATCTAAATTAGAAGGTAATTTATACATTTTTGAGATGCAATTACATACAGGATCTTTTTAAATATATCATAGATCGTTCTAGAAAAAATAATTGTCGTAGTAGGCCATCACAGATAATTTTAAAACATCCAAACGTACCGGGTACTGTCAAACAGTGTCTTTTTGCTGCGAGTGTTAGCGGATTATTAAAAATAGATCTTTTGAATTTTAGAGTTTTCTGTGTTTCAATCATAAGACGATCAATTGGTGTTGCTTTGCACTGATGGAAAAGGTGTGTTTTGATAAGTTTAAGGAGTGTCATTTATTAATTAGTTAATATAGATTGTATTTTTTTGATTAAATACACTGTCCGGATTTTAAACCAAAATTTCAAGCTGTTTTTAAATCCGGACGCTCTATTGAGAGTGACCTAAAGCTTTTGGGACTAAATAGGTATCTATATATTTTATAGAAAATGCGCGATGAAATATTCAACCAAGCAGTGACCGCGGTGCAGGGCGGAGGGTCGATCCGTGGAACCGCCAGAAAATTTGGAATCCCGAAAAGTACGTTAGAAGATAAGGTGAAATCCAGATACGCAGGTAATCGGAAGGGTATTCAAACTGTGCTTTCAAATGATGAAGAGCAAATTGTATACGATTACGTTATTGCAAGTGCCGAGGCAGGATATCCGGTCACCGAGAAAATATTGATGCTGCAGGTAGGGGACGCCATAAAATTTCTTGGTAGGTCAGGAGTGTTTAAAAATGGCCTTCCTGGCCGAGGATGGGTTAGACGATTTCTGCAACGTCACCCGGACTTATCTAAACGGACGGCAAACAATTTGTCGAAACGACGGGTTGTTACCGAAGTTGACGTTCGAAACTGGTTCCAAACGGTTACATAATATCTGGAATCGAAAAACGCCCTTGAAGTGTTGGAGCATCCAGAACGAGTCTTCAATATGGATGAATCCTCGTTTTGTCTCGTCCCTAAGAAGCAGAAGGTGATCGCTGCAAAAGCCTCGAAAAATATTCAATCCCTCACTTCAAACTCCGAAAAAGAAAATTACACAGTTCTAATTTCCGGTTCGGCCGCAGGCGAATTGCCTCCTCCGTTAGTTCTGTTTCCCTATAAATCACGGATTCCATCAAGCGTTGTAAGAAGTGTTCCCAAAAAATGGGAAATTGGCCATACCGATTCTGGCTGGATGAACACACAGGCATTTTATGATTTTATCGTCAAAGTCTTTTATCCATGGACCGTCGAAAGAAAGTTAGAGTTTCCCATCATTCTTTTTGTAGATGGACATTCTTCTCACGCCACATTCGAGACAATTAATTTTTGCCGAGAGAAAGGTATAATTCTTGTATCTTTACTGCCCAATGCCACCCATTTCATGCAGCCGTTGGATGTACGTTTCGTACTTTAAATATATGTAAATAAAGTTTCATAAAATCTACTCGTTTTCCTTCATATCGAAAAAGAAATGATTGGGGTGGTGGTGTACGAATTCGGATTTGAATCACTGTAGCTTTTTTTGCCCCAATGAAAGCTGTTTGGCAAGACCAGTTGAAAATGTGGCGAATCGAACACCAAGGCGAGATGATAAGCGATTTTGCACCCTTGCGATTTTGCACCTTTGCTTGAAAAAACCCTTGCTAATATGACCGGTAAAACAGATGCGTTGATTAATGGATTCCGAAAGTGTGGTCTATTCCCGTTCACCTCAAACGCGATCGACTACAAAAGCCTTCCAATTCCACAATCTGCACCCTCGGCATTGGTGAAAAATATCCAGCGAGGATCGGAAGTGATGGATAAATCTCCATCCAATCCACGTCCTTCAGATTGTGCAACTACATTTCTCCAGATGTTGAATGAAAAACTTTCCGTTTCGCAAAAAGTTTCGTTTGAAGAGCATCGAAACAAACTAGTGTGGTCAGGAGATTTGGAAGACACAAATCTATTCATACTCTGGCGAAATCTCCTGGACGAAGTTGAGGGACCTCCAGAGTATTTAATTATTGATTCTTCGGGATTAGAAAATATACTGGATGAGCTTCATAATAATTCACTGATGGATGGCAATAGTTTTGGAATAGATTTAGGTAAACGTAATATTTATTCTTCCTTTAAAGCTTAATGCTTATTATGTTCTTCATTTTCACAGAAGATAACGAGCAGTTAAATGATGAGATCAATCTCGACCAAAATAACACAGTTTTCAACATATTGTAATGTTTTCATTTATTCCCAGAGCAACAAGCAGCGAACAGTTTTGAGATTCGCACCCTTTCTGAAAGCACTTCCGAGTCGTTTTCACAACTTCAACAGGCTGACTACGTACATACAAACAGTTCAAAATCAGATAATTTACCTCATAAGAAAATGAATAGAAGTCGAAAGCGGCGGGCATTTCCAGCTGTGGCTACAAGCGATGAATGGATGGAAATTTATAAAGCCGAAGCAAACGAGAAGCAGCAGCAAGAATGCTTGAAGAAAAAGAGAATCGAGGAAAGACATTCAAAACAGATACAAAAGGAACAAGATAAATTGAGAAAAATTGAAGAGAGGCAATTGAAGCAAAGAGTTAAGATGGAAGAAATGATAAAAAAACAATCTTTACTCAAGAAGATTAATGAATCTTAACATAAAACGAAGAGACAATAAATTTATATTGAATTCATATAGGTAATGTTGATAAAATCATGTCAATTTGGTTTTATTTTCCCACCAAAGATTCACTTTTTCCAATTATCTTGGCAAGAAAAATGTATCAATTTAACAGCAAACTACAGAATTTGTAATGCTGTAGATATAAGAATTAACTGCTTCTTTGCAGTTGAGTATTGGCATCAATTTGTTAACCTTTCGTCACTCGCGTCAAATTTTGTAAAGAGCTACAAATTATGTACGGAGAACTACCACGTGAGAAAATCAGTTGAGGTTGTCAGATTGTACTAAATTCGAGGCTTCGATCATTAAGTCGATTTGCACTACGGTTGTTCAATAAACGATTAAAAATCAGTGAAAAATTAAAAAAAAATAATTGTGGAACAGACTCACGTGTTAATATCTCATGGGTAAGGGTCATTTGAATGTTTTACCGATTTACTCAGCAGTTCAAAATCTTGAATTTTTTTTTTCAAATATCGGTAATTTGAATTTACAAAGTAACATGGGATATATGTGCGTCAAACATTCATCAAAATACGTTATCTGTGGCAAGACGGATGTATGAAATATGCAACGAATGGCACCTATCTTAGTGAAATACCTACTTCTGGCAATGCTGCATGAGTTGCAGAAAGATGTTAATTATGCGCTATAATATTTGATGTATTTATGCTTCGTCAAATATATTCTAATATATTATAAGCTACTTTTTTCATTAAATAAGTGAATCTATTGTTTACCCTTTACATTTTTTTTAAAGATATAAAAATGATAGAATTGAGATAATTTTGCCTGTCCGGATAACGATTCAAAAGTGTCCGGATTTTGATTCAATTCCATCAGAGTGTCCGGATTTGTAAACATGACAAACAAAATTATTTTTTACATTTCAGTGGATTTTATTATAATTTAAGCTCAAAATACGTGTCCTACATCAGGGTTAATTACTTTACTTGATGACAGCGAAAAGCATTCATCATTATGCTACGATATTATTATTTACGGGGCATATTCATAATGTGAGCAGCTTAATTGTCCGGATATTGATGCAGCACGGTAGTTGCCGATTTCGGAGCTGGCGAGTAGGTACATACAACCTCATATTTTCGAGAAGGCTGCTAAACACGTCGAAAATGAACAACCTTCGAAGCATCACTCGACGACTAACAAGCGGTTTTAAATCGATGAGTGCGCAATGCGCATCGATATTCGTTTGGCGGAAGGTTCACTGGGTCGTTCCATGGCAGGCCACGTGGAGCATACCTTATGAAGCGCTTCTGGACTCCCTCCAACGAAGTGTTATCATCGTCCGACGTAGAACACTGGACAGCAGCTATCGCAGACGAGATGCGGTCGATCCACACTAATGAATCGTGTACCTTTTACAATCTACCGAAGGATCGGATAACTGTTGGCTGTAAATGGGTTAACGCTATAAAACGGGATGTAGGTCGCCAAATATTGAGTTATAAAGCTCGACCGGTGGCCCAAGGTTTCAGCCAGCAATATGGAACGGGTGTTGACGAGGTGTTTGCACCTGTGGTTCGACAATCCGCCTTTTCGGACATAGATAGCTGTGGCAGCAAAGGAATGCCATTGAGACTGCATTCCTTAACAGTGATCTTGAGGAGGAGATTTATATGAAGCAACCATGTGAGTTTCTTCAAAGGAAGCGAAGCGAACGTATTGAGGTTACGGAAAAGCTTGTACGGCTTTTAACAGACGGTTAGTTCCTAGAACCACAAGCTGCATCAAGACTTCGTTTAGCAAGATTTCGATCAGATCAGAAGATCAGATTTTTGGCTGTACCGTAAATACATAAAAGGCTCTTGGTGCTACGTTTTGGTGTACGTGGATGACCTAATTAATATCATGATTATCTTGAAACTTCCAATAAGTTTATTCAACTTCCGAGAAGCTTAATCAACTTCTGTCAAGTTCATTATACATCCACCCACTCGTTATTATTATATATTATCATATTCCCAACTTCATAGTAAGGGAACGTCCATTAATTACGTCACGCAAAAAATGACTTTTTTTAATCCCCCCTCCCCCCCTTGTCACGTTTTTTGTATGATCCTTCAATTTTTTTGTATGGATCGTCACGTTTTCCCAAAACCCCCCTGCCCCCTTACTGCGTGACATAATGAATGGACCTTCCCTAATTCAGTAAATATTTTTTTAAAGATTTCGTTCAGTTTCTAAAAGCTAATATAAGTTCTGACCAATTCATGTAACTGCCGAAAAGTGCTTAGGATTGTACAAAAGCTGTATAATATTAAATAATATACTATTGAAAAAAATTCTGAAAAAATCTAAGATTTTTGGAACTTTTCCTCCGAGAATCACAAAATTCATCTATCTTCAAGATATCATTGGTTTCTGAACATCATGATCCCCAGTAAACTTGCCGAATGTTTCTATGTGACAGGCTTCTCTAAAATTTACCGGTATGAGCTATTTGCTAGTGCTAATCAAGAGCTCTCAAATATTCTGTCAAAATAACACAGCAAATCAAAACAAAGGCGCCAATATGTATAACAAGGTGCTGGCTTCAAGGTTTAATTCGGACCAAGGGGTTCTACAACATTGAACCAATTTCAAATTCAATTGATTGTTGTTATTAAGCTTGGAACCGAGCTTGCGACTGTTGTGCTAGTACTGACTGAGCCAAGAAAAAAATCGTAATTGTTCGGGACCTACTGGTCTTAGAGTTAGTCTATGGTAGTGGCAGCTGGCTAGATTCGGCCAAAACATAACGTTGGTCTTGTGTTGCCGAATGAAGGGTAAAATCCGCTTTTTCAGACTCTCTTTAATGTAAACTTTCAACGTCATTGTGTGAGATGTGATGAAAACCTTGGTTTTAAGGCCATAACTGCAGATTCCTGGCCAAATCATTAGTTTCCGAGCAAACTTGTTTATAATCCATTTTGACATATGTTTTGTTATCCATTAAAATACAGCCATCAAATTTCGTCAAAACTCGTTCGTATGGTAATCGTTCTCGCTTTTTGGCAACTAAATTTTCGTTCAGGGAGCGATTCGGATGTTTACTGGCACAAAAAGACTTATATGCTTCTCTTGAAAGGATGCTACGCACGGTGTAAAAGTCGGAATCGTATTTCTTTGCCTAATCCTAATCAGACACCTGGGTTGCCTTTCACGTACCTTAACACATTTCTCCTCAGCTCTTTGTCCCTAGTTCCACTTTTATGATAGATGCGCTGAGCTCTATCCACACTCAGAGTATCCTTGTAACGTTTGATTACAAGAAACGCCGTTGACTTTGAGAATTTTAACACTTATGCTATTGTTGAGGCAGACCACGAAGGATTCTATAGATGTTTGTGCACAATTTTTCTTTTCTTTTCTCAAGTTCTACGATCCGTATTTTCGAGATACGATATTAGTTCATATTAGTTTGATTTGACTACCAACGGTGGTTAAAACCAAAATAAAATTTTGAGTAATTGTTTCGGGAATCAAGCGGTTAAGTTCAACTGACATACATTTGAATTGAAAAATATTGGTTGTTTCATTATGACTGCTACGAAAACGAACAGATGTGTTGGTTGATTCTATCAACGCTTATGGTTTGTTTCAAATAAATTTTAGAATGATTTAAACTGAAATGCTGTTTGAAACAAACAAAAAAAAAACGGTTGAAACACCAAACATTTCCGTTTATAATCGCCTTACATTTCTTCCGTTATTTCAATTTTTGAATAAAATAACAACAAACATTACACTGATAAAAAAGCAATGATAATATCTATGTGTCCCATCTCTGATATTTTTTGCAATTTAATCAACAAATGGTATCTATTTGTAATCACACATACTTCCTATGTGTACACATAACCACTATGTGTGGCCACACATACTTTTTATTTGTCAAGTAAACTTCATTAGTGTTTCTCAGAGGGTGCTGTTTATGTGTAAACCCATCAGTATTATAAGGAATTTTCAATGGATTTTTGCCAATAAATATGTGTGGATTATTTCCCGAGTACATTTTTACATTCAAGACTTCTATCAGTCAACGAGGAATCTATAACTGTTGGTGCGAGCCTTTCTACTATTTTCATTTTTTTTAAAGTAAAATATTATATTTTCACATATTATTGAGTGACAGCGTCAGAGTATGCTGCAGGACTGGATGACGGAAAATAATAATAATATAAAAAAATAGTAATAAACTACATTTTTAGTTACTTTTTCTCCGAACAAAATATCGGCTGGTAGAATCACAACTAGCTAGAAATGGGTAGATAAATTAGTATTTTCCATCGATTTCCAACTACTTTTATTGCTTATCTTGACAGATACGCGTATTTCGTCTACAATGTGCAAACTTCTTCAGTGTCGTGTACTAATAACTCGACTGTATGCGACACTGAAGAAATCTGCACATTGTAGACGAAATACGCGTATCTGTCAAGATAAGCAGTAAAGGTAGCTGGAGTTAAATGGAAAATACTAATTTTTCTTCTCATTTCTAGTTACAGGTCTTCCACTAAACAGCTCAAACTTTCTATGATTCATGGTAGAACCAATTTAAAATTTAAATTTGTTTTCGCTAACTCAACGCAACCGGTGTCTTGGTAATAATAAATTCCTTTCAAAGTGGAGAGAACACAAATATTTCGAAATACTACCTCACAATGCCCTCCGTTCAATTTCAAAAACTACTTCTATTCAATTTTCACCGCCTGCCGTGAGCTAACGGAACTATCAATACTTAAAAACTTTGTTCTAGCAAAAAATTGCTGTCTACTCCTAGAGCCTCATGGTGATGAGAAATTATTTCCTTCTCAAAACAACATCATCACAAATATTTGTTTAGAACAACCATAATTTGTGTTGTATTGTGGTAATATCATAGACTAACTCTAAAACCAGTAGGCCCCGAACAAATACGATTTTTCTTGGCTCAGTCAGTACTAGCACATCGGGCCCAAGCTCAGTCCCAAGTTTAATAATGCGCCCAGAGTAATGAACTCACATGAACACACACTCACTGTCAAAATAACACATCAAATCAAAACAAAGGCGCAAATATGTATAGTAAGGTGCTGGCTTCAAGGTGTAGTGTATCTAATACACGAAAAATAATTTGCACATAATTAATGGTAAAAGTCCATAAGTAATTCTAATAGATTTGATTTGCCACACATAAACAAAATCCCCTTCAAGTGGCAAACCAGCCCAGGAGGCTGAAAGCCAGTTTAATAAAGACACAAAAAAAATCCCGTTAAAAGGGCAAATGAAAATTATGTGTCAAATGAATAATATGAGCGGATGGATTTTACATGGATACACATGGATTTTAGATGGAACCAAAAGAACCATGTGTCCTGCACATAGATTTCACTGTACAAAGCAGATTGCAAAAATCAATGTGTGGACACATAGAATCTATCAGTAAAATATTATCAGTGTACATTAATTAAACGAGAAACTCATACATTCAATAGAAAATAATCTCCTTTTTAGCATTCATTATCTCCCGTTTCTCTCTCTCTCTCTCTCTCTCTCTCTCTCTCTCTCTCTCTCTCTTTCTCTCTCACTTTCTCTCTCTCTTTCTCTCTCTCTCGCACTCTCTCTCACACACTCTCTCTGTTTCACTTTCCCTCAAGTAATGGTGATTTATATTCGATACAATCATACACTAACTCTAAGACCGGTAGGTCCCATACAAATATGATTTTTGTCTTGGCTCAGTCAGTACTAGCACATCGGTCCCAAGCTCGGTCCCAAGCTTAATAATGCGCCCCTAATAATGAACTCACACGAACACACTCTCAAATATTCTGTCAAAATAACACAGCAAATCAAAACAAAGGCGCAAATATGTATAGCAAGGTGATGGCTTCAAGGTGTATTTCGGACCAAGGGGTTCTACAACAGTGAACCAATTTCAAATCGCTAGTTGCATATTGATTGTTGATACAATTGAAATCAAATTAATTGAAAGAAAAACTCATCAACTTTGCGCCTCAATAAAAATTTGATCTTGTATTATTATTAACATCCACACATGAGGAAACGAAAACATGTATTCCAAAGTTAGAAAGCGGTAGTATCGAGAATGGATGGCCCTTTTGTTTATGCACGGTAGAGACAACAATCAATATGTAACTAGCGATTTGAAATTGGTTCACTGTTGTAGAACCCCTTGGTCCGAATTACACCTTGAAGCCAGCACCTTGTTATACATATTTGCGCCTTTGTTTTGATTTGCTGTTATTTTGACAGAGTATTTGAGAGTGTGTTCATGTGAGTTCATTATAAGGGGTGCATTATTGAGCTTGGGACCGAGCTTGGGACGATGTTCTAGTACTGACTGAGCCAAGAAAAAAATCGTTTTTGTATGGGACCTACTGGTCTTAGAGTTAGTCTATGATTCAACCGTCTCCAGAGTGTTGAAGCGGTTCCAGGCAATCAAGCGAAAATGCGTTCAATTTTACACTCAAGGCTCCATCGATTAACTTTTCTTTTGATTTTTGAAGTAAATATATGTATAAAACTACCCTAAAATTTTGGTTTGATTCTAAACATTATAAGAAAATTGGCATGACATTTTCGGTGTCGCAATAATTTCGTGTTCGCCCTTTAATATGTTGACTGATGTGACCGTGCTCCCTCTACGGCAATCTTCAGAACCGTTTTCGTCACAGACGTTGAGGTGCAGTGTCCAGTAAGTGCAGTAAAGTTGTTTGTTATTTGAAACGGATTTGTGAAGACTTTGAGAACTAATTAGTATACGGATCTTTATTTTCGCCGGTCACTGTTACCAAGACGTTAGCATACACAGCAAAAAAATAATGAATTTTAACAGGCGCGTAAAAATTTCCCACGTTTAATTCCATGCCAAAGGAGGTTTAAACAACGAAATTGCTTACCATCTTTCATACAACAGACTAGATTCAGGCATAATCTGGCTTAAATTTACATGAAATATCCTATTCATTTCTGCCAAACCTAGCATTCCCTTCATGTGCATTAGATAACGCAGAAAATTAAATGTTTCTTTCTATCTGTGTAATGTTTATTGACTGCAGAGATGATTAAATAATTAATTTTGTAAATTTTCTCTACTATACCTGGTGCAATGATACTGTGATTGTCTTTCAATATACCCACAAATTCATGAATTTGTAGGCATCCAAATTTTTCAGTTATTAACTGTGGTGGTGCAAAGTTGAGAGCTTGCAAAACACTTGCTACAAGAGCGTGTGCATTGCAAAAAATGAGAATTAAAATTTCACAGTTTTAACTACGAAAAGATAAATTCTAAGCGTAAAGAACAGCCTTTGGGGCTATTTATAAACCACGAAGACTTTTCTGGGAGGAGGGGAGGGGGTTTACCAAAGTCTACGCTTCACACAAAATTTCAAAAAATTGAATGGAGAAAAGTCTACGAGGTAGGAAGGGGGGTCTGAGATTTTCAAAAGTGAGTCGTGGTTTATGAACCGACCCTTTTTTAATGTTTGCATTAAAAAATGGACAACAATTGCCGATTTTTCATGAGTTTACCTTCACCTTCACTGACGAAACTATCCATGCAGCCTCAATCATAGTAACCCATGAGTCAGCAGACAAAATTTGACAGCTCTATCAGTAGAACTCTAACGGTGATGGCAATAACAGTGAAGCAACTCCGTTCAGAAGTGTGCGCGTTTCTAAGAACGGCACCCCGCCGCGTCGAAAACGGACATCGCCGGATTCGCCCGTTCCGGGATCTAGAACATCTTGGCACTATTAGACAACAATCAGAGCATCGAAAGAAAGCTCGGTTCCAAACGGCCGACGACCCTGAGCGACAAAAAGCTCCAAAGGATACTGAAGAGAATGACCGAGGGAAATGTGGCTACGTCACTTGGCCGGGCAAATAGTGAAAAAGTTCCGGCGAACATGAACATACATGTCAGGAAGCGGAAGTCGCGTCCACTGGTTTCGGAGCTGCAGGCAATGACGCAGCGGCAGCGGCTGAATAAGATACTCAACTCGATTTTCTGGATGGCAACGACTGGCAGGGCACTTCGTATTTTACTTCCCCCGCGAAGGATGTGAGCTCCGAGGTGAAGTTCATTTCACACACCAAGTTCCCCAAGAAGGTGCTGCTGTGGCTGAAAATCAGTGAGAAGGGGATGTCAAAACCGCTCTTCTTTCGCTCCAGACTGGCCGTGAACGGGGAAATTTATAGTACGAAGCGCCTGCCGAAAGTTGCGTCGTTCATGATGAAATACCATAAGGGCACAGACCTTCTGGCCGGATCTGGCGTCGGCCCACTACTCGAAGCGATCGGAACGGCTGAATATTGAAGTGGTATCCAAGTCGTCGAACCCACCCAACGTCCCGCAGCTGCGTCCCATCGAGTATTTCTGGGCCAACCTGAAGCGTAAGATCTACTCCAATAATTTTGTCGCGAAAACTGAGGAGGCATTGATAAATAAAACGAAGAAAGAACTCAAAAACACGCCAACACGCATGTTTTCGTCCGCCATGGCGAACGTTCCGGTTAACTGCCGGAAGATCGCTCGCAAGAGCGTAGATTTTTTTTGCAAGAAAGTTAAAGTAATTACTTTCCATGGGAAATTTATCAAAAGCAATTATCTGTCTTAGTTTTTTTTTATCATCATCCGAAAAAAGTCCATATTTTTACTGCAAACGTGAATACCGTTTCAAAATTTGAACCAACTGCAATGAAATCGCATTTAGAACAGTAAGTCAAAAGTCGGTATTATTATGCGATCAAAACTGCAAATGTTTGTCGTCACCGAGTTTCATTCCTGCTGGGCGTTTTCCTCTAATATTGCAAATGATTTACTAAACGACCAATGATCAATGCTAAACTGTCAATACTACTACTAATGGTCCCAGTTGCTGCAGCCCTTCGCTGTTAATATTTGCACCTAGCGCCCATGGGAATCAGCACAGCCGGACTAATGCGCCAGCTGCTATCGCCGTGGCGGCTATCTTAATCGGCGATCGGAATATGTACTCCGAAGCTTCTATATAAAGGTTTTCTGGCACTTGGCTGGCAATTGGTGACAAGAATTTCCGAAGATGGTCAGCGAGACCTTTCACAGCGCAATGCGGCCGATTCTGCTGCTATTTCAAATAATTGGCATATTTCCTCTGTGCGGAATCCTGCAGAAGGACCCTCGGGAGATGCACTTCCGGTGGTTAACGCTGAGAACAATGTTTGCGGGAGTAATTTTACTAATTGGATTAACCATGAGTTATGTTGAGTATGAATGACTGGATCGGGTCGGTGGTGTCAATGCGCAGAATATAATTGGAATCGTGTTCTACGTGGACACAGTTATAAGTACGGCGTTGTTAGTGAATCTTGCCCGCAAGTGGCAAAAGTTAGCCGTTAGGTTTGATGTAATCCACAATGTGTTAGTAGTCGGTGGGGATGATAATGGGCAGCGAGGATTTCATGTAAAGATACGTTTCACCGCTTGGGCTCTACTCATGTGTGGGATTTGTAAGTAAATAAACTATGAATATATTATCACCTTTCACGAGATTCGTTTTTTTCATTTCAGTGCAACATGTAGCCTCCAAGACGGCCGATTTTTACAACCAATATCGTGAAGCCAAGTTCTGCGGATGGGATGTGCACAATTTTCCTCACTATTTTGCCTCTCGCAACTATTCCTTCATTTTCAACCATGTCCGATACAATATTTTGATTTTACTTTTCTTCGAGGTCAATTCGATATGATGCACTGGCGAGTTGGAATATTTACGACATTTTCCGTTTCCCACAGTATTCGCATGCAGCCCTTACAATGTCCTGGATGTGCCACGATTTGATGATCATTTTGACGAGCATAAGTATAACTCATTACTTTCAGCAAATTCACACCAAAGTGCAACCTTTCAGTAGCGGTATCACTATAGCCCACGAGAAGTTTTGGGCGGAGATTCGCAGTGAGTACGTACTGCTCTGTGAATTTGTGAAGGAGGCAAACGGCTATTTGGCCCTGATCATCATACACTCTTGCATTAAAAATCTTTATCTCTTGTGCTTCGAGCTGATCAACATTACTAAGTAAAATCTAATTGAAAAAGAATCTGTTCCCATCGTACTAAGAATTTCAGATTACTTTTCCAGAAAAGATGTTTCCATTGCATCCACCGTTCATCATTGGGCGGCGCTGATCTGCCTGATTGTTCAAACGACCATGGTTTTCTACAGTGCGGCGATGCTCAACGAGGTGGCTCGAAATCCTCTGGCAGTGTGCAATCGAATTCCTAACGTCGGATGGTGTTCGGAACTGGAGCGATTGATTGGCCAACTGAGGAGCAATCAGGTGGCATTCACGGGGATGGGATTTTTCCGTCTCACCAAAAGGACCATGCTTGCGGTGAATTAAATCGGGTTTAGGGATGATTTGCATGAGATTTCATGTTTTTTTTTTTAATTTCAGATGGCAGGCACGGTTGTAACTTATGAACTAGTAATGTTGAAATTTGCTGAGGACACCGAAGGCGTTGGTGATGTAGTTCCATGCTCGAGGCTGGCATTTTCGAAGGATTAAATAACGTTTAATACGTTCAAATTGTTGTAATATTTTGTTTAAACTAATATCTAGTGTTTAACAAGAAGAGGGATATTCTACAAGATTGGAATAAATGATTTACAATATCCATGAAGTTGGGTTATTTTCCTATAGAAGTTTATACAGTATGTAAAATAAGTATATCCACCCCTGCTTCAAATTTACAAATTTCCTGTTATCGATTCAAATATTAGTTGATAAAATTAGTGTTGTTATGCGTTTGGTCCATTACAAGTACCTATCATTATACCATTAAATATACTTGAATTAATCTTGCTCTTGAAAATCTATGCCAAGTTCAACAGAAAAGGGAAGTAAAACATGCAAAAAAAGTTTATCCACCCAAACATGCTTAGTACCATTTTGCCGTGTATTGTGCGGTTCCTGTCACTTTTTTGAATGTAAACATTGCATACAGCTATCCTTTCGTAGTGTAGAAGCTTTCGTGATTCAAATTTGAGTTCTCGTGTTTCGAAATGCCTAAAAACGCACAAATTTCGCTGAGTATCCGAAAACTTATCATAGAGCATCACAAGTGCGGTAAAAGCTACCCTCAAATTGCTTATATCGTTCAGATACGTAAAGATACGGTTGTCAAAATTGTTCAGAAGTAGAAAAAGAGTGGTTCTTTCACACCAGAAAAGCGATCAGGGCGACCGGCGAAGACAAGTTCCCGGATTGACAGGGCTATCGTCAGAAAGGCGGAACAAGATCGAGATTTGTCAGCTCCAAAAATTGCAAAGCAAGTTGAGAGTGAATTTTCTATCCATGTGACACCTCAAACAATCCGAAATCGATTGCATCTACAAGGTCTGAAGGGTAGAGTGGCAATTAAGAAACCATGGTTGTCAGCGAAAAACATTAAAAAACGATTGAAGTAGGCTCGAAATCATATTACATGGACAGTCGATGATTGGAGAAAGGTCATTGGGTCAGACGAAACTAAAATAATGCTATTTGGGTCTGATGGTATCACACGAAAATGACGCAGAACCGGTGAAAGTCCGAAAACCCACTGTTTAAAGCCTACAGTCAAACGTGGTGGAGGTGAGTTATTGCAACATCAATAATTTTCAACTAACTTAACTAGCTTTTATCATTTTCTGCGCAGGTAGAGTCATGGTTTGGGCATAGACTAACTCTAAGTCCTGTAGGTCCCATACAAAAACGATTTTTTTCTTGGCTCAGTCAGTACTAGCACATCGGTCCCAAGCTCGGTCTCAAGCTTGATAATGCGCCCCTAATAATGAACTCAAACGAACACACTCTCAAATATTCTGTCAAAATAACACAGCAAATCAAAACAAAGGCACAAATATGTATAGTAAGGTGCTGGATTCAAGGTGTACTTCAGATCAAGGGGTTCTACAACAGTGAACCAATTTCAAATCGCTAGTTGCATATTGATTGTTGGTTTGGGGCTCGATGGCTTCGTCTGGCGTTGCAGAACTCGAATTCATTGACGGAATAATGACAAAGGAGGTTTATCTGGACATACTGAAACGAACACTTTCAGCAAGTGCACAAAAACTGAAGCTGGGCCGGAAATACACGTTCCAGCAACATGGGGATCCAAAGCACACATCGAAGCTGGTATCCCAATAGTTTAAGGAAAAGAAAATCAATGTTTTGGAGTGGCCATCACAGTCTCCTGACCTTAATCCAATAGAACATCTCTGGTCTATTTTGAAAATTAAGGTTCACACAGGAACACAAACTATCAAGCATTCACCAATTACGACAAGTTGTTGTAACTTAATGGGACAAAATCGCACCAGAAATGACTGCTAAGCTTGTCCAGTCAATGCCACGACGATGTCAAGCTGTTCTTGAAGCCAAGGGAGGTCACACGAAATATTGAATGATTTTCAGGATTATGGTCGATATACTTTTTTTGCATTATTTTTTATCTTTTTCGTATATATTTGGTCTCAGACACGAACAGTTCGTGTTTTTACATCAAATTATCGTTATTTGACTTTCTTTTTATCACTTGAGAAATAAACTTAATATTAAAAGTCGTTTCTCAATGTTTTGGTGGATTATTTGAAGCAAATGTGCCAAGTGAGAAGGGGTGGATAAACTTTTTTTTACATACTGTAGGTTTGGAAAGTTTACCCACTGCACTACTTAGCATAGACTATAGACTTCTCTGCCGCCGTCAGTATTAGTAAGCAGTTTCACTAATACAATCGTTTTGCTGGTTGAAAATAAAAAAACAAACCGTTGTCAACCTGAACATTTTGACAGTTAATCTCGTGGTTGAAAACAATAAATAAATCGATCCTATACGTGTAAAGCAGCACGCTAGTGTTTGTGA
Organism: Aedes japonicus; assembly: GCA_034211315.2. Classification (NCBI taxonomy): domain Eukaryota; kingdom Metazoa; phylum Arthropoda; class Insecta; order Diptera; family Culicidae; genus Aedes; species Aedes japonicus. The sequence goes on along the minus strand of JASCZW010000388.1, from coordinate 176,696 downwards.
AATCGCTCGGCAAAACCCTAATTATTGTACTCATGATATGCAGAATCATGATGCTGATGCTGTTCTACTAATACTGGTCTGTCAGTGCTACGGAAATAGGACATCAGCATGATGTAAACATGTAGCAATGTCATCTCGTATTTTTCGCGTAACAAAAGGTCTATCTTCGCTGAGCACCGTTGAACAACGCAGACACTTATGAACAGCGATCGTTAGCAACCTGTTATTATTCTCTAATGTCCTATTCGGTTATTGCCAGTGCGAAACTGGGTTCGCCCTAGGTCCGCCCTAACAGCTGTCAAAACGTTTTTTTTTATTCAATCGGGTCGGATATGAATCCGCTCTGGATCCGACCCAACATCGATGAGGTTCGCTTTCAACTTTTTTCGAGGTTCAACCTGGATGCATCAATACACAAACATGAACTGTCAAAATAGAATGTCTATGTTTATATTTTGCACTAAAACATTCAAACTGACTCGGTTCTGGAACCGTTTTCGTTCGGCAATTGCAAGTCAGAGTCAGTCCCAGGTGTCTGTGTGGTCTGCACTACCGCTAGTGTGAAACGAGCTTAACCTTATTTGGATTGAAATCCTTCAACTGGCAGCACTGTTGCTGAACTCACACGATCATCAGCATCGCCGAACCGAAGGCCTCGACGTCTTCCATTTTTGACTCATCCTCTTTTCGCTTCCGACCGCTTCAGAGGTAAGACGTACCCAAGTCCGCAGGATCCAGTGTTATACCGTGCTGGGGGATTCCAGCTATTTGCGCATTCACAGACCCCTCAACAAAGAAGAGTACCGGAGTTCTTCTGCTGAAAAGGGACAATTTTGCGAACTGGCAGTTTAGTGTGAAGTTACACTTGGAAGCTGTGGATGTGTCGGATTCGCTAGAAGAAGATGTTCCGGGTGCAGAAGCTGCGTGGCCTATGTTTTTTCACATAGATCGGAAGGTCAAATCCTTACTACATTTCAGATTCATTTCGGACGAATATTCGGGAGGATACTTTTGTCAAGATGCCGGCGGCAAGTCAAACGGTCTTTCGCAAGCAATTGGCAAGACTTCGAATGCTAGAAGAATTTTCGATGCGGAGTCATTTCCAGGAATTTGATGAACTGGTTCAACAACTGAAAACGGCGAGCGCCAAGTTGCAGGAGAATAATCTGGTGGCACAACTATATCTCACTCTACCGGACAATTTTGGCCCTCTCATTACCGCGTTGGAGAACATGAACGAAGATGAGCATACTCTGGACAAGGTGAAACAAAGTTTACTAGCCGAGGAGATTAAGCGGTCTGATCGAAGCGGTCAGACGTACATGGAACGATTGTCGGCAGATGAAATATCAAGGTGAAGCTAACTCAGTTTGTGAAACGAAAGCGGGAAATCGATGCACACCTGCGAACAAATCAATTGAAATTGTATTCTGAGTGCAGTGATCACTTATGACGTATTCGGTTTTAAACTTGGGGCAGGTCTGACTCTGATTCGCAATTCTGGACCAACAATAGAAAAGGGCCTATCACCATTTGTAAACAAACACTTCTGAGCCTATTTCCTCGCAAAGCGTAGGCCACCCACGCAAACCAATACCATCACCATGTAAGGGAAAGTTTCTCCTACTCGATGATTCTGTAGGTTTGCGTGTGTAGGTAACGGCTTCCGAGAAAACGGGCTCAGAAGTGTTTGTTTACAAATGTTGATGGGCCCTTTTCTATTGTTGATCCAGAATTATCGAACAAAAATGGATCCAGAGTCGAATCGTTATGGTGGTATTAGTGCAAAACAAATATAAACAAACATTTTTTTTTTATTTTGACAGTTCATGTTTGTGTGTATTGGTGAATCCAGTTTGGACCTCGAAAGAAGTTGAGAGCAAATCTCATCGATGTTTGGTCGGATCCAGAGCGGATCCAGATCCGACCCGATTGAATAAAAAGACGTTTTGACAGCTGTTAGGGCTGACCAAGTGTGAAACCAGTTCACGCAGCACTGGCAATAATCGAAAACGACATTAGTTAACTGCAAGGATTATCTTCAGTCTCTGAGGAAGCTGGAAAACCGTTTATCGTGGATATTGATCGGAGAGTAAGGTGAAAATCGACTGGTTTATTAAAAACGGAGTTCGTTTTGAAATGAAGAACGTTGTATATCTGCTGGATCTGCGTGAAAACTTATTCTGTGCTATTTGTGAAGATATTATTCGAAACTGTTATTGAGTTGTTGTTCCTTTGCAGAAATAAAACAACCCAGTAATTGCTGATTGCAGTTAAAAATGGACTCCGACAAAAAACAGAAAAAGTGTGATAAAAGTGCACGTTTACGTCTAATCGTTTTCTGTCTTCAGTGAACTTATACCTTTCAGCATAAAGGATAAGTGCACCGAAGACAACAAAACGAATTGACGTAAACGTGCACTTTTATCACACTTTAAAATGCGCAAGAAGCACTTCTGGAGTCCAATCACAACTGCAACCAGCAATATAATGAAGCATAATATTCAAGTGATTGCAGAAGTGCAGAAGTGAGTAGATATACACTGGAAATTACAAATCATTAAAAGACAACCAGGTGTGAAAGATCGTTAGATGTCCGGATGGAGTCAAACCATTGGAACCAAAATTAAATTTGTGATCCAAGCAAGATAAGAATGACAGTGTTATTAGACAAACTTGACTGCTCTCTTTGGAGGCTTGTTAGAGAATAGTAACAGGTTGGTATTCGATAACAGACTTGGTCAATATTTTCAAGGCAGTCACTAAAAATTCACTATTGTCACTATCTGAGAAAATTATGATGAAATTTGGCAGAAGCACACGGCGGGACTTTTGACGGAAGTGAGTCAAAAACGATTCAAAATTGAGTTAAATTGTCCCGCTGAACAGGTAATTTCCCATCAACATAAGAGTAACGGCAGGCTTTGAAATTGAAAGATACAAGTTGAAACCGAGCGGAGGGCATTTGAACGGTAGTATGCGATTGAGCACACATTCTTTTACCAAGCTACCTCAGATGCAGTGTAGGCAAGGGGAGGCTACCCCCTTGACTGGCAAAAGAATATGCAAACGATCGTGCCCTTGTACTTACTATTGCTTTGATCTGGTTGTAGCGATTTGTTTGTATCCCTCTCCCAATGCCTAACATGGATGAGAAATCATCTCCTGCTGTTGAGTTTTATTTTTGGCATGCACTGACTCTTTCACATATTTTATTGGAGCGAATTTTGAATTTTGCAAATTATTTAAAAAACAGCTTTGTTTGTCCACTGCTTGGCTCATTATTTGAACTTGGATGGGCAAGACGCTATAAAGACGATTCCTATTTGTCGAGATACCTCAAACTTAGTGAAGGATCTGATCAACCTCGTCAGGGATTCGCCAAAACGGCTCGCGATGTCGCGAGTCTATTAAATCAAATGATTCCACCAAAGTGCTCGAACTGTGCACAGTCAAATTTGTGTCCATGTCATCTGTTTTATCAAACTATTTCGCTTTGGTTTAATTTTTCACGACTTTGGCTGAAAGTGATGCTTCTGATGCTGGACGACGAGACGTACCTGACGGTCGACGGAAATGACTGGCAAAGGACCAGCTATTTCACGTATCCCAGGAAGGCGCAGCGACGTGAGAAGGAAATGTCAAAGCCGTTCTCCTTTCTTCGGGACTTGCGGTCAACAGGGACACGGAGAAAAATCCGCGCCCGGATCTGTGAACGGCAGTCATGTATTCGATAACAAGCAAAAATACTCCGTGAACTGAATCACGTTACCAGGAACTAATTCACATTTTTAAGTTAAAATCTTGAATACGTGAAATAGTTCACGGTCCTTTTTAATTTTTGATAACGGTTTTGTTTCTGTGGATGGCAACGGTATATTACGCGAAGCGAACTGTGGAAGAGATGGAGCGTTTGAAAATCCCAGTTGTCTCCAGGAACGCTAATGAATCACGGGAAAAAGTTGACCTAGTTGACCGATCCTTTTCAAACTTTCAGACAATAAAATATAATTCATTAATAAGCTTTTGGCATAGTTATTTCATTCATCTTCAATACCATAACTGCACGCTCGCACCTTACGCTCAACTCCACTCATTAGGTTCTATACAACATCTGGCAGCTTCTTTTGTACGGAAACCCACTTTTTCTTCATTTATGCCACAAGTTTGACCTCCTAGGAATGCTTCCGTAGTGCTTGCTTCATAATACCCCAGTATTTTTCGATGGGCCTTAGTTCCGATGCGACGAGGGGGCTCATGTCCTTGGGTACGAAAATGACCACGTTGGCTTCGTACCACTCAAGGACAACAGTTGAATAGTGGCACAAAGCTAGATCCGGCCAGAAGATAGTAGGCCCCTCACTTGCCAAATAATGTATTTCTTGGGAAACTTTGAAAGTTTCTTCTTCCTTACTTCCACCACAACGTCAGACTAGTGCTGGGCGGTGAAGAACAGTAGCGGAAGCTGCTGGAAGTCCGTTTTGGCGTAAGTCTCATCATTTATGATGAGACAGTGAGGCTTCGTTAGAATCTGGGTGTACAGTTTCCGTGATTTTTTCATCGTATTTTATCGATCGTCACGCTTTGGAGCCTTCTGCACTTTGTTCGTATGCAGTCCCACACTGTCCTTGTCTCTCTGAACGACTTGCACAAATTTAATGTTTTGGTCACATCCCTAACCGAAGCATTGGAATTCAGCTGATACGAATACACGACAGGCTGGTGTTCCTGATCACTGATAGAACATCCATTCTGACCGCATTTCTACTTCCGTTCGATGATAAGAGTTTTGTAGTAACGTTTAATCGCAGACGTTCAAGCTCGAGCAAGAGAATTCAAATTTGTTGTGAAAAATTCCATCTTGCACAGTAGCGCCGCCTAGCCAACTAATTGCTACAATAAATCTGAAAGTTTGACTGGCAACCCATTTTTCCCTTACCAATCAAAACAAATCTGTGGTGCCACCTGTTAGCTTATTGCTACTTCATATCTTAAGGGAGGCCATGTTTTTACACAGGTAAATGAGAAGAAGTCGAACGTCTGTCTGTGGTTTAATCATACGACTCATCGTTGACTGCATGATTCCGAGAGAGTAGAGGCTTTGCCAGTTGCTTGCGCAACATCAATTCACGACGTTGCTTTTTGGGCGACGCCATTTTTTTTCAAATTCTGACAGCGATAAAAATAAAACAACAAACACACTCTAAACTACTTCTACCCATGTTTTCAGAGAAAATACCTAGTGGGTAGTTTTCTACAACGTGTTTTCCGTGATATAATTTGAAGTGGGACAACCTTTATAAAAATAGATTTGAAAATTTCCAAGGAAATAATGCCAATACAGACATTGCATAGAATAAACGAGGTCGCACAATAGCGTAAGTGGTACTGATCGCGTGTGCGATCCCCACTGAGCTACAACCCTGGTAAGATCCGAAAACCATCAACCATACAACACTATCACCAACCTCATCAGTGCGAGCGAGGAGAGATTGACCACATCATCGATCGTCGCTACAATCAATCGCTTGCCGTTATCAGTGTCGTGATAAGGAGAGCTGCGAGAGGCTATTGTCGGAGTTGCACGAAGGCGTAAACCACCCGATCATCGCAGCAGAAGGTCTCCCTACATCCAAGTTGGGAGAATAAAGGCAGAAACCAAAAGGTCACGGTCCGGTTCGGTACGCGAGCCCCTACGCTCGTCCGTATTTTAATGTGTTAGCTTTAAGTGAAATTATAGTAAAGTAAGAATAAACGTTGAATTAGTTAAATAAATGTAGTTTGTCCGCGAAATATAAATGTAGTTTGCCCGCGAAATAAAGTGTTTTTCCAGTGTTCATGTGTGTTAATGTACTTGGACAAATTAAAGAGCGCTTCGAAGTGACAATGAATGATAGCATGATAAATGCATGCCCGTATCACCCTTCCAACACAATCCCGGTCGATGTACGGTAACCCGCCAACGGAGCTGTCGAAGGCAATAGAGCGGAACCGTTCAGGTACTGTTGTTAAGATGGAGACGCGTTTTTATCGGTTGCTGTTAGATAGTGATTTTGAACAGTCCCAACTTCTTAGATAAAGTATGTGTCCTCTTCCAACAGACCAGAGCTGCCCTGGCTACGTTCTTGCAACTGGTTGGAATTATAGTCACTAGATTCACAGTCTGGCGGATACAACGACGGGAGCCAATTTGAACAGTCAGTTGGCGGAGCCAATCGAGCATGTCTCGAGTATTTCATGTTAAGGGCCTAAAACCCATTGTAAACAATGACTTTTAACGTTGATTTCTCACGAATCTCGAGAATCCCACTATATCCTGCTACTCCATATGGTAGAACTAACATTCTTCTACCAAATGCTGCTTTCATTTTACAACAGTGATTTAAGATTCAAGAGATATCGATATTTAAAGTCATTGTTTACAAATGGCTTTCAGGCCCATAACATGAATTACTTGAGACATGTTCGATTGGCTCCGCCAAGTGACAGTTCAAATTGGCTCCCGTCGTTGTATCCGCCAGACTATGAATCTAGTGACTATAGTTGGAATAAGGAAGGAATGTTAGTCCGACACTTACTTAAGAAAGAACCGGAGAACTCCAACACTCCTCATAAGTGAAAATAATGCCAATAAACACATGTTTGAAAATTAATAAAAGAAAGCCTTGCACTTATTCTATTCAACAAGAAATTTTGAAGCTGAAACGAAGTTACACCCATGAATAGACCCAACATGCACCCGACAGACTGGCATTACATCCATAGCCCTCGAAAGTTTTCTTCCCTAAATAGTTAGTTTTTGGCTATACATAATGACGAAGAATTTATCAATTATAAGGTGTGGCTCATTTAGTATTGGAACAAACATTTTTTATTCTTACAGCGACCCTAGTGGTCGGATTTGTAAACTGTGACGTCTTACGTGTTCTCTATAACAAAAACAACACCAGAAGTTTTTTTTTTCGCGGTGCAGTTCAAACGTGTTTCAGAGAAATACAAAATAGAAAAAGAAAGAAAAGAAACCCTTCGTGGTCTGGGCCAAAACTTGCTAGAGTGTTGAGTTTTCCCCGAAATACCGTGTGGAGTGATTGGAAAAAGTACAGCGAAACTTAGTCGACGGATAGCAAGCGTCAAAGCAAGCGTCGGGCGGGTACTGTCAACTGTGGAACAAAGTCATCCAGAACATTAAGGCAAACTCCAACATCTCAGACCGCCATTTGGCCGTGCAACGGATTCGTCTCCGGGAAGGCTTCAAGTCATACCGTGCCTGTAGACAACCAAATACGGATCAAAAGCCAATGTGGCCAGAATCCTGCCAGAAAACTATATGATCAGGTGCTGACAAAATTCAGTGGCTGTCTGCTCATGCATGATTTCAAACAGCTACCGGGTCAAAATTTTTACTTGGCTACGGCTCGGGCCAAATTCAAGTTTTTGTTTGCAGATAAATTTGAACGTAAATTCATGATTTGGCAAGGCATCTTTTGCTGCGATAGGAAGACCAAGGTTTTCATCACTGATAAGGCATTTAATTCAGAGCTGTACAGAACGGAATGTCTCCAAAAGCGAATATTGCCGTTCATCAGATCCCACAATGAACCTATCATGTTATGGCCAGATCTTGCACGCTGTCATTACAGTAAAACAATGCTACAGTGGTACGAAACCAACGGGATTCAGTTTATACTGAAAGAACTCAACCCACCAAACTGTCCCCAGCTCAGACCGATAGAGAGATTTTGGGCTATTATGAAGAGGAAGCTGAAGGTGAATGGCAGTGTCGTCAAAAGCATCAATGAATTGAGAACCAAGAGGAATAAGATTGCCAAAACGATGGATGAGAATAATGTGCGCCGGTTGATGAAACGTATTCTGGGAAAAGTCCGTATTTTTTCGAAATCAAGATTTTTAATAATTTTTTTAGTATTTTCCCTCCCGGATTTATTTTATTCTTCCAACCCATTTCAGAAAGAACAAGAAATATCAAACTGACACTAGTCTAGCTGTAAAGGCTCACACGAACTACCGTTACCGTTGCTCGCGCCCTCATAACTCTCTTTGGTGTACGACAACAGCACAAGCTCGTAGGTGATAATAGTCCCAGCGATCTGAAATGAACAAAACCAATAAAAAGCCATCTCTACGACCCTGCAAAACGCCTTCCTACCGTCAGAAAGATTCCTCGTGATACAACAAAAACGCCCATTCCGGTTAAGCTGACGCCCCGTTTGGAGTACATCTGCACCCGTTGAGCCTCTTCGCAGTATTCGTCATTTGGAATTCGTAGTATCAACTTGCACGGCACGTGGCTCGCATCCTGACCTGAAGCTGAACCAAAACATGAGAAAAGTTCGCAGCAGCAAAGCTGAAGGAGAGAAAAAGTACACTCTGTTGATTAGGAAGGGCTGTTGTTTGGTGGCATTCATGATCTGCAGGCAAATGAAGTACAGATCGTTGGCGTAGGATACGAAAACCAAAGCGATGATGGAGATTTACTACAAGTACTAATTGCAAAGCGATATGCAGAGGATCGGATGCGCTCCCAAAATCTCTGGACGTAGGCTTCCCGCTTCGTATTTTATCAAATATGTGTGCGTTTAGTTGAGTAAATCTAGTGGTTAGCCCTATGCTCACTAGGACAATGAACAGGTCGACAAAGTTCCACGCGAATGTCATGGCGACGACGACGTACTAGATGGAATAATTAATTAATTAGAACGTATCACAAGTACTTGCCGCGTACGTACCTCATTGTAAATAGCGATGGGCAAGTTGTATGGGATGCTATCAAACGCAGAACTGAACGTTTTGAGACAAAGTGTTTGAGGGCACTTGTTGTTGTCCAGTTGCATTGTACAGTCTCTATGTAAGTAACGATATTGTTCGTTACCGAAAAAGATGTTCCGCTGGAAAAATGAAATATTGAAAAATAGATTATCAGCCCAATAATTTATGCTCTTACCGAATGCAAGCATAAGAATCACAACCGCCGTCATTCGAATCCTCCGCTGTAGATTACTGCTGCGGAAAGGTTTCCTGAGGAAAATCCGCTCCGTTCGAGACCATACTGTGATGATCGATTTCCATTCTTTGGCCAGTGACCAAAACTGGACGGCACTTGTAGCACGAGCAGCGAAGAAAAATGGTTCCGCAATGTTGATGGCACCTATCGACGTACAGGCAAGGCGTTTGGTGCTCAGCACGGATATGGAGTATCCGCCGAATATGGCGACCACATACCAATGATGTCGAGGTGTAGGATTTGAAGGAAGTTTCGTCTGGAAGAGGCTCCATGACGCTAGTGCAGTGGGAAGACTCAAAGAATTGCGAAAATTTGAGGACTATGAAATGAGTATTGATATTTATTAGACATAGTTTCAACATAGTTGGCGTTTCTATCTGATGCCTGAGCTATAGCGAGTGAAAGTAGATACATGTGGCAAACTGTCGTCTTGATTGTTATCAATTGTTGTAGAAACTTCGTCCAATTGCAGAATACGACTTTTTCTTCCATAGGACGTTTCCGTTGAGCCATAAATGGATCTATCATGACTAGTGTTCTGTTTACATCTATGAAGAATATTTTAAAATCTATTGTTTTGCAATATCATTGCTTTGTGTTTGTTTTTAATATTGACAAAGTGCACATCAGAAGAAATTTCTAAAGTATATTGGTCCAGAGCGTCACAAATTAGCGAAAAAATATATATTAGTTGGGAGAAAATTGACAAACCTAATAAATGTTTTTGAACGCAAAAAATAATGTATTTTTTTTGTGGTTACGTTTTCACGGAGTTTCCCTTACAGGGTGTCTCAGAAAAGTGTTACTAAAACAAAATGGGTTTACCGCAAAACAAATCAACCAAATCGTAGCATTTATTTTCTGTTTAGAGATACTTGTTATAGAAATAAACCATATTAATTGAATTCGAATCTCTTGCCATTTTCCTTGATAACTTTGCGCAAACGCTTTGTGAACTCATAGCAACTGGCACGCACGATTTCTGAGAATTAGGTCCCAAATATCAACAAATGTTTCTTGAATCGATCTCAAGTAAGCCCTTTCTGTATGGCCTATATGTTGAAGCCTATGACCCCAAACAAGTAGTCACAGTGGATTGAGATCCGGTGAAAATGCAGGCGCTTCTTCGCTTGTGATAGAAATTAGAAATTTTCCGCGCACCACGCTGTGTCTTCTTTGCCTTGTGGGCTGGAGCTGAGTCCTGTTGGAAAAATATGGTGTATTCCCATACAGCGTTGAAGCATGAGATAGTAGATAGTTCTTCAAAACCTGCTCAATGTGATTTTCAGTGTTGATTTTTACGTTGTTTATGAAAAGAAGAGGAAGTGTTCTTTTTCGCTAACCGGGCCCCATACCATAATTTTCGATACATTCTGAACGTTCTACAACTAGTGTAATCTCGTGGAATATTGGCAAGACTTTTGCTAAACACAGGGCTGCATTGTTTCTGGCAGGGCTTACATTCCAGATAATGTCGAGGAACCTATTCGTTGAAGCAGAGACATTTGAAATTGTTTGCTCAATTGTACGGCCAGATAGGCCGGATTACGTCTTATTCACTCGCTCTGACGTTTGATCTTTTCTTCGTTCTGGCACTCTCTTGAAGCTGAATATAGACATCAGTTTCCTTGAACCGTTTCAAAGTACAAAAAACAAACGCTTACTCACTCCGAACTGCTTAAGGCTATTGAATATCTGACACGGCAAATGAAATGTTCGAACTTGCTCCCGTATGGCTTCCGTGGTAGTTAATAAATATAAACAAACGGAATCGCTTATTTATCTTCAGCGATAAGCTGTCCAAAAATACACTCAAAACGGGTATAATCAATTCCGCTGTTCAAATTACCCAGCTAAAAAAAACCAAGACTGAAAAAAGGTGACACTTATTGTGAGACACACTGTAAACGTTATTTAGTCCAACGACATAATGAGAAACTTTGTTGAAGACGGCAACTCTCTAGCAGTTCTTTTGGCAAAGATAGACTGCAGTGCCATCTCTGCGGCATCATCTGAAACTAATAGGATAATGTCAAAAGACAAAAAATGACATACTGAAAAACTTTGTTCGAGACGGCAACTCTCTACATATAGTCTGGAATGTTTTGTATGCACTTCTGATCACACATCGAAATCAAAACCGCATTCCCTTTATTATAGATTCTCGGTGGTCATTTTTAAACCACAAATCTATTTTTGAGACCATATCCTTTCAAATGGAGTACACACATAATTTTAGAAAGTGTTTAGATTAATCAGTTTTTTAGGTTTAGATAGTCGGTCAAAGCTCATTTTTACCAAGTCGGTCGTGCTCGATTTCGAGCACATACAGGAAGATGATATGAACTTGACCGCAGCGGGACCGCAGGGGAGATAATTCTGAAGTACCCGAAAGACAAAGTTTTTTCGAGTATTTTTGTCAAAGACGCCAACTTGCTGGATGAACAGGATCTCGATATTCAGCACATACAAAAATGCCATATGCACACTAGCGACGCGTAGTAAGATTTCTCTGAGAATTCTGAATTAAGGCCAATTCACTCGAACATCTGTTTCCAAAACGCCAACTTGCTGAAAGGCTAGGATCTTAAGATCCAGTTGATACAGGAATTTCATATGCACACTACCGCCGCGTAGTGAGATGATTCTGAACCATCCAAAAGGCCAAGTATTTTTCTGAGCATCTGTGACAAAAAGGTCAACTTGCCAGGCTTTCTACATTCAGCTTATACAGGAACTACATATGTAACGTAGCGCCGCATAGTAAGATACTTCTGAACCAAATGGGTCACCATCCGATGAACCTAGTTCACTCAAGCATCTTTGTCATAAACACCAACCTGCTAGATGGCCAGGATCTCAAGATTCAGCTTATACAGGAAGTTCATATGCACACTAGCGCCGCATAGCCGCATAGCCGCGATAGGTCTTGATCTACTGAACAACATTGCTCAAGGTAGAAATGTTCTATATGCTCAATGTCATAAGATATTAGGGGGGAGACAATAGGTCTCAGATTATTACGAAACTTTGTCAATGAACCCGGAGGTGCCAATATTCCTGGAAAACGCCAATTTAATTTTTACAATTTTCCCGAACATCACTAACTTCGAAAATTTATTACTCAAGAACGATTCATCGTAGAACAATTTTTTTTCAAACTATAATGAAATTTCTTCAACAATTTGGAGTAAGTACAATCTTAAAATGATTTCCTACATAAGTGAAGGAACACTGCTTGGATAAGCCGGAAAAACCATTTTCTGACTCATGGAAGATTTTGAAAAAAGCAACTGAAATATTTTCACAAACTTTATAAACCATAAAAACATTTTGAAAGTGCTTATTTGAGATTTAATAGCAGTTTATTGAAATCCTCCGACACGACTGTAACCGTGTCGGAGGATTTCGATAAACTGCTTTTAAATTTTAAATTAGCTTTTTCAAAAGCCAACACAACTAAGAGAAAAGTTGAAGTTCTTAGACTGGTCGTTTGTAAAAATAAAATCTTACTTTGGTGAAGCTACTCAACATTACTGAGTCAAAAAAGTACGATTTGGGAATCCAACCTTTTTCAAAAACTAGGTGACCATCACATGATGTTTCAAGATGTTCAAGAAAAGGTTAATAGTTTTTATCTCAGAGACGACATCAATCGGCCATTTCCTGGGTTCAAAGATACAATTTCTATAAAATTACCCAATGGAATTCGTCCAAACGTTCAAAAGCACCCTTAGCTTGTACCGTTGGATACATTTTATAAGCAATATCAATAATGTAGCAAGGAGAAGTATACTTGCTATAACGGGAACATATTTGAATATAATATAGACATAAATTTGAATTGGATATGTGATTCCATGATAATATGGGGGCACATGCTGCCCCGCTTCCCATTGCCATCCTACTCCAAAGCGACGAGTGATCATGACAATGTAAGCCTTCGACAATCAAGCACGTAGAAATAATAATACGCCGTTGACTATTGTTAAAAAACAAATTGATTAACCATCGGCTCCTTAAAGGATTTGCAGTTGAGCCTTAAAAAACAAACTAATTTTTCAAGTGTGCAACTTTCTACCTAGCTATAACTATTCGAATGGGAAACAAACCGGAGTATCTCGAGCATTGCAAAAGCATGAGCATGAGCAAGAGCATGATTGGCCCCCCGAGGTTGCTACTCCGTTGTTGCCAGATCAGCTGTTTTAACACAGGGAACCAACAGATGATGCTTGGGACTAACCTACATCTTCAATGTGTAAAAACTGGTGATCCCAAACTAAGGCAATACCGGCGCCGGCCCCGCCCGAATGCAGGTCAAGTAAGGAAAGGGTAGGAATATGTTGACATGATACTCGCTTTATTGGAAGCCGCGGAATCCACTGCACTTCCACGAGAAATCACTGGGATTTTGGATAACAGGATTGGGTAGCAGCAGGGTTCGATTTGGTTAACAATAAGCTGTCAAGTGAAAAATTCGAAATAAGAAGCGATTTCCGATTTGAACTGATTTAAACCAACAGTAACGATGCAATTGGGGCCACTCACAAAGTGTGATTGTGGTTTTTCATTGGGAAACTAGGTGATGTTTTACAATGCTGGAAAGCCGATTTGGACCGATTAAACCAACAGGATGCTATTGAGGCCACTCACAGAGTGTGATAGTGGTATTTCATTGGGAAAACAATGCAAATCCCCTCAACGCCTAAGAGCCAACTTAGACCGATCTACACCAACAGTACGGATGCCGCTGGAGTCACTTACAAAATAAGACAGTGGTTTATTTGTTCCAAGATAGGGTGGCCGACGAGCATGGCGAACGAATAATTTGGATCACAATTAATTATGTACCTCTCCACCGACCCATCTTACCCGGCGAACCACGACTTCTCATGCTCACTCGATCACTCCGGCAACGAACAATAAGCAACCGAAACAATAGACAAAACGCTACGCCCAATAACAAAATATTACGGAACAACGTATTGACACAACTGATTCAACCGATTCAAATGATGTTCGACGCAAATTTATTTAAAAAGGACATATAGATACAATGGGTAACAATTACCTGTCTTGCTCTACGTCCTTGAGAGCACTTACTACCTCACGAGTCGCCTGTACACAACTACACAGGCGTCCATCAAGCCTCTGGTACACCAATTTGTCTCCATGCCCAACCGAAGCACCACTACTTAAAATGTTTTGAAAAAAAAGAGAGATATAAGATATTGTCTTCAAGTCATTACATCATACAAAAATCAATGAATTATCGGCTCCGTAAAGCTGACTCAATTGAGCCTCCCAAATAAATGAACTAGTTAAAAAAAATATTGTCTTCAAAATTTGGTAGAAATAAATTATTTGTTGCCTGAAAAGAAACAAAATTAAGAACAAAGATATAAGTAGAATCCTTGCAGTCCCCCAGATGTTCGAAGAGCATAGCCATTTCTATGAAAAGATTGTTGCGGGTTGTTGATGGTTGATTACAACTATGTGTTGGGTATCATTGGCTGAAATGAGCATTGAATGAGAATAAAGAGAACATTTTATTGAATAAACGACTACAATACTCAGTTGTTTATTAAGCTGATGCTCATTCGAGCTATATCTGATGAACTTAGTCGATGAATCAACCCTCTCAGATTTATCGCTATTATGACAAATTTGCAAGCTCATACGTGTGCCTAACTCCAAGTTCCCCTTCTTTCAAACTCACTTTCAGTTCAATTTACCCATTAGGTTGGACACATCCCAATAGAAAATATTGTGATAGAGCACGGACGTTGGGTTACTAGATAAATAAAAAATACTCTACAACCCATTCAGGATTATTATATCTGAAAAATCCAAATTTGGCCAACACCCACCACAAGGCCCATTGTTTTTCGAGCATTACTCAAAAACAAAAAAAAAAGACCCATCGCCAAAATTTCATCAATGCAATGTAAGCTCTTAAAAAAATATTATCAAGAATTTTTTTTTTAACTCCATGAATCCGATAATTATTTTTCCGGCCTTTCCAAGCAATTTTCCTGCACTGTGTAGAATTTTTTTATCAAGATTATATTTTTTTCTAATTTTTGGGAAAATTTCATTATAGTTTCGATGAACCGTTCTTGAGTTATACATTTTGGAAATTGGTGAGGAAAATCGGAAAACTTCAATTGGCGTCCGCAGGAAAACTGGCAACCCTGAATATTTTAATATTATTTTTTGTTCATATATCCATGAACCCTACGCGTGGAAAATGTTTCGGCCCAAACCTGTACGATAATAAAAAAAATCCCCTTTAGTCTTACAAAAAAAGCATGCGTGAGCGTAGGGAATATAAAGGGTGAAACGGTAAAATATAGGCCAACTAAAATTTGGTATTCGATTAGCACCTGTGGTCTGAAAAGTGAGATGCTACCAGCAGCAACCACTTACTTTACATCTGTACCTTTATGCACTGAGCTATGGGACATACGCATTTGGACGATAACTTGATTCTACTTTTATGGACAATTGTTTTTTTTTATCATAGTTGAATAAATCGGAAATACAGACGGGACCGAATTAAAATTAGTAATGAACAAATGGCGCAGCTACATGATGAGGCAGTTTATTGCACGAACTGTAAATTATAACATCCTAAGAATTTTCTTTAATTGATTGTTATTCCCGGAATTTGTATGTTTTTGTTCCTAAAAACACTAGCATGTTTTATCAGTATTTGTAAATTATAGATCTTTAAGGCTACTCTAGTAAAATGTTTTTTTTTTTTAATTTTGGTACATTTACACTTGAGCAAATTTTAGTTTTAAGAGTTAAATCAGTTACCTTGCCTTAATCATAGAATGCTAAATTCTACTGAACCAATCAATCGATACAGAACCTTAATCACACACCAAATGCAGCAGTTCAACTAAATCGCACGATAATTTCATAATATTTACCAATCTGAATTTGGAATGCTTCCTTCCGGCACCGAAATGAATTTGCAATCTGATCCAACAAACAATCAACTGAATGCCATCGAAATCGTAACGACTGGCTCGGTGTCAACACGATTCTAGTTAGATATGTACGTGGTGTGTGTGTGTGTGTGTGTGTGTGTATGTATTTATGATATCCTCCTGGGTTGGAAAACAATAATCATCATTGTCTATCGTGTGTTAATTTGCCGTTAGCAAACGATCCCGTGCCGTCGTCGTCGACGCTATGATGAGGCAGACGGCGTCGAGCTTTCAGGACATGCTTGTTTAATTTATGCTGATTTTATTCATATCAAGCTCGGCGGCATATAATTTCGAACCTACGCGTTTGCCCAGTCGTTTGCGGTCGGTGGTAGGTTCACACTGTTGGTTCTGTGGCTATACTATTTATCCCTGATAAGCTCACCGCGCGTCCTTTCACCACCCGCCGGCACTCTCCCTTTACTACGCAATAACAAACAAGGCTTTTATTGAAAATTTCAACGTAGCTAGCAGCGGATTTTCCACTTAGACTTATTGCCCCATAGGTACTGAGGACTCCGCGGAATGAGCAATCGGTGTTATAGTATTTCCGTCCTAGTTTGAGGTTGTTATAAATTGGTTCAACAAACCGTATAGATTCGTATCAGGGCATATCATGGGAATCATGGCGGAAAGCACGATGGGTGATACTTGTATCATTCTGCTGTCGGATTCGGTGCCACGTAGGGTGAGCGGTGTGGCAGTGCCAGTTTTAGGTTTTAGGGATAAAGTTCGATTGAATTGGAACCAGTAACATCCCACACACAAACAGGTCAGGTGTAGAGTGATGAATGAGTTACGCTGGATGGATGATTCTCTTATCACTCCTATCATCGTTTCATGGTGTGGTGGAAAATTGAATCTTCTAAACGATGTTGATGCTACCATAGGATATGTAAATTAATTGAATGGTTTTGTCACCGTCAGTGATGTTTTAAAGTTGTGGGATAGGAAGGTGGGGTAAGCTTCGACTAGGTGTAACTGAATTTGCTTCTGTTGCCTGTGATTCACACATACGCTGGTTCGCCATCATCCACATGGGGCAATAAAACACGTTTTGTATGACCTGCTTTGGCTTTTGCAGCTCGCAAAACGGAAATTCCATCTTTTCTGTAGATTTAAAATAGTGACAAGGGCGGAGCATAAACTGATGCCGACAAATAGCATGTTAACAAACGGTTTTTAACACAAGATCGGACAGATTTCATTTGACACTAGACCTCGTTCGATTTTATTAAGAAAATAAAATATTATTTAACCTGAGCAGGCGCATTATTATGATTTTTTCTCGCCTTCTATTTGCACGACAATAATTGTGCTTGCAACAATTACAATTTCTCACAATATTTTATGACACGAAACTAAATTACTTTCCATTTGCTTTGTTTGTTTATGTTCTTCTGGAAATCGGAGTGACCTAGATTTGAAGATAGCTACATAGTTGAAAAAGCCTAACAGTAATATGAAATGCATGAAGTTTGCAAAATATTAAAATTATGGAATGAAGGATTTAACAAGGTTGTTCGCGCAGTTGGTCTGAGCTGATGTTTTTTTTTGTTCTACCGCGATTTTAAATTTGGAAATCAGAGTTACGTTTCTTCTTCTGTACTTCAATTTAGCTGCCCGTCGGAAGGTGGAGAATGAATTGTGTCAAGTAAACATTTTTTGTCAAGTAATTTTTTTTAAATTGTGCGAAGTGATTTTTGTGTATCATGAAATGAGCACTGTTAAGTGAGAGTCTTGAAAGAGTCGGACTGAACTGGAAAGAATGTTCTCGCAAAAATCCCTATCGTGGAAACCCTTTGATGGACACTACGTGTTCAGAGGGCGCTAGGTCGTGCGTTGGTCTTCCTCCGAAAGCACCGATCAGGCATGCCCCTGGAAGTGTCCGAAACATCGGAGTGGTTTGTGATAGTAGCGAGTGATACCGTTCCCAGTTTGAAAACCAAGATGGATCACACCTATTTCCAAGCGGTACAAGCGGTTGAATGCGAAGGTTCTATTGTTTGAGGAAGGCTTTAAGCGTCAGTACAGGTATCGGTTCCGGCTTGCTAGACCGTTGATCCTTGCGCTACCGAATGAGTGGGATGTGCAGATGTCTGTTTGTACTTCGATGGAGCCATCAATTTTATCTCCCTAGATGTGAACTGTTCGTTGGAAGACATTGTATCGTTCGTGGCAGATAAAACCATTTTTACTTTACAGGTTATGGGTAGTAATCGGGTGAGATCCTACCATAATATGTTATATATTGTTCGAAGCTCAATAGTTTACAAATATCTGTTATATTTAATTACGGACAGACAAGCTCCGTCGCAAGAAGAGCCTGGATACAAACAGGAAACATCTGTGTTACTGCCCAGAAAAGCGGATAATAAAGGAGTGCATCAACTTTCTTAGCTTCGTCACTCTCAACGACCTATATACATATAAATATACATACGCTTTCTCGCCAAGGAAAGCCTCCCGCTCAATTCCATCTAACTTCCTACTCCAGATGTCCATGAAGGTAGTATGAGTTCTCAGCATCTGCTTAAGTTGACATATAATCAACACTTCCCTCCTATCCTCTGCTGATCATAAGGACCTGGCAAGGAGTTGCGCAAAGAGATCGATGGATGAAGAGCCTGTCACACCCAAGGCAGCTCTTTTGGCGCTTTCATCGTCTCTACAATGGCCAACCCAAGATTATGTATGGTCGGAAAATGCTATGCTATGCTATGCTATGAGCCTGTGTCTTTATTCTTCAGTTGATATAGATTCCGTGTATTTCGTAAATTATTTCGGTGAACGTTTAGCGGATTTGTATACATTAAGTATGTGTAGTCTCTTCATTATGGGATAAATTAACAAATAAATTAAATGATTAAGTTTTTCAACTAGGATTTTTAAAAACGACCATATCTGCTAGTGAGAATCGTGACGTTACGCTTTCTCTGTTTTCTGATGCGCTGTACTTCTTCTATTTTTAGAAAGCGAGTAATGGCGCTCGCTATAACCATATGCCATTTGGGACTAGCGCCTTAGTTACTGCTTAGGTCCCAACCATTTGAAGAAAAATGGAGCATCACTTAACCTTCTTAGACTAGATGCTCCCAACGACCATTCTGTTTAACTATTCTCTCCGACTATTCATTTCCATTTTCCTTTGATATCTACTGAAGGTGACGTGGGTTCCCCGTGTCTTCTTAAGGTGGATACCAAACACTCCCTATCTCCAACGACTGCATGGAAGTGGCCGGGTGAGCGTTTGAGGAGTGTCTTCGTGGAGATTATTGCATGAAGAAAGGTATCAGTAACTGGTTTCGTTTCATGGTGGCTTCAATGTCTTCAACGAATTATTCCTCATCGTAGCTCTATCCACGAGGTGTACATACGTCAATGCGTCAAAGCAGACCACCGGTGGGGCTTTATCCTTCGGTTGATCGGTTAATTTTATCGTGGGTGTTCGTGATAATTTTAGCGTGGGTGGTATGGAATGTGCAGCTGAGACACACATACATGTCGTAGAAAGAATCCCTTAATCCGCCGAAGTAAAGCAACCTACTACTTCTTTCTTTCAGGTAATCGACAGACTATTCGTATCTGACAAGGGATGAACAACTTTAACGGAATTAAAAGGAAATAACTCAACCCTCTCAAAGCTCTTCATTTCTGTGCACTGATTTTTTTTCACATCCCTGGCATCAATAGTATAATCCCTGTGTATTGACTCAACAATGAAAAATAAATTCTTCAATATTGGAGAAGATGCTCAAGAGCAGTTACAAAGAGATTCGCAAACCGTTTTTAATTTGTATTTTTTGATTTGGTTGAAATTTTGCATAAACGTTCCCTATGACTAAACATGTCATTTGGCATAATCAGTAAATTATTTTTAATCTCGACCATCTTTTAAGAAGGGCGTATAGCAAAATAACTGGTTTGTCATAACAAAATTATAGCTCGAGCATGGTATGTTTAATAGATTTGGTGTCTTCAGCACAGTTATTAGGTTTTTTGACGTTTCTTTTTCTGGATCGTGCAGAGGAATGATGATTTGTTTTCCTTCAAATGATTTTCCTTCTTATTTGCACTCCTTTGATCTAAATGCCGCTGTAGTGAAAACGCGTTAAACGTCACTAAGCATAATAGATAATAGAACGGATTAAAGGGTGTCCTTCATCAAATTGCATCACGGAAAAAAAGCGCTTACAAAAGTGGGTATTGGGTATTTCTCTTGACTGTTTCGTTGTATTTTTATCGCTGTCAGTTTTTCGAAAATTGGAAAAAAATACGTTACGCCAAAAGCAACGTCGCGAATTAAAATCGCAAGCACCTAGAAAATTCTCAACTCTCGCATCGCGACATCGGAAAATAACTCGGAATAATCAACGGTAAGTCGTGTAATTAAACGTTACTAAGAAAATCTGAGCATCTAACGTAAGGAGAAATGCGATCAGAATCGATGTTCTATTAGTGATCAGGATGCTTCGGTCAGGGATGTGGCCAAAATGAATCTGTCCAAGTCTTTCGTTTAGAGACCTAAGGACCGGGAGGGACTGCATACGTACAAATGGCAGAATGTTCCAAATCGTGACGAACGGCAAAATACGGTGGGAAAGTCACGGGCCCGAAAATTCGACATCCAGATGCTGACAAAGCCTGTTTGTTTGTTTTTATTTTATAAAAAAATAACATGTGAAGTGCTAGTTAGAATTTTTCTAGTTTTCTAATTACAATCGTTCTACTTATACACTCGAAAAAGTGTTTTTTTTAATTAAAGAAAAAAAACTTGCATCTTCCGAGCGGCTCGGAGTGTTTTTTTTTCTTCTTCAACGACTTTTTGGTGAAATGAACCGATGCCAATCTCAGCCAAAATATCACAATCTCTTAAGCATGGTGGTTCCGGACGAACTCAGCCAGTTTCGGAAGACATTTGGTACTGTGTATCTCCCCATTCAGAGCAAGTCCCGATTCACTGATGTTCAGCCACAGGAAAACTCTATTTGGGAACTTCGTGAGGCATATATAGGGTACGGGACGGGTTTTAAGCAGTTCATTCAGCACCTGGGGAATTTTATTAAGCTGTATGTAATCTATAATTAGAACTGCCAATATTTAGACGTTAATTCCTCTGATCTATCGGAACATTCCTTTAGAAACGAGCGTTAGACTCAGAAAGTTTCATAGCCATGGAATAAAGTTTCCAATTGCAGGGACTTATTAAAAGCATGCGGATTGCTTTCAGATCAAGAACATGTTTTCTTAAGCTCCACAATCTGTACACAAACCAGCGATATTGTATGAGTGCAATTCCGTGCATGTGTGCGAAGGCGAAATGTAATAGGCCAGTTCACGATTTGCTGCAAACGCCAATTTCCTCAACTCACTCCATCGTTTTACCGATCCGCTCTCGAAAACAATCAACCAAAACATGTCGATTGCTATGATCACCAACTCGTCTACTAGCAGGTTATGAGACATACGTACACGACCAAACTTTTGATTTGTCATTAATCTTAAGATTGGCAATGTTTATTTCTTATTTCATTTATTTTCACGGAAATGTTAGACAAAGCGATTGTGACGACAAACAGGATGCTTCGTTTAAAAACAATTGTAAGTGAGTAAGTGACTGCAGGCTTCATATTATATTGCCGGTGCGCTATATCCATGGTTATCAAAGAAGAGAGGAAACATGGGCCTAGCTTTAAAACCAACAGTGATGCCATAGCTGCCGCTCAACAGCGAAGCATTTTATATCGGTGAGTACTATTGGCAGCTCCAAAACATATTTTTTATTGCATATGATAGTGTCAGATGATGGACAATATAATATCAAGCTTAGATCAACCTCAAACCTCAACCTGGAAGAAACATGAAATAAGTAGTGATTTTATAGATATAGATGATCTAAAATAAACTCAACTCAATGATTAACATCACATTTTGGCAACAAGCGTAGATGTGAAAAGGAGCTGATGAAGATATGCCCTTCGGTACACGCGACTTAATGCAAAATACACATAGGCAAAATTTTAGAAAACTTCTTCAGCAGGTAAGAAACTGATAGTTTTCTAGATGATGTATTTTAAATCTTCAGAATGACAAATTGGTAATCAATCATGATTTATGCATCGAACCATTAACCCGATAGATAGAGCCTTATGTTCGTATCATTAAAGGTTAAATAATTCCGAAAAAGAAGCAACTATAGACCCATTTCTTAGTTACTGATTAAAACAGTCACCCCTGATCAAGCCGTTCCCTATCCTACTTAAGCTCACTGTTCACCTCGTTCATGCGGGACATGAAATATCCCGTCTTCCGCCAGTCGTTGCTGTCCAGGGTAAGCTATGTTTGATGGTCCATTTCCACCACCACATCGCGTTTCGCCGGGAAAATCTTCTAGATCATACTGGTCTACTACTCTGAGACGACCTGCGCTTACGCATGACGATGCCCATGGACTGCAGGAACTATTTGACGGTTTTTCCGGTTGGCATATGGCACTGAAGCATTAGACCACGTCGATGACCCTCGGGTGTTTATTCCTGTTTTTGTTGGACGTGCGGCTTTTTCGGCCAGTAGAGCAATGATCTTAGAACGGGTGGCCACCAAATAACGGGAGCGAATTCAATACATTCTATCAGGTTAATAAATGCTTTCAGGGAAATATTCAGGCCAATGTCACACACACATTTTCACTGCAACTTTGTCTGGACGACGAATGCCACTTTCCTCTGTCCAAGTCCCATATGGCTGAAAATGACTAATTCTTCACCAAGGACAAACCTACAGTGTGTCTCACAATAGGTGTCACATTTTTTCAGTCTTGGTTTATTTTAGCTGGGTAATTTTAACAGCGGAATTGAACGGAACAGGAACGCGTTCACGGGTTGACGGAGCGTTAAAAGCAAACCAGGATCCAATGAAGCAGAAATCTTTTGGTTCGACACGGTGACTGCGAGATTTTATTTTCAGATGAACAGCTCTTCCTCCTTCAGGATAAACTAGCTGTAGAACGCTATCAGAATGTATCGAAAATCAAGGTATGGGGCGTCGTTTCACGAAAAGGAAAACATCCTATTCTTTTCACAGAACCTAACGTAAAAATCAACACTGAATATTACATCGAGCAGGTTTTGAAGAACCATCTGCTATCTCATGCTTCAACGCTGTATGGGAATACACCATATTGTTTCCAACAGAACTCAGCTCACAAGGCAAAGGCACTAGCGCGGTGGGCGGAAAATTTGCCGATTTCATCACAAGCGAAAAATGGCCTGCATCTTCATCGGATCTCAACCCCCTTGATTATTTTGTTTGGGGTTATATGATTCAACATAAAGGCCCTACGGAAGGGCTTACTTTAGATCGACTCAAGAAACATTTGGCTGATATTTGGGACCAAATTCCTCAGGAAATCGTGCGTGCCAGCTGCAAAGCGTTTGCGCAAAGTTATCAAGGAAAAGGTAGAGAGATTCGAATTGAACTAATATAGTTTATTTCTATTACATGTATCTTTCAAATGAAAAATAAATGCTATGATTTGGTTGATTTGTTTTGCTGGAATTCCATTTTGTTTTAGTGACACCTACTGTGAGACACCATGTAAAACTCCCCCGAAAGTTAAGTACAAATTCAAGCAAAAGTTTGAACAAATAGAGACGCTATGCATCGCAATTTTCGAGGATTTCGGAGCCGTGGCTCAAACCAACTGGCTTGGCCATCGACCAACAAGTCTACCAAACTGAGTGTTTGCATAAAATTCTCATCCCGTTGCTTCAAAAATATCACATAGATTGAGACCATGTGTTTTGGTCGGACAAGGCATCATCACACTACGCGAAGAAGACGCTAACGTTTCTGAATCCCAAGTTACATTGCCAAAACCATCAAGCTTTTTTGAGTTTTATTAAAGTTTTATGAAAGCCACTTGAAATCAATTTGGTTTTATTAGGGCATAATTTTTTTTCAGGTTTATTAGAACCTACACAGTTTCTATACAACGATCTCAAAACCTTGTTTTTTCAAATTCCTTTTACTCCAACCAAAGGTTTTATTTCGACTTTATGAACTCCTAAAATGCTTTTTGAAATGCCGTTTTAGGTATCATTCATATTATCTTATTAGGGTTAGTAAGAAAAGCATTTTAAAACCATTTTTCCTCCAGTAAATGCATTAAACTGCAAATCGGCATTGAGGGAAGTCACCAAATGACCATATAGTTTTATAGGAGTCATTGCGAAAATCAATTGGGTTATTGGCCAAACTGTGATTTTTTACAATCGCCATATTAAAATACTAGAAATAATTGAAATAAGGAAAAATGAATGCACCAAATTTTAAATGTAATGCAAATGAACTGTAGATCGGAGATATATTTCGACATTCTCTTAGATAACCTTATTGAAATCCATCAATTTTCAGGAAATTCATGATTAATTTATCGAATATATTTGTTTCAATTTAAAGGGTGTATTCGATAAAAATGGCACACAGTAAATCTTGTGTAACTTTTGAATCGTATGAGTAAAAAACCTAGAAATTTGAGTAGATCTTATCCATAGTGTATTATTTACATCTGCCAAGTTTCATAGTTATACATTCAGTAGTTCCAGTCATGTCGTCGAAACAAGAAATTGTCCGTGAGAAAATTTTGTGCACTCACAATCAAAATCCAGGGGCGTCCCGCCGGTGGATTGCTAAAAGGCTTGGAATTGCAAATACAACTGTGTCTCGTGTAATAAGAACCTTCAAGGAGCGTCTGAGTGTCCAAAAGAAGGAAGGGAGTGGTCGTAAAAGTGGTCCAATGGACAGTAAAATGGCCAGGAAAGTCGTACAACAATTCAAGAACCGTCCAAACATGTCAATTTGAGATGTCGCTAAAAAGTCTAAGGTGTCAGTCGGTTTTGTGCTGAAAACCATGAAGCGTGCTCGGTTACATGTTTACAAAGTGCAAAAAGCCCCAAACCGGAATGAAAAAAAAACATCACTGCGAAAACCCGCGCCTGGAAACTTTACACGAAGCTGCTCACCAAATCCGGTTGCATCCTGATGGATGACGAAACATACGTGAAGGCCGACTTCCGTCAACTTCCTGGGCAAGAATATTTCGTTGCCAAGTCGAAGTTCGATGTTCCGGAGGATGTTCGAAAGAAGAAACTATCGAAATTTGCAAAGAAGTTTCTAATCTGGCAGGCGATTTGCGGATGTGGTGAAATAAGTGCTCCCTTCATCACTTCCGGAACAATAAACGGTGCGATTTACACGGAAGAGTGCCTTAAGAAGCGTCTCTTGCCATTCATTAAGAAGCACAAAGGATCAACTCTGTTTTGGCCTGATCTAGCATCCTGCCACTACGCTCGAAACGTATTGGAGTGGTACCGAGCCAACGGAGTCAATTTTGTGCCAAAGGATATGAACCCACCAAATTCACCGGAACTTCGTCCAATTGAAAAATTCTGGGCAATTATGAAAACGGAACTTCGCAAACATCCCAAAACTATAAAAACAGAGCTAGAATTGAAGAAAATTTGGGTAAAAACAACAAAAACACTGGGAAAATCGGTTGTACAAAATTTGATGGGTGGAGTGAAAAGGAAGGTGCGGGCATTCGGGATGGGAGACGACATTGAATAAAACAAATGTTGTAAATCAAAACTCATTAGTAGTTCTTCATTTCCTGAAAATTTCAAGAAAATCCGATAATCAGTTTAATTTTGATGAGTATATATGTGTGTGCCATTTTTATCGAATACACCCTTTAGTTGTTGTTGTTTTCAGCTCGCATACTTTCCGTGGTGCATTAATCAATAATATTCACCATAAAAGTAAATTCGCTCTGATTTGAAGCATGATTCGCCGTAAAATATTCAATTTGTTTCGGATATTTTGCTGTCGAACAAAATATACCGCAACTCTAAAACTTTTTTCTTAGATATTATTTACTGCTAAATGAATCAGAAGAGATCATTGCACCGAATCTATTAACCTCACTTTTTTGACAGTTCAGGGAGCTTGTTTACAAGGTGTTAGAATTTGGACCGCTCAAACGAAATTTTTAATTGGCTTTTTCCCGATTCTGGATGATTAGATTCAGGGAATGATGTAAAAATAAGCACTGGTGTCTGTTTTCCGGCAAGTTAAATTCAATCGCAACCAATTCTGAGCATAAAATCTCAAACCGATCTGACCGAAAATATTCTAAGTCCACGTAAACAAGCTCTCTGAACTGTCAAAACTGCATTGATGACGCCTTCGTGCAATGATCTAGAGCATAGAATCAAACAAAGCAGAACAACAAAAACCAACCTCGATATCACAGTGAAGTTTGACAGCAGCGGACATTTTGCCGTATGCTGGTTTTCTTGGCAGCCAATAGGTGTTATGAAGGTTCTCAAGTGATCATAACATCTTTCACTAGAAAATTTTCCAAATCATTATGCTCTTATAAAGGTTTTATTAACTTGTTTTCACAACCGTCTATAGAGTGGGTCACTTTGTACATATTTCGGCTTTAAAGAAGCATAAAAGAATGGTAGACAAAACAGTTGTGAAAGTAGTTTTACCAACAAAGCCGAGAGGAGTGCTATGCGGCTGGAATAAAACTGGAACAAATTTTTACAGCAGCTGATTTATATTTCAGCAACGCTTAAAACTGTAATTTATTTACATTAATACTGATGAGATCTTCCCAGTTAAAATATTTAATACTTACAAGAAGTGGTTTCCTCTTCTACTATTTCCTCTTTTAAATCTTCTGATCGTTTAGGGTCGATATTGGGAACCGCTACCCTAGTCGTAGACCGTATGCAGGTGCTATTTAATTTACAATAATAAATTTCCTTTTATCCTATCATTTCACAAATTCTCTATACGTTACGACTTTCAGAATACACTGGTTGGCGGATCTCTATTCCCTTCTGTTTTCCGTTGCCAGCATTCACCGATAAATTACTACGGCTGGGGAAGTATACGTTGTGTTAATTTTTTGTTTCTTGTTTGTACATTAATTTACATATTTTTTAGGATTGACGTCGGTTTTAATAAATTGTTTAAGCTATCTTCGAGGATGTGTAGATTACAGGTTAGCAGGTATTAGCAGCTTAACTTAACGTAAATTTATTCAGTAACTGGTACCATTCAAAATGATGTACACATTATAGGGGAGTCCAAGAGGGCAGTTAGTGAATTTTCAAAATAGAAACTAAGATTTTTATTATATTATGTTGCATTTATAGTGATTTTTTTCATTTTTTTAACAAACATTTAGACTTGGTATTAATTAAAGTTAATTTTTATTGATAGGCCGAATTCTGGATCCATAGACCTACATTAGAGCATTTTCCTCTATTTACGGAGAAAGTAGGTTCTAAAACGTGTCAAAAATATGCTCTATACTGGGAAGATGAAGAAGAAGATTCGCAGTAGAACGATGGACTTTTTTTTCGTTATTATATTCAAATAAGCTTCATTATCTAGTCAATTGGCCGTTTTAATAACAAGTCTAAATGTTTATTAAAAGAGATGAAAAAATCACTATAAATGCAACATAATATAAAAAAAATTACATTAATTGTTATGTTATATATTCTCCGTGCGAGGAGTAACGATTATGATGTAGAAGGAGATGTTCGCTCATCACCATGTGGCACCAAGAGTGAACATTAATGTTTTTGGCTAGAATGAAAGATATGAAGAGTAAGTCAAAACTATCAAAACTTTCTCTTCATATCTTTCATTTTAGCCAAAAACATTAATGTTCACTCTTGGTGCCTCATGGTGATGAGCGAACATCTCCTTCTACATAATTTAAAGATCCTTAACAATTTCAAGCTTGGATGACAACGATGACAAACTACGACGTTCCCTTCAAAGTGGCTAAATCAAGCCGCTAAGTATGGGATTCTGGTGGACCTAGTTTGCGTTCAGGTTCTATTGTATTTTACACGCATGGGTCGAAAATGGGAGAAAATACTGGAGCCAGGATTTATGGCCCTGGAATCAGGACAGCTATACCAATGCACAGTGGGCAAAAATGGAACCACAATCCCATTAACTTAGACGGCGCAGGGTTGGAGTCCTGAAAAATAGCTTTTCTTATGGGGAAAAAATACGGCAAATCGAATAGTGTTGGTCTCGTTTAGGGTTGACTACAGTTAGTGTCCCATTTTGCCCATTTCTTCCCTCATTTTGGATGCAAACTAGATTTATTACCCATAAACAAAACTTCAGCAGAAAAAGCTGAAAAACTGAATGGAACAAATTTCACTTTGATCGAATGCCAGGAAGGGGTCCATTTTGCCATTTTAACCCGATTCTCCCCTCATACTTGAATAAACTAATGTATTATGCGGTTCTGAAAATTTACGCTAGTAAAATTACTCTCACTTGCACTGTACTTATGTAAAAATGTCTGGAAAATTGAATGGAGAGGGTTTCGTTTAGGGTTGTCCGTTTTACCCGATTTTCCCCTCATGCTTGAATAAGCTAATATAATATGTGGTTCTGAAGGTTGACGCTAATAAAATTACTCTCACTTGCACTGTATTTATGTAAAAATATCCGGAAAATCGAATGGTGATGGTTTCGTTTAGGGTTGACCTCAGTAAAGGGACAGTTTTATCCGATTCTCCCCTCATGCTTCAATGACCTAATATATCATGCGGTTCGGAAGATTGGCGCTAGTAATATCACTCTCACTTGCACGTAAAAAAAAAATCGAATGGTTATGGCTTCGTTTAGGGTTCACCGCAGCAAAGGGCCCATTTTACACAATTTCCCTAAAACATGAAAAAACTCATTTTGTTTTCTCTTTGTAAGATTGTTATTTTAACATTAGATTTATTCTAAGATTTACCATTTCATTAATAGCATACAGAATGAAAAAAAAAACCATTCAAAAGTACATCGACTGCAATACTTTGCTCTACAACGTATCATTGTCTTCGCTTCCATCAGAATCTGTATAACTATCGTCAGCGTCATCTACGGTTGCTTTATTATTTACGTAATTCCAGCGGGGATTTGTAGCTTATGCATTGTGATAGCGTTGGACTATGTCCCATACAAATACAGGAAATACAGATTTCAAAGATCTGCATTTTTTCCGATAGTCAAGCAGCTCTCCATGTGCTTAAAGCTTTTACATGTAAATCTAAGCTAGATACTTATACTTTTTATAGAAATCTGTAAAGTTTTACCGAATTCTCAACAGCTGAACGTTCGGTAATCAGATTTTACGGATTTCGTAAAATCGGATTATCAAACGTTCAGCTGTTGAGATTTCGGTAAAACTTTACAGATTTCGGTAAAATAATCTGAGTGTGTAGTGTGGTAGTTTTCTTTCTTATTTAAATACACTTGGCCAGTAGGAATGAAGTAACTCTATACTGGGTGCCCGGTCTTTGGGGTATTGAAGGAAATGATATCTCTCTATATTAAATATATCGGATTTAACTGTATTTCTTTGTTGTTTTTTTCCCAAGCCATTGTTGCCATTCTCGCTATTTGGTGGAGAGCTGTTATCTGATGAAACTATAGAAAGTCATTTCCATGTTCCTGTCACTCATTTTAACCTCTAGTAAACCTACAAGTTCAAGTTAGGGCTACTAATCATAGCACTTAGTTAATATATTGTTTAAAAAAACAAACAATGAAATATCGGCTCCAAAAAGCTAACGCGATTGAGTATACCAAATAAGCGAGCTAGTTAAAAAAAATCGTTATTTATTTATGCCACCGATTGAAACCAACAGTAGGATGCTGTTGTGGCCACTCACAAGTGTGAGTGGTATATTTCAGCAGAATACAAAAATGTGCTAAAACATCGAGTTTGAGGACCGATTTAAACCAATAGTAGGGATGCTATTGGGGCCACTCACAAATGTGAGAGGTTTATTTCAATGGAATACAAGAATACGTTAAAACATCGAGTTTGAGAACCGCATTACTCCAACAATAATAATTACTCTAACAATGATATTTAATTAACAATAAGGTGCAGCTATGTACCTCTAAACAGCTCAACCATTAGTCGAGGAATATATACTGAAAAACGAAGGTCATGTTATGATGGAAATATCACGATCTTGTAAAAAAACATCAAACAATGCACATATAATAGTGAAATGCAGCTATTTGCCTCTTCCACCGCGGTGCTAGATGACTGAAATTCTGAAATGGCGAAAATTCCAACGTGATATAATGAAATATAAAGGCGGTAGCCCGGCAGCCCAGCAAAACAGCAAAGAAAATTTAAGCAAACAATGCGAAATAAATTTCATATGGGTATGATCACTGCCCAAAAAAACGGAAAAACGGCACTAACAAGAAAGACGGGAAATTCGAATTCTTCGACAACTTCTGTTTCCCGCTGGGCCCATAAATAATTCTTTATGCCTGTGAAACAGCAAATGTAGGACCATAAACAATGTTAGTTTTTGAATTAATTTTTGGATGGAGAAAAAATCAGAAGTACAACAGTGCCCAGGCTACACTACCAGCTAAGTACGCAACCCTTAGCTGGCGGTCTTTGTCATCTCTTGACCCGTGAAAGCATGAGGTAGTAACTTGTGAGGATCATAACTATGCTGCGGGGACGCACACTCCATCCCAGTTTTCTGCTCACCATTTTGCAGCCCAATATTGCATTGTGATTATTCGCCACAAAAAATCAGTATAAATTTCATTACTTTGCCTAATGAAATATAATGGTGTTGTAAAAATAAAAATATGAAGCAACCCGGACTCGAATCTAGACCGTTGCGCTTGTAAGGAAAGCTTAAAGGCGTACGAGAACAACGTCGTGTAAAACCAAACGCATTCATAAGTCAGCCTTATGAAATTCCAATGCATCGTTCATAAGTGGAACCTTATGAAATTCTTAAGTTTGTTTGCCTGAGTGTATGCCATTCGGTACATGGTAAAACCAAGGAAGTTGAGCAAAAAGTTGCAGTGTGTGTAGACGGTACTTAGTACCTCTATTAAAGCCATTTTTTCTTCTCTGTTTTGATTTTCATCAGTTTTCATTCTCTCCCTTTGGGAAAATGCAAATAAACATAAATGGATTACATACTTACTTCATAGAGTACAATATTTCGTTGTCCGCCAATCATGCAGTCGATTCCGGATATCATGTGGCACTGCGGTCGCGCTCATAGGCGATATGACACTGACTGCCCCACCTTTTTGCGATGACACGATGTTTGCATTATTTAGCGGGAAAAATTAACCATTTGCGATGCAAACTTTTTTACTTGCTGTCCTTTCGCAGCCAGCGCTCCAATCCGGTTGATCAAATAGCAAACAAAGTCCCGTCAAGAAGCGCTAAATTATTTCTGACATTTTTACTTCAATCAAGGTCGCGGCGAGGTGATGCGCTGCGTCTGACACTGTGACGAGCCATATAGATGCGATGGCAGCTCAAGCATAGTGCCAAACATAGCAAGAAGAGATGCACGACCAAATCCGCACTTGCCGCCGGCTCTTTTGGCCTTATCCTTTCATTGTCCGCGTGCGCAGTTTTGGGAACCGGCTGGCAGTGCCTTCTGGTATCGCGCAATCAGCTCAGTGCTTTCAAACATTTGAACTTTTAATTTTCTCGTGTAGGCAGAAATACACTCTGCTTCACGGCTACGCATCATTTTGGCACTGCCGGTGATGATCCAGCTGTTAATTTATTATCTCTTCTTTTTTGGGACCATTGTTGCATGTGTGCCCATGGTTCTGGTGCTTAAAAACAAGTCAATCCTAGATGACGAAGCTCAAAAGCAAGACCAGTTTGACGAGCCCGGAGCGATACTCTACCGTTGTGTTTTGTGTATTCAGTCGGTTCAATGACTACCAAGTTAGGCGGAATTACCCTTGATGAGAGCAAATAAATCTCGGTTTTAAATCAATAATTACGGTTTCAGAGTATACGTCGAAAGGGCATGTTTGGATTGCCAATAAATGATAAACTTTTAGGAAATGCAATTAAGATATGTGGGGCAGCAAAGAGAACCTTTTGTTTTTGTTAATCGATTTAGATTTCGATATCGTGTGCTTGACTTGAACAAAAAAGGCTGGGCAAAGAAGATAATAAAATCTGACCATGCCATATGTCACCTACAGCCGAAAAATGGGGTTGAGTAGATGTTACAATGGCATGTCTCTTACAATTATCAGAAATATTCAAATCATGAAAGGGAAAGGTAGCAACTATGGATCAATGCAGGAATTTTAAAGCGAAGTGGATTCTGGTTAAAATGAGTGAATTTTATTTGAAAACAAACTATAGACTGTTCCAAAAAGTATAAGCACACTTTCAAAATAACAAAAAAGTCATGTTTTTTTTAGTTTTAATAATTTTATTTGGCATCATATTTGTATTTGTGTTTTGTCTGAAATTTTACTCTCGTTTAATCAAAAAATTTAATCATAGCCAAGACTCCTAACTTTTCCTCGAACATGACCCATTAGCTTCTGCACAGTGGTACTACCCACCATTTTGACCACTTTTGGCCAATATTTTTAAAATTTTTGGATGTCGTCCGCTGATTTTATGAATTTTCGAAGCTTTGCTTTGGTTAAAGCCCAAAAAGTCTCGATTGGCAGTACCTCCAGGCAGTTCGGTTGATTCATGTCTTTCGGCACGAAACATATATTTTGACATTTGTACCATTATAAAGTGTCCTTTGCATAATGCTAAATCAGGCCAAAACACTACCTGACCTTTGTGCTGCCTGATCATCCGCAATAATCGCTTCTTGAGACATTCCGTAACGTATTTCTGAGTGTTCATCGTCTCCGTTGTGGTGTACGGACTAGATGTTTTACCACACTCGCACATTGCCTGCCAAACCATTACCTTCTTACCGATTTTTTCGAAAAAATTGCCTTCTCCGTTTCGTGGTATAGAATTGTGGTCCGGGAAGCGTTTTGTAATCTAGTTTCACATACGTTTCATCGTCCATTATTATACACCCAGATTTTCTACACAATAACGAATCGTAGAGTTTGTGGGCCCGTGGTTTCACGGACGCGGCCTGTTTAGGGTTCCTCTTGGGTTTTTTCTGCTTCCGGTATGTTTTTAGCCCAAGTCTTTCTTTGGCCTTCATGACGTTACTCGACGAGGTCCCTAGTTTTTTCACAACATCCCAAACGGAGGGCGCTGGTTTTCGGTTGTAGGCATCCCTGATCTTTTTATCAATATCCGGACTAACAGGACCAGATTTCCGACCACTCTTCGGCGCAACTTCAAACGTACACTGTTTTTTATATTTTCGAATCGCAGATCATACCGCTCCGACGCTTACACCCTCTTCCTTGGCCAATTTTCTCAAGGAGAGTCCGCTCACAGTGCACCATTTGTGCACGATACTTTTTCGTTGTTCCGGAGTAAGACCGCGCATTTTGATAGGTAAAACAAAACTGAGCACTTTTTTGATGCTATGTCATTCAGAAATGTGCAAACCAAAAGACGCAGCCAAAACATGTTAAAATATTACATTATATTCAAAGTGACCGTTAAGGTGTGCTTATACTTTATGGAACACTCGTTACAAGGGACAGGGTTGTACAAGGTGGGGTAAAAAGTAACCTACATGAGAATAAAAAAAACTTTCTTTTCAAATGTTTCTTTATTCTTTTTATTTTATTCTTCGGCGGCACCTGCAGTTTTTTCAGCATATCGTCAAGATCATCCTGCTGTTGCAGCAATTTCGGAGTCCGGGATTCCTCCAGTGTGAGTTGACCTATCTTACCCTTCTGCTTCTGTTGAGTTGACAACATGGCCTGCGGGATTTCGGGTGCATTCTTGGTGATCCCTCCAACAGCACCTACCTGATCCACTCTTCTTTCTTGGCAAGAATCAAACCTGTCCACGTTGAACTGCTTCTCAGCTGCCTCCTCTTTTCGCCCATTATGTGCTCCGCTTGCCCAGATTGATTTTTCCACCCAATCGTTCACCACCTTCTACAATTCCCAACGACTCGCTGCACTGCGGTGACTTCGGACGATTCGGGTCTCTTCCTCTTCTTCTGCCAGTGTTTGCTTCATCAGGCGATACTTTTCTTCCTGTATTTCTATTCCAGTGACAATTCCAGCTGTTTTTTTCTCCAGCTCCTTCTTCTCTACTATACGTTTCAGGTTAAGTTCTGCCCGCGCTCTTGTGGTACTAACGTTTGCATTTAAAAAAATGGACAACAATTGCCGATTTGTCATGAGCTTACCTTCACCAACGCGGCATCAATCATAGTAACCCATGAGTCAGCAGACAACATTTGACTGCTCTATCAGTCGAACTCTAACCGTAATGGCAAAAACAGTGAAACCATTCCGTCAAGAAGTGTGCGCGTTCAAAGAACGTCACCCCGCCGCCGTGTGGATGCCGGATACGCCTATTCCGGCATCTACAACATCTTGGCACTATTCGACAACAATTAGAGCATCGAAAGAAAGCCCGGCCCCGACGGCCCTGAGCGACAAGAAGCTCCAAAGGATGCTGAAAAGGAAGACCGAGGGAAAAGTGGCTACATCGCTGCGTGAGCTTGGCCGGGTGGTCGGCGTCCACTGGTTTCGGAGCTGCAGGCAATGACGCAGCAGTAGCGGCAGAATAAGATGGTCAACTCGATTTTCCCGGCGAATCGCAACGTGGCTGCGGTGATGGACAACGAGACCTATCTCACCCTGGATGGCAACGACTGTGCCAGGGCACTTCGTATTTTACTTCCCCCTCGAAGGAAGTGAGCTCCGAGGTGAAGTTCATTTTACACACCAAGTTCCCCAAGAAGCTGCTGCTGAGGCTGACAATCAGCAAGAAGAAGATGTCAAAGCCGCTTTTCTTTCACTCTGAACTGGCCGTGAACGGGGAAATTTATAGTACGAAATGCCTGCCGGAGGTTGCGTCGTTCATCAAGAAATACCATAAGGGCGAAGACGTGGTTTTCTGGCTGGATCTGGCGTCGGCCCACTACTCGAAGCGATCGTTGGAGGAGATGGAGCGGCTGAATATCGATGTGGTATCCAAGTCAGCGAACCCGCCCAACGTCCGCCAGCTGCGTCCTATCGAATATTTCTGGGCCAAGCTGAAGCGTAAGATCTACTACAACAAGTTTGTCGCGAAAACTGAGTAGGAATTGATAAATAAAACGAAGAAAAAACTCGAAATCATTCCTACACGCATATTATCGTCCGCCATGGCGAATGATTCGGTTAACTGCCGGAAGGCCGCTCGTAAGTGCGTAGATTTTTTTTGCTGGTAAGGTTAAATAATTACCTGTCATGGGAAATTTATCAAAAGCAATTATCTGTCTTAGCTTTTTTTTATCACCATCCGAAAAAAAAACATTTTTTTTTAATGCAAACGTTCGAGGAAGTCGTCGCCACAGATACCGCAACAGCAGGTAAGCATTTGGGGCAAATCCAAAAACTATCTTCGAAGGAGTCATTCACTACTACACACGCATAGTGCCACCACCAACTGTGACAATGGTCACATGCCACGATATTATCTACCGAGTTTGGCCTTTCGCAAGCCACACAACTGAATTAATGAGGTCTCTACAGGTGGAGAAGAAGTGGTTGAGTTGTATTAGTGTATTAGTGTAACAGCTCTCCTTCTAGCTTATATAAATACTGTCAGCTAAGTCAGTATAGATAGGCTGACAGACAATAGACAATAGACAATGTATAGATTTCGGTCTCTTTCACACTTTTTCTTGAAATACTACCAGCGAATCAGTTCTGGCAACAACTTCTCCACTTAGAATGAAGGGGAATGCTTGAAAGTGGAGGCAAACTGGAACAACAGCTAGGCAATCAAAGCGGTTCATTGCTCCAAACATTTCAATGACTCGCAAATTACTTGATCTTACCAAAAAAAGAAAAAAAAATAGGGTAGGGAACGGCCCACGGGACCCTATTCAAAGCACGGGGAAAACGTGAAACTATAACGCTCATTTTTTGCGGTATGGTGCTTCACATGATGAAGCACCGTACTGTAAAAAATGAGCGTTGTAGGTAAGCGTTAAACCCGTGCTTGGAAAAGGGTCCCGGGGTGCTTAAGCCGTTCCCTTCCTTATATACAGACCTTATAACTAGTCACTGTCCGAGTCGATATCACTTGAAGCTGATAGGAAAACTTCAAGACGATTCATGTCGATTTTGTGACATGGATAAAGAAGACTCGGAACGCGGAAGATCGAGGTAGGCTTTGCGTGTGGACGGACGTCAAGTTTGATTTCTCGGTGGCATTTTTTTTTCGCTCTTCAGAAATGTGAAAATCGATAGTTTTTAGTGAAGACATTGTCTGAAAGTTGTTTGCTATTTTTCACTGCTGCGAACGTGTTGGTTTTCAAGCTTCTGGAAGTGTCTGGTGGAAGAAGGATTAATTTACTGTCGTGATAGTAGGATGGGCCAGATCAGTGTGATTTTGAAAAGTGCAACTTTTGGAATCCGGTTACTTTAGTGTTTGTGATTACTGCCTCCAAGAGCATTGTTGCATAAGTCACTCTGGAAGTGTTAGAAAATGATGTACTGTGGTGTAAACATGCAATCTCTGATCAAATGTTTTATCATTCGGTGAAATTTTCAAGAGAAGAAATCCCAATGAAACAAATCGCCAACGTAGAAAACCGTTTTTTGTGGCACTTTCTATTTTATGATCAGTCGTTATTTTAAAAAAAACTGTTGCTTCTCGTAATACTTGACCAATGTATTATTATGAATCTTTATAAAACAGGGGGTTAATTCTGTTTTGGGGTGCCAGCAAAAGTTTCCCTGTGTGTTTCTGTTTTTCAACATGTCTGTCAAACCAAAATTGTACATTTATGCTTATTGGCGGCCAACTGCAAATTCTGTAAACATGCGTGTGAGTTATTCAAAAAAAAAAAAATACGAAAATTTGTCCTGTTGTGGTGACGTGTCTCTGAAGGAGTTTTTTCTCCTGTAAAATAATTATAAAATGTTTTTGGATGATTGATCATTCATTGAATGTCTTTTTCATATAAACAAATTAGCTACAGATTTGTAGTGAATCTAGATATAGGTTTTATTGACTTATTATTTAAATTGATGTTATATCACTTTTATCTTCCGATTCATCCGATTTGCCTCAGCGTGGTGGGAAATAGATGTTTTCATGCTTATCTACTTTGAATCCTGGTTGGACAGTTACTACTTCCCAAAAAGCTTTTCATAAGCAATCGAAATAAGAGTGATGAAATAAGACTCATACCAGCTGCCAGCGTGCAATCTACGGAGTATTTAATTACTAACGCAACGCATTGCAACGCAAATATGATTACCTATCAAATATTTATATTAAGAAACACAACAGCTTGTATTTTGATTAATTGAGCTTGGAGTTTGATGTGGCAATATTTCTCATCGTTTCCTACAAATTATTTTGAGAGGCCATCCTTAAACCATTATTTAGAAAACTCTGAAATTAATTCCTTCTATACAGTCACTATATTCATCCCGAGAACAATGTTTGTTCTAAATCAGTTAAAGAAACTTCTAAAATAGTGATAACTATAAAATAAAAGAAAAATTAGTAATCTAAACATAAAATCACATTAAACATTAAACTCTCCTATCTTTAAATGTTTGTGATTTTCTGAACCAGCTAGAATTAGTGAAAATTCTTCAATTTTCACAATTTCAATCGATCCAATGTTCTATTGTTCATACAGAGCACTTTACTTCCAAAATATAGAGAACATACGTAAATTGACAATATTTTAAGGCAATGCAATGTTGTTTCTGCAGCCCGAGAAATCTGATAAGATCTCTTTCAACACCCTTACTTAGATATTTTTCTCATTTCAGAGAGCGAGTTATGGCACTATAACCATGAGCCGGATAAGGCTAGAACTATAGTTAATATTCAAAACTCAACCGCTTGGAGAAAAAATGGAGCATCACTTAACCTTCTTTGACTCGATGTTCCCAACGACCGTATACATACATTTTGGTTCTGTACACCAAACAGGGCATTCTGTTTAACTATTCTCTCCGACTATTCATGTCCCTACGTGGGTTCCCCGTGTTTTCTTTTAGGTAGATACCAAACCCTTCCTATCTCCAAGGGTTGCATGGACGTGGCCAGGTGAGCGATCGAGGAGTCTATTTGTGGAGATTACTGCGTGAAGAAACGTATCGGTTCCGTTTCATGGTGACATGCAATATCTTCAACGAATTATTCCTCATCGTAGCTCTATCCACGAGGTGTGCAAACGTCAATGCTAATGCTAATTAAGAAGACATGGAACACTTGTTAAACCACTGCCCGGCAATCCCCAACAAAATATTTAAGTACTTAGGCAAAGGGCTACTAGAACCTTCTGGGATCTGGAGAACAAACCCCAGGACGGTAGTGCACTTTATTTGGTTTGTTAAACCGCCCTAGGAAAACGCTTTAAGGGCCGATTCCTTTACCTCCGCTTAAATTGTAAACCAAGTTTACCCATATAGTTAAACCTGGTTTAACGCTTAAGTGGAGGTGAAAAAACTAGCCCTAAGTCAAACATTGGCGATCACTTCTGCAATAGTGATGCGTCATGCTGACAAAAATCTAAAGCAAAAACCCAAGTTAATCCACCGATGGTGAGACTGAACCCTTCTTACACTTCACCAGAATTACGAAATCAAATGTGGCCAATATGGTACTGGATACATATTTTCATCAGAAATTTTAGGAAGTTCCAGGAATATTCTTAATGTCATATTTTCAGTTTATAAAATGAACTATTTGACAATCCTGTACCTATTGTTAATCGATGTGATTAAAATATTGTCA
Source organism: Aedes japonicus (assembly GCA_034211315.2). Lineage (NCBI taxonomy): Eukaryota > Metazoa > Arthropoda > Insecta > Diptera > Culicidae > Aedes > Aedes japonicus. The sequence goes on along the minus strand of JASCZW010000388.1, from coordinate 137,905 downwards.
TTAATAGTGCTTAGCGACCTGTTTATAAAAAAAGTTATATGAAAGGGGAAATTACATAAATATTAGAAATTTTATATAATCAGTCCATAGAATGAATTATTAGACAATCCCAAGCGTCAATTTTGATTATCAATTTGGATTCAAGATGCTTAATACATATTCGTTGAAAATGCAGTTTTAGTAAATGGAAGTGCAGTTTTAGTAAATGGAGACTTTGTGTAATTTTCGAATATACTCGTTGCAGTTCAAAACCAGACCACTCGAGCCAATCGATCCTGCGCTAATTCTATAGAGTCGCAGAGTGTGGCTAATCCACTGTATGTGCAATACAACGTACAAGTTGCGACATCGATTAGGATGAGTGGTCTTGTTCGATTTTGAACTGCAACGATGTGCTCTCAGGTATGGTTTTGGTCATATCTCCTTGAAAGATTATCCAATCGTAATGAAATTTGGACCAGTTATTTGAGGGTTTTATACATTTGATTTGAACTAAAATCGGTACACAAATAGCTCAGTATGAAACCGGAGACTAAACTATTTGATTACTATTATAATAGGCCGTCAAGTACTGTTGTGTTTATATCTTCGTAACGAAATGTCGAAATGAAAAAAAAGTTCAATAGCGTTCTATGGGAATGCTGTAGCGTTCATTGCCGTCGACAGAACTGGAATCGATTTCCAAATAGCTGAGAAACCGATGTAACATTATTTGAAACGCACACACACACACTCCCACAAACACCCACACACTCCCCCCCCACACACACACAGTTCGTCGTGCTGAGTCGAATGGTATATGACACTCCGCCCTCTGGGCCTCAGATAAAAAGTCGAGTTTTCAAGTGATCTTAATACACTTCTTATGGTGTAAGAAGGGTAAAAAGGGGGATATATCACACTAAATCAAAAATTAGTCGCAGTGCTGAAGATACCCGATATGGAAAAAAAACAACTTAAATATCATCTAAGAGACAATACAAATAATGCATAGCATTATATAGGGTGTTTAGATCAAAATTTGGTCGACTTAAACTTGATGCATTTCCTTTTATCGTGCATTAAAATTTTTTGCACACCCCTTATTTTGAAGATGTGTACGCGTATCATACGCGGCGTATGTGTACCTGTATGACTCAATTTTGATTTTGAGATTAGCACTTCAGTTATCAAAATGTCGTCGAAGGAAGAGAGGCAACGCATCAAAATTTTGCACTTGTATGGCGAAAAACCAAACTACTCTCACGCCAAGTTGGCGAAATTGTTGAATGTGGCTTAATCAACTGTTGCCAAAGTATTAAAAGTGTTCGGCGAACGACAGCCAAGAAACCTGGAACCAAGATTTCTTTGAAACCTTTGGGATGATAGAATGTTGCCATCGTCCCAAATTTCCTTTGCTCCATTTAACCTGTCAGCTGACGAGTGACTATTGACAAAAAATAGGAAAAAAAATCATTAAAGGCGATTTGTCGATCATAAATATCGCCTTCTATAGCGCCCACCTTTGCAAGCGAGTCCGCTTTCTCATTGCCCAGAATTGCGCAATGAGATGGGACCCATACAAAGGTGATAATAAAATATCGCGAAGATAAAGAACTTAGAAGCTCCTGTATTTCCATGAGAAAATACGAGGAATGCTTTACCGGCCTCAATGAGCGAATAGCCTCTTGAGAACTGAGACTCCAAGAAATTGAAGTACTGATCCGGTGTTAATGAGGCAACCATTTTTAGCGTAAAGTGTATTGCCGCTAATTCAGTGACATATACGGAATAAGATTCTTGAAGATTACGATTGGCGCTATACATTCCATTAAATATACCAAAGCCTGCTGACTCCTTCATCAAAGATCCGTCAGTGAAGAACGATTTAGTGGAATCAACTTGGCCAAACTTTGCAGCAAATATTACCGGAGCAATCATAGGACGATGATGCTGTGACAGCGACACAATCGTTCCGTTCTATTTTGGTCGGATTTGGCATCTTGCCATCACGGAAAAAAGGCCATGGAGTGGTATGCTGCCAACAACGTTCAAGTGGTTCCCAAGGACCAGAACCCTCCCAACACACCAGTGCTCCGCCCAGATAGAATAGAAATAGAAACTTTGATCGACTTACACACACTACTGTTTGACCAAATTTTGATCGGAACACCCTTTATGTATGTTCTCTACTTTGCTTGACGGAATAAATAAAATAGAATAAACATTTGGATTTTGTACTTAACATTTGGGTTTTGACGAATTCATTGGTTAATATTTCATTTAAATCATGATCAAGTACTCGTTACCCCCATAAGCAGATTAATGATGTAAGGATTTCGCATCTACCCAAGCTCGAAGTTTCCATGGATCTCGCGCACCGAAGCTGTTCTCAATTCCATTAAAATTATTACTTTGTTCTTGAAAACATTTATTCCATCGATACTTCGTTCAATGATTCTCAACCATGCCTGGTAGTAGTTTCAAATTTCATTATGTACAGTCGAAAAGAACTATCAATCAATCCTTCCGTCAAAAGCAGCAATACAGCCACCTGCTGTTCGGCATTAACTAATATCCCACAACGTTGGGATTTGACAGCAAATGTGCTTTTTTTTCTCTTCTCTCTATTTCATTACCCAACAAAAATATAGAGATATCTGGCTTAGGTGTGTAGTTTTGTGCAACAATATGCAGGCATTTCGTCGATTAGGTCCTATGCTACTTTTCTGCTCGGTAGACGATTTGGAATGTAAATATCTAGCGTGTAAATGTGACACGGCGGGTGTGTTTGCGTCTTGCCAGTCTCTTCACACGGTGCGGTCAACTAAACGGACCACACTCACTAAGGTCATCGGTTGCTATTGCTGAACTGCCACAAAACCTGTGCGTGTGTAAAATTTCATCTCCGAAACCGGTATTGCTTTGTGATTTTTTTTTCTAGTCCATCACTATCGTCATCTTCATCATCATTTGAACTAGCTGATTCCACCTCATGCCGCAGCGCACCGGTTGCTTTCAATATTGTGCGCTTTAACCTACAAAAACAAGAAAGAAAAAGTGACGATAGAGTCATTCAGGACACAAGTGTGACACATTGGTGGGGGTGAGGCGGCAGGCAGGTTGGTATGAAAAACGACTGCTCCTATCTCAGATTTTACCCACCAGAGTGTAAATATAACCCACGTTCGTTTATAATAGTACACGCATGCTTCGTCCCTCACCCTGTTCCAGTTGCTTTTCTTCGATCTTTTTTGAGGAATGTCTTCGTCTTCGTCTTCGTCACACGTTGACCTTCGCTTGGTTCACTTTTCTCCCGTGAGCCACTTTTTCTCGATATCGAAAAAGGAGCAAGGTCGAATGTAACCCTTGCCTTCCGATTCCTTATCAAACTTCAGCATCACAAGCTCGTAGGTGACGATGGTTCCGGCCATCTGCGGCAACTCCCGGAAGTGGGTCCCATGGGTGAAGGCAACAAAAAAAAAATCATCGGGAAAAGGATGAAAAAGGATAAGTTAACATTTTGACTCACTCTTTTGTTGATGAGAATTTTATTTTTATGTTTTGTTAGAAGCATAGAAAACACTGTTACCGAAAAAAGGAGCTGCCGGGTGATGTGGAAGAATCCCATGCCAGAAAGTGCAACCGTTTCGCTTTTCAGCTGAGATGAGAATCGGTCCAACTGGAATGAGAACGTAATATATTAGAAAGATTATGTTATGACAAGTGAGCGATCGTGACTGAGCGGGAGTTTTGTTTTTCGAAACGCAATACAGGGTGCGGCAGAAAATAATGCGAAAATTGGTTCTATTTCTTTCAAATCCCATTTTCAACTAATTCAAGCAATAATATCAACATTTTCGACTGCAGTTATCTGTATAAAGTCTTTTTAAACAAATTTATTCAATGTGTTCTCCCTTAACATGCTTGAGCCGACGCCGGAAGCCAGACCTCCGACATTGACTGCCATTTGCGTGTTATGGTTGACTTCAGGGTTTTCACACTAGGGTGTGATGTTTTGCAGGCTCGTGCTTCAACATATGCCTAAATCGAATAATCCATCGGATTAAGATCTGAACTGCTAGGGGGCCACAAATCCTTCGGCCAAAACTTCATGTTATCGTTCAACCATTGTTGGGTTCGATTGGACGTGCGACACGGCGCTCCATCCTGCTGTAGGACAACGTTTTGGTCCTTGGAGAAGTTGGCCTTCACCCAGGGAAGCAGTTGGTCCTTTAAAATACCGATATACACTTCGGTATTGATTTTAACTCCAGCATCAATGAAAACAGGCGGCATTTTTAAAACCGTTGGACGCCACCAAGCCAAACATCATGACACCAGCCGGATGTTTGGTTTGAAATTTGAATTTCACTTTCCCCGGAACGTTCTCCATTTTCTGCGGTGAAATGAACCGGTCCGTGCATCTGTTGTCCACAGCGTCGATGTTGAAAAGCTTTTCGTCGGAGAACAGGATTATCATTTTTTCCTTCTTCAACAAGTAAAGCAATCTCTTGGAACGAGTCACTCGTAGTTCCTTGACCCGGTCCGTAGTCAAGTGGCGTTTCACTCTGGCTCTGGAAGATGCATGCAGGTCTTCTTTGATGATTCTCCTCATGGATTTCTTCAAAAATATTGGCTTGCTTTGCAAGTTTTCGTCCGCTTCCCGGCTTCCGCTGCTTAGGACCATCCTGCATGGCCTTTTTATGCGGCAAACTGTTGCCAAATGGCACCCTACCACCTTGACAATCTCTTTCGGCTTCTTCTGGGAGAGCAACAAACTGGAGATCACTTCTTTTACGAACATTTTGACGAATTTGCAATAAAACAAATAGAATGTTTGGAAGCAGCACTTGAAAGTAAACATAAACAAATACACTTTCGACAGAAATTAGTCACTAGCTACACGAACTAACCCAATACTCAAGTTTGAACATTTTCGCATTATTTTCTGCATGAACTAACCCTGCTTGGAAGCATGGTTCCCTGAAATAATATTGAAGCTCTACTGTTGAAATGCAGTTCGTGAGATTCGAAATTCATGATTAATTTGCCATGTCAGCGAGTTTTGAAAATCATGATTACATTACCAATAATAATAGAATTCACTGTAAACCGGACAGTTCGATGGAATTTACCTCCACGCTCCATCCATTATTGGGAATTTTTGTCACGATATCCAACGGCTTCTTGGCTGCCTCGTTGATATGGGCTGCACACAGGAACAGGGTGACGGTCCGTCCAATCAGGAACAGCAACGAAAACCAATAGTAAACGTCATTCATTACGTAGCGGAGTTTCCTGGTGCGATTAAAATGACCCAACTTGTATGGCATCGTTCATTTTTCCTGTTATGCGGATATAATTATACTTACTGGGAAACGTTCAATATTTGCAGACATATGAAATACAAATTGGTGGCGCAGGATATGAGTACACTCCAAGCCACAACGTGGTCCACTTCATCCAGCAGCTCGCAGACCAGCACATAATGGCTTCGCACACGGATCCAGAAAGGCTCATTCGGTAGCAGCACTCCTCCGCCGGCAAGCGTCCGCAGATGGGTGTTGATTTGGTCGAACCGGGTTGCGATGGCTATACTCACCAAGATAATGAACACGTCCAGGTAGTTCCAGTAGAGCGTTAGGGCAAACGATACGTACTGTTTGGGGAGATGGAATGGAAACAGTCATAATTGTGACGATTTATGCAGAGGCATTTAATTACTTGACGAACGAAATTTTTCGAAATGATTCGATTCACTCAAGTAGAATAGGAATAGAGCTCTATATTGATAATTGAACTAATACCGATTTGTGATTATTCTCTAGCACATATTTTCGCGAAACGTTACCGTAACACTGTATCAATAGATTTCTCGACCTTCTCGATCTTCACTTTTCCTTTTCCTTTAAATCATTTAATGGGTTCACAAAAACTTCGTTGTTGATATTGTCGGTATTGCAAGCGCATGCAAGCGCACAAATCAGGCCCGATATTATCTGATGCAACCGTACGGAAGGTGTTACTTTTCGCAAACTAACCATAACGATAGAGCAGTTTGTTTGCTAAGCCATCATCATCTGGTGTGAAATTTGGTGATTATTATGGTTATGATAGCTTAATATTTTCTATATATTTTATTGCCCACATTTGGTTGTTGATGTTTGGCAGTTTATTTTCTTTAAGACGCTTATACATAGTGGGTGCATTTCTGTCCAAAATCCAAATTTGGGATTCTGTGAAATATTGGTCACTTTTCACGACTCAATATTACATAATAAACTACTGCATCTACAGTATGTGAACAAAGTTCATCCACCCCATAAAATCTTGTTTTAGTACCACTTTTTACTATACTTTTTTGGTATTATCTATCACTAAATAAATTGAAAACGTAATAGAACTGGCACGTTCATAATTTTAATTTTCGGAAGGAATTTGGTTAAACTATTTTCGTTTGCTAATGTGTGTAATTTCTGCAAAAAATAGTATGTTTTTGTTTTTAATATAACCCTTGTTGCTACCGGTTTTTCTTTCTGTGTAGAAGCATTGCATAGACAAAACATTTATCATCAAACTACGGGTGGCTATAGGTGCCCTGTATATATAAAGGCGACAGCAGGTTGGTAGTAATAGAGCTAACCCAAATAAACCTCAATCATTGCGACATAGCTCAGCAACTGTTGTGGCAGTCAACTTTAGAAACGTGTTCCTCCCGGTAACAAAAACTGGGTAGCAGATAGAGCGGCGATGGCTGCGATACAAGTGATGGGCAGATTCTCCATCCTGGAAGTAGTGTCCAGGTCATGCGAAGGGTTCGTGATCACCAAAATCAACGGGATCTTTGTATGCAGCTGCTATGCATCCCCAAGGTGGACCATGGAGCAGTTCCACCAGATGTTGGATGCACTGACTTAAAAGCTCATCGGAAGAAGACCGGTCGTCATCGGAGGAGACTTCAATGCTTGGGCTGTGGAGCGGGGCAGCAGATATACCAACGCAAGAGGGTGCAGCCTGCTAGAAGCCTTGGCAAAGCTGGAAGTTACACTATCGAATGTAGGTTCCGCCAGCACTTTTCGCAGGGACCGTCGTGAATCCGTCATCGATGTTACCTTCTGTAGTCCGTCGCTGATGACAAATATGAACTGGAGAGTGTTTGAGAAGTGTACACATAGCGACCATCTGGTGATCCGGTACAGCATTGGCCAGCGAAATGCTGTCGCAATACGAAGGATAGATAGTTGCGAGCGGAAGTGTAAGATGAAGGTCTTCGACATGGAACTCTTTGTTGAGGCCCCTCGGTTCGACAACGAACTCTCGAACCGAAACAGGGACCAGCTGACGAATACGTTAGTTAGCATGCGACGCAACCATGCCGAGGAAACTGGAGCCGAGGAACAAGGTTACTGGTTGAATGAGCAACTCAGCATCCTTCGCGCTAGTTGTCCGGGGCTGAGTTGAGAGATACATAGGGTGGTGTTTCGAGCGGCCAGGATCGAATTAAAACGTGAGATAAGACTGAGCAAGACGAACTGCTACAAGGAGCTATAAAAACGCATTGAACACGCGGAGGTATTTTTATGCGAATTTCGACCTTTTCCGTTGCGAAACTCCTGTTCTGACATTTGTTGAAGGTCAGCTTTGACGTATGTTTCGTCATCGATCACACAGCAACTCTAGCATCCCGTGTACAGCTTCCTAGCACAAATCTTGGCCGCAACAAACCACACAACTGCGCAATTTAAAGGATGTGACCAAAAAATTTCATGTAGGAAGTATGTAAAATTTGGTTCTGTGTTTATGTTTATGTTTATATGTTACATTAATTTCGTGTTCACCTTTCAGAGATGCGCAGTGAGTAGCGGCTGGACTCTAGAATTTTTAGACGAAGAGCTGACCATCGATCGATCCCGGGAGGAAACATGGCCAATGCACAGTGCTCCAGAATGCGAATTTAGCTGAAAAGATACATTTTCAGCCTAAGTCTGAAGTTGTGGAGCAAAATTGTCTTCTAAAAAGTTGTTTCTAACAATCCCTTCTTGTGGTGTAGATGAAAACTAGGGTGGTCCTTATGTTCAGAGAAATCTTAAATCTAACTTTTTTATTTGCAGAAATAAAGCCATATTCCTTTGGCAAAGTTTTAGAAGATAATATTTTAAGCAACTTTGATGATATTTGTTCTTCTGAAGTTTTTGAAATGTAGCTTAGGGTGTCCCTATAAAAATCAGTTATTTTGCTCTAACTTTTTTATTTCAAAATTTTCATCAAAGTTGTCTATTGACTCCAGAACAATAAAAGATACAACTTTTGATCAGAGCTTAAAAATATCATATTCAATTCTCAAATTGCACCCTGACTGAGTCAAAATATTAGTCATCACGCACTGTTCCTAGCGTACATAAAGTAAACACAAATTTGCCTTCATGAATCTCTTGTGCAAGATGAGTCAACTTGTTTTGTTTTGCTTTACTTTGATCATTCATTCGTTCCAGAAAGCAGTGAATGTACGTAAGTGAAAAAAACTCATTCAATTTCAACGTTCTACCGTGAAGACGAAAGAACAGTCATTCATTTGGAGAATCAATGAAGTGAAAAAAACCAAAACTTCTCGAATCGATCCTACAAATGCCTTTTCTCGAACAAATGTCCCACAAACTCTGTAGCGATTTCGGCCATTTGGCTTTTTGGCTTCCTTTGCCTTCAGCTATGTTCGGGAATACTTGAAATCCTGTGGCAAAAAAAAAAATCACTCACCAACGCGAAAATGAATGACTGGTTACAAGAACATTCAGTCAAGCAACCAAAATCTCGTGAGGCTTGAATAGCCGTGTACTTTGCTGTGGTGTGAATGAGTTGTGTGGAACACGAGGATAACGGAATGACTGAGCATAGCAAAATAGTAAACACGAATATATTGCGTGACTGATAGAACGAAATGAAGAGAAGGAAAATTGTACCTACTGAATATTTTGTTTACTCATCGTTCACGACGGGTGTCAATTTTTTCGAGCTCTGCTTTTGATGTACTGAAATCGTCGCTATCGTATGTCAAATAAAAGCTATTATGGTTTTTGTAAAAAAAACAGGACTTTTTCAAATGTTGATCTCTCTGGATGACAACTGGAGATAGATTTTTTTTAAATTGAGTAGAACACATTTGAAAAGGGCGTAATTTTATGAGAAAATCGTAAATAACTCAATAACAGTAAAAGATATCGGCAAGATTTATAAGTCAAAAGTTACATCTTTTTATGTTCTAAAAACCACCTTGAGACAACTTTATTAGCAAATTTGAAATAAAAAAGAAAAGAGTAAAAAACTTATTTTTTTGGTAAGGACGTATCCGTATCAACTGGCCTTCGGAAGTTTATCAATATCATGTTTATGAAAAATCATGAATCAAGATGGAGCTGCCGCACGAAATGTTTTGGGATAAATGCCCAACTGGTCCCTACTACAGGTTCCCCTGAGATCGTTCCGGTGGTTCCGGGAGCGGCCAATATGGTTAATGCCTTGTTCAGACTACAGAGTTATAACATGTTATAACGGTTGTCAAATAACTTCAACAAGAAATTCGTCATCAAGATAGGCTTATAACATGTTATAACTGCTCAGTTTGGCCAGTGTTTAAGGATCCACTTTAAGTTTATAATAACGTTTTTGATAAAAAAAAACCAAGAAGAAAGAGATGTCACATGGCATGTTTTGTTAACCTCATCCAGGACCCTTTATCAGAACCTATTCCACGGAAATTACCATATCTCGGCCACTTTAAGGCCGATTCTCGTAATCGATATTTCATTCGCTTGGTAAATTTGGTTTTTTCGTGTATATACTAAAAAAAATGTTTGACATCGGCATCTTGTACATAGTCTCATCACAAATTCAACATGTGAGATGGCCTCTCCAGAAACCCGGAACAACTTCGGTGTCCGGTGGCCAAAATTTTCCAGTCGATTGCTTTTTAGCGAAATTAATTCGGATAATATTTCATGAAGTTAGAGCACTTCATATTTGATCAAAAATTTGCCTGTCCCGATCATTTTGTCTATCCCCTGTAGTTCTCCCTGTTCTCACATGTGATAATCTTTTTTTGGTTAACTACTGTAAATTGATTGGCGACGAATCTTTTGTGGGTGTCGTGAAAATGTTCATATCTGATTTCGGTCTATGCTCAATAAGGCGGCCCCAAACTCTCCCAAAAATTAAGTACAATTTGTTGGGAACTCATTCTTCACTGGATCTTCAGTTCAGGCAGAAACTTCTCAGAAGTATAGCAAGCACTTCTTAGTAGTTTAAGCAGGAATATCCCTGTAAATTCAGGACCACCAAATTTCAAGATCAACATCCTAGTAAATTTTGAGCTTCAGAAGGTTACAGCCCAGATGTTCAGGAGAGATCTTTCCTGGAAAACAGGAGAGAACTTCTCATAGCTTCGGGAAGAAGTTTGGGGAAGAGTACTTCTTAGAAGTTTGGAACTTTCCAGAGGTTCTCGAACTTTTCCAAGAAATTCAAGATTCCATTCCAGAAGTCTACAAAAAAACTTCCTACCTATAATCCTACCTATTCCTCAAAATTTCAGGAACAAACTTCCACAAAGTTCAACACGGTACGTCCCAGAAGTACAAAAGAGAACTTCTCTGAAGCTCAGGGATGGATTTCCTAGAATCTCCGGTAGAAATTTCTCAAAAGTTTAATTTCAACTTCCCAGAAGTGCTAGAGGGTTTTCCCAAAGAACAAAAGAGATCATTTCAGAATAACAGAAGAGATTTTCTCAATGTTCAGGAAAAAAATATTCTTCAAAGAACAGAAAGAAACTTTCCAGCAGTACTTCCTAGCAGTTTGAGCAAGAATTACTCAGAAATGCAGGAGTAATCTTCCCCGAAGTTCAGAATAAAATTTCCCAAACGTTCAGTACTTCTCAGAACTGCAGGAAGAAACTTCCAACAAACTTAAGGGATCTTTTCAAGAAATTCTGGAAAGGACTCAAAGTTTCGACAAAATTTTCCTCGGAGTTCAGGATGGCACTCATTAGCGGTTTAGAAAGAATAAGCTAAGGAAATAACTTCCCCAAAAAACAGGATGAAACCAACTAGCGAGGGCACTACATATAAGTTTCAGAAGGAATTTCTCAAAAAAATCAGAAAAGAACTTCTCTGTTTAAAAGTTTAGTTGGAGTTACACAGAAGAGCTAGAGAACATCCCTCAAGAATCGAACATTCCAGAATTCCAGAACCAGGCTTTTTAAAAGTTCAGGAGTTCCTAAAAGATCAGGTAGATACTTATCCGAAAAACAGGAGGAAATTTTCCAAGAGTATAGGGGGTACTTTCTAGTAGTTCAAGCAGGAATTTCTCAGCAATTCAGGAAAAATATTCCTCGAAGTTCAGGAAAAAACTTCATTGGAGTTCAGAAGAGGAATTCTCAAAAGTTCTTGAACATTTTCTACTTAGGGTACAAGAAGTTTTGAAAAAAGTTTGAATGTTCTACCAGAAGGTCAGAGAACCTCAGCAACCTTTGAATGTTGAATGTTTAAAGAAATAATGCTAGCCGGCGTCGGTGGTGTAGTGGTAAGCGTGACTGCTACTTGGCACCCCAGTGGGTCTGGGTTCAATCCCAGTCGAAGGCGGTGGTTTTTCTGAGGCGAAAAAATCTGGTCATGTCTTCCTTCGGAAGGGAAGTAAAGCCGTTGGTCCCGGCTCATATTCATGAGTCAATAGGTAGGGTCCAGGTGGTGGAGTCGTCTCCCTGGCGTCTGTGATTGTCACCATGTGAGGAAATAGGCCGACGGAAAAAAATGCTGTCAATAGCTTCAGTATCGTCACGCATAAATTAGTTGGTGATAACTAGATAAAAATCCTCTGCTTAATCATCTTTAAAAGAAATCAACACTTGTCCACATATTAATATTAACTTTCTCGAAAAATTCTTCAAATCGCAACTCTGGAACAGCGACCCAATTTTCTGAATAGCAAAAACATTAGTGTAATTCACAAAACAAGAGTGAAAATGTGAATGCTTCGGCCTTCAAACATGACAGCTAAATTGATGCAAGTCCTGAATTATTGCATCGTGTAATATTTCAGTTTCACTTTGAAAAATGTCAGCACTATAGTTTATAGTCAAGTTTGGTTGCCGACTCGATCAGATTTAGTCGGCTTCTGTAACTGTTTTTTAAAAGATTCGATTACATTTACTGCATCTTACATAGAAGACACGGAAGATAAATATACTATATTCGAATTAAGTATCCAATGTTGGGATTTTTTTGCGAAAACATTGCAGCAAAAATGTCACAATATGAATGTTTCATACAATATACGAAACACTTATTCTAATGTACAAAACACATGTATACGAAACACGTGAAAGCTATTTTACGAAAATACATTTTCAGTGTACGGACTTTTTTCATTAGGGCGATTCTTACATTGAGAGACTATCTTTGATTTCTTTCTCTATCGTTCATATTCCAATTACCTTTACGTTTGTCATTCTACTATTTGTAGAGCATGCTAGCCAGCACTTTTGTGTTTCGATCTGTACTAAAAAATCCCTCGAAAGTTTTATAATGGCGCTGTAAAAAGCGCGTTTCGATCAAAATTTGGTCGGCTTAAACTTGACGCATTTCCTTTCATCGTGCATTAAAAAAATTTGCACACCCTTCATTTTGAAGATGTGTGCGTGTAGCATCACCCAAGTAGCACACTACGATCATAGTTAGTTGTAGTAGCTTGATTATGACTTAGTAAGTCATATTTATGTTATCTCAACTGAGTGGCAACAAGTGTGTTACTTGGGCATGCGTCTATTTTTATTTTGAGATAAGCACTTCAGTCATCAAAATGTCGTCGCATTAAAAGTGTTCGGTAAACGTTTGTCAACAGCCATGAAGGCTCGATCGGGGGGAAATCGAAAGCCGGAGGCCACAGCAACGACAAAAAGAGTTGACCGCTGTTTTGATCACAACCCCAACCTCTCCGTCTGAGTTGTCGCAAAGAAGCTGGAAGTGGCGCCTTCAACCGTGGATAGAGCTAACAAACGAGTTGGACTGTCGACTTACAAGAAAGTGATGACTCCAAATCACGACGATAAACAAAACATGTCGGCCAAAGCACGATCACGAAAATTGTACAATACTATGCTGACGCAGTTTGATTGCGTGGTACAGGACGATGAAACTTACGTCAAGGCAGACTTTAAACAGCTTCTTGGATAGGAATAAGATACGGCAACCGGACGGGGAAAGGTGGCAGATATTTCCAAGCACATCAAACTGTCAAAGTTCGCGAAGAAAAATCTGATATGGTAGGCCATCTGTACCTGTGGCTTGAAGAGCAACATTTACATTGCGACCGGAACCGTCAACCAGGAAATTTATCTGAGCGAGTGCCTACAAAAACGTCTACTGCCTTTCCTGAAGCGAGATAATTATTCCGTTCTATTTTGGCCGGATTTGGCATCTTGCCATTACGGAAAAAAGGCCATGGAGTGGTAGGTCTGATGCCAACAATGTTTAAGTGGTGCCCAAGGACAAGAACCCTCCCAACACGCCATAGCTCCGCCCAATCAAACAATATTAGACCATCGTCAAGCGGAACCTTAAGAAGACTAAAAAATTCGCATCCAGTAAAAAGGTAGCTGAGCTGAATATTTATCCTGTATTCTGTATTAACTGAACTTGATGAAGAAAAATAATTTGACTTATTAATAAAAACTTTGATCGACTCACACACACACTACTGGTTGACCAAATTTTGATAGGAATACCTTTTAAATGAAAGAAAGCAAACAGGAGAGAATTTCTCACTGTTAGATTCACCCTTTTGAAAAAGGTTCCTAGATTTGATCATTTTGAATCAGTGATGATGCAGCGGACTCCAATTTTCTACAGCATCTTGATACTGAAACACGAAACCAAGAAATTAGCAAAATATTCACAAAGTCAAATGCCCATCATCGGAACCTGAAGGCGAGGAAGCAGTGGCCGCAATAAAGGCAAGATCAAAGTCTGCGTTTATCAAATCAACCGAGGATGATATGAAACACAACACCGGTGAACCAACTACAAACGACACAGACGTCACTAAGTTAGGATGATAATTCAAGATAGAGCTGGAATAAGGGCGACTTAGACCTCATGGATTTCCTCTATGTCAGAATATGTAAGTTGACTGAACGCAGGTATGATTTTTTTGTTACCTTATTTTGGCCGTTATTCTGGCTCTGTCTTGATAATTATAACGAATATTATACGCTATGAACTCTCTACTTACCGTGAAAAATACAGCCGACGCGGTACTGTACGGAAGCAGCGTAAAAACATTGGGAGATTTCCGCAATGCAAAGTGTCGAAAATTATCGGTGATGTTTGCCTTCCAACCACAATATTCGATTTCATGCCACTGGTCACCCAAGTTGTTGATTATTGATAGTATATGTTCACCTAAAATCAATATTCCATTAAGTTCCCCCACCTCATCGGAATCCATTTCGTTATTCATCTCTTACAGCAGGCCAACGTCATCAGCACGCTGGCCGCAGTCCACATTCGGCGCTTCAGCGTCCATTTGGACTCGATGCGATAGGATTCGGTGAGAAAAATCCGATCCACAGTGTCCCACTTGACGGCCACCCGGTTCCACTTGGTAGCCATCTGCAGAAACAGGATATTGATGATGCATCCATCGACGAAGAATATCAGTCCGTTGACGTTCTTCGCATTAACTCCCACCGATCGCAGTCTGATGAATTCGGTCACAGTGTTCAAAATTCCAGCCCCGAGTAAAATTAGATCGAGAACCACTCGCACCGTTGGCCATGCTAGTCGTATCCGGTGGCAATCCTTGTCGAATATGCCGGACAATGGAAAGATTCCAAACAGCTGACCTGTTACGATGTCTGAAATAGAACAGGGAATAGAATTTGACTCGAAAATTTCTTGTTTCATGATTTTACAAGGTCTGATGGCTTGGTGAAAAGAATCCTGGGCTTCTTCTTGTTCGAAGTGATTTCGGAGTAGCTTTCCTCTCAATGACATCCTGCAAACTGTGATAGCATGATGTAAACTTTTATAGCGAAATTGTTGTCCGTGTCTCGGCTCAATGGAGTGAACGATTCCGATTAAACTCGTTGCTGTTGCCTTAATTCGGTTTTCCCACTGATGTGCTGATGTGCCCCACTTTGTCGTCTCGTTTCCCCCATTTAACAACGCCTTTGAATTAATTCAGTTTTTTTTCATACCTCTTGACCAAGAACGCTATGGCATGCCCGGAAGCTCGGTTGTGCTGAATATTTGTCACGCTAATTGTAACCAGCTTTATCGGTCTGGGAAAATCAAACAACTGCAGTGCCTCGCATGCACCGTGAGTTTGCCAACATTGTAAACAACGCAGAATATCGTTCCCTTTCCCAACTCTTCGGCTGGAATGGAAGTCCTGGCAGAGGAAAAATGATGATAATGCTGGCATCACCAACCGTTCCGATGACGACGCGAGGAGTTGGTCGAATATTCGACCATGGTGTGTGATAAAGTGTATATTAATATTTATTGGCGTTTCGAAAGGGATCGATACAAACCAGCGTGAGAAGATAGTCGGAGTGAAATGAAGAAGAGTGGAAAAACTGTTGGAATAATCCGGCATAACTGAACTGAAGCTGCTAGTATGTGTATAGGACAAGAGCAAAGCTATTAACAGAAAGAAGGGTTGAGAAAGCATTCAGTTGGTAACATCTGGATATAATCTCCATGGACGGGTCGTTTTACGTTATGTTGGCCTGGTAGATGAAAGCAAAAACTAAGCCCTTGACTTAAAGTTGTATTTTGTGGCAGAAGAACCTTCTTTAAACTCGTGTTTTTTTTTGGTATACTGTGTCGAGTAGTTTTAATTTGAAATTTTCTGCATGTACCACCCACAGTCAGTTTCGTTCGCAAAACTTAGTTGTCAGGCGATGAGCCTCTATATTAAATTTCTCTTTTGTTATTTGAATATCGTCAACTTAACTAGAAAATGGGAAGAAAGATTAGTGATTAACATTAAATTCCAACAACCTTTATTGCTTTTCTTGCAGCATGCCTTTAAGCATATTTTGTCTACAATGTGCAGACGAAATACGCATATCTGTCAAGATGAACAATATAGAACGTCGGAATTAAATGGAAATTACTAATCTTTATTTCTCATATTCTAGTTACTGGTATTCCATCTAAAAAGCTCACACTCACCAACATGCATCGGAAATCTGAGTATGTACTACCATACATATGGTGCTCATATTGATTAAAAGTAATTTAAGTAAATGTATTAATTAACCTCAATGGTGTTTGAAAAGTAAAAATACTTCAATTGTGGCAGCCCAATAATTGTTTGAAGAGTCATAGGTTAAAAATGTTCCTAAAACTCATTAAATGCAGAAATTATGTTTTTCTTTGGCAAAACTGCAAGTATGCTGATGTCAGATTAACAGAAATAACTTTAAGGTAACTGATTATATCAAATTATAATATTTTGCCAGTCAAGGGGGTATCCTTCCCTCTTTGCCTACCTCGCATTGTGATAGCTTGGTAACAGATAGTGTGGTTGATCGGGTACTGACTTTCAAAATAGCCCCACGCTCAATTTTAACTAATTCTATTTAATTTTCACAGCCTGCCGTACTCTAACGGAACTATCAATACTTTCTCTTCATATCTTTGGTTCTCGCAAAAACTGCAGACCACTCCTAGGGTCTCAAGTTGATGAGAAAATATGTCCTTCAAAACATTGTAACTACGTATGTCACAGTTGAAGTAAAAAATATAATTAGTTGGAAATATCAAATACGCTAAATTATGTTCAAATTAGGCCCATGAAACGACAAAAATGCGAAGCGTAAGCAGACAAAAGTTTTTACCATTTCGATCAATTCTTCAATTTTTGAACAGCTACTACGTTTTTAGATATATTCTACCACTGCGCTTTTTTTCGGCGAAGCTGTTTAGCATTACCGGGACTATGATTTTAATCAAAAGTGGAATCCTGGAGATGGAAATACTAAAAAAGTTTTTTTTTCATACTGATTTACATTCAGAATCCGATAGTTAGCAAATGTTCGATCCGGATATCTGTCTGTCTGTCTGTCTGTCTGTCTGTCTGTCTGTTTCCATTCATTTAGTTGCAAGCGTTGCGGTGCTCGCATCGGATTCAGTTAATATCAATATTATTTGACTAAAGGGCGAACACGAAATTATTGCGACACCGAAAATGTCATGCCAATTTTTTTATAATGTTTAGAACAAACCAAAATTTTAGGGTAGTTTTATACATATATTTACTTCAAAAATCAAAAGAAAAGTTAATCGATGGAGCCTTGAGTGTAAAATTGAACGCATTTTTGCTTGATGCCCTCCATCAAAGTCTTTACAGTGTCATCCGGTACCAGTTTCTCAGTTTTTTTTTCAATATTCTTAACATGTCCTTCTCGTCTTTGACTGTCTTCTTGCTCTTCCAAAGTTCCCTCTTCATCATTGTCCAGTACTGCTCCACCGGACAGTTTGGCGGATTCATGTCCTTTGGAACAAAATGGACAGAATTGGCCTCATACCACTCCAGGACACTTTTAGAATAGTGGCATGATGCCAAATCTGGCCAAAATAGCGGAGCTTCGTCGTGCTGTTGCAAGAACGGCAAAAGGCGCTTCTCGAGGCACTCAGATTTGTAGATCTCGCCATTTACTGTGCCCTTTGTCACGAAAGGCTCACTCCTCAGTCCGCAAGAGCAGATGGCCTGCCAAATGAGATATTTGGAGGCGAACTTCGACATTTTCTTCTTCTTAAATTTGTCGTCCACATAGAACTTGCTCTTGCCGGTGAAAAACTCCAACCCCGGAATTTGCTTAAAATCGGCTTTTATATACGTTTCGTCGTCCATCACACAGCAGCCATATTTTGTCAGCATCTTCTCGTAGAGCTTCCGTGCCCGAGTTTTAGCCGTCGATTGTTGCCGCTCATCACGGTTTGGGAAGTTCTGTACCTTGTTTGTATGTAGTCCAGCTCTCTTCTTTGCATTCTGGACGTAGCTCTGCGACATGCCGATCTTTTTAGCCAAATCACGGCTTGAGACGTTGGGATTTGGTTTAATCATCCGCTTCACCTTTCCCTCTGTCTTTTTGTTCTCCGTTCCCGGTTTTCTTCCAGCTCCTTTGCCGTGGTCCAACGTCAACCGCTCCTGGAACCGCTTCAACACTCTGGAGACGGTTGAATGGTGAAGGTTCAACATTTTTCCCAACTGCCGGTGCGACAGGTCAGGAAATTCCTGGTGTTAGGAAAGAATTTGTTCTCTCGACTCGCGTTGGTTCACCTCCATTTTCGTTGAATCGAAAAACACGACTTCGAGTTTGACAGCATGTAAACAATACACATCAATGAGAAAGTGTGCAAAATTTGGTTGATTTTTACCCAATGGTACAAAAGTTATGCCCTGTTGAAAGTGTCGCAATAATTTCGTGTTCGCCCTTTAGAAGGTATAAATGACCATGCTAAGTGTGTTGTGCAGAAGAACGGCTACAATAAATTTGTGCTGTCATGTTTTCAATCAGATTTCTTGTGTTTTATATATTTTAACAAGTGCTTTTACGCATGATACTGTTTACATTTCTTCAGTTGCAAGGTTGCCAGTACGATTGTTGCTGAGATGGAAAAAGAGACGACCCCTGTGTGAAAGGATTTTGTTCACTCATATGAAGAATCGTGAGTTGTCGCTTTGTGCTTGACTTCTTCAACCAGTTACGTGAACGATTGTCTGGAAAAACTTTCCTGAAGCAATACGATTGTTCCATACCGTTTTAGCGGGAGTTGACACACTGCCATTTTGAAAACAAAAGCAATAAAAAGAGCCATCCCAATACGCCAGAGCTCAACCTAATCGAAAAATATTGGGTCATCATTGGGCGGAACCTGAAGCTGACGCGAGAATCTGTTGAAAAGGACCAATTTCAGGTATACTGGCTTTCTGTGACGAACAAAGTGGAGGAGGTGGCTGCACATAATCTGACGTTAAACGAATGATAAGCTGATTATTTTTCTGTATTATACACTAAAGGGTGTGTCGATAATTATAGTGACACTTTCCAACTTGCGTAACTTTTAACATACTCATGTCGAGCCTGCGACACTGAAGAAGTCTAAGTCGCAGACAAAATGGGCCTGTCAGTCAAAGAATAAGCTTTTTATAGAAGAATTTAAAGTAATTTGCTCCCGTTCACTAGTGATCGTTTGAAAAAATGTTTCAATTCATATATATTTTTTAATTGATCACCTTTTGAAGAGTTCATTTAAATTCTCCTAGTTTTCGATCAAAATTTGGTTGACTTAAACTTGACGCATTTCCTTTCATCATGCATTAACAAATTTTGCACACCCATCATTTCGTAGCTGTGTGTCTCTATTTTGGTTTTGAGATTAGCACTTCAGTTATCAAAATGTCGTCGAAGGAAGAGAAGCAATGCATCAAAATTTTGCACGTGCATGTCGAAAATCCAAACTACTGTCACGCCAGGTTGGCAAAATTGTTGAATGTGGCTAAGTCAACTGTTACCAACGTATTAAAAGTGTTCGGTGAACGTTTGTCGACAGCCAGGAAAGCTGTATTGGAAGGAAATCGACGACAAGAAGATTTGCTCGCTGTTCCAAGCGAAACCTCAACCTCTCCATCCGAGATCTCGCAAGGAAGCGGGGAGTGGCGCCTTCAACCGTGGATAGAGCTAAAACACGAGCTGGACTGTCGACTTACAAGAAAGTGGTCGGCCAAAGCACAATCGCGAAAATTGTACTATGCTATTCTCACGAAGTTTGATTGCGTGGTACAGGACGATGAAACTTACGTCAAAGCAGACTTTAAACAGCTTCCTGGACAGGAATTTTATACGGCAACCGGACGGGGAAAGGTGCTAGATATTTTAAAGCACATTAAACTGTCAAAGTTCGCGAAGAAATATCTGATGTGACAGACCATCTGTACCTGTGACTTAAAGAACAACGTTTACATTCCGACCAGAACCGTCAACCACGAAATTTATCCGAGCGAGTGCCTATAAAAACGTCTACTGCCTTTCCTGAAGCGACACAATGTTCCGTTCTATTTTGGTCGGATGCTGTGGTATGCTGCCAACAACGTTCAAGTGGTGCCCAAGGACATGTACCCTCCCAATATGCCAGAGCTCCGCCCAATCGAACAATATTGGGCCATCGTAAAGCGGAACTTTAAGAAGACTCAAAAAGCTGTTGTGAGCGAGAAACAGTTTAAGGCATTCAAGGCACTGGCGTTCTGCGGCGAAAAAAGTGGACAAGAAGACTGTACAAAATCTTATGGCAGGTGTTAAACGAAAGACGCGGTAATTCGCATTTGGTTAAAAGGAAGCTTAGTTGAATATTTCTCCTGTATTCTAAATAGAACTTGAAAAAGAAAAAGAATTTGGCTTATTCAATAAAAGCTTTGATCGACTCACACACATTACTGTTTGACCAAATTTTGATCGAAACGCCTTATAATACGCTAAATCAATAAACCGTTCGCGGAAGGGTTCTGTTCACCCATATGTGCAACATCCTGGGTTGTCGCATCGCGTTTTTGGAAAGCTGATGAATATACATCATTTGGCCGTCTAGTATTTAGAGGCTGCCGGAACGGATGACAGTGGATCACGAGCCAGGAGCTAAATGAAAACCGGGAACAACTCACAAACAAACCTAGAGAGCGCTGATTGCTCATTTATTATGGAATCCGAAAATTTCGACGCAAGACTTGTCCGAAACACTTTATGTTTCGCAAAGATTTGTCCAGAAGGCCAAGAAACGATATGCATGAATAACACGATTACGATGCAGAACACCCAAATCGGGACGAACGCCAGCAGAGTGTTGCCAAAACGCGTGCCCGGAAACCTCACTCGAAGCTTTTTACTATACTGGTACTGCGTCATTGGTGGAGAGATCTACTTTGAGACCCGCTTTGATGAGCAGTTGCTGGACCAATTGCTATTTCACGGGTAAGGAAGAGTATGCTGAAGATGACCATAAGCACTGAGAGATGTCGAAATTAGCTTTGACGTACCTGCTTTGGTAGGCCATATGCACTAGTGTCAAACGGATCGTTTGTGACCAAAACCACCAAAACGGAGAGATTCACAAAACTGAGTGCCACTACTCGAAAACCGTGCTGGAGTGGTATGCTGCTAATTCTATGAATTTGGTGCCGGAAGACATGAACTCACCAAATTGTCCTGAACTCCGTCCGATCGAAATCATGATGCAGTGCGCACTTTGGAAGACCAAATGGAGAGGCTATGGACGGATAGGAAAAGCTGAGGAAGTTGCAAAAAACAGATAAATACGTACCGGAAACGACTGTACCGGCGTCTGATCGAGGCGTCAACCGCGAATTCATCCTGGAATTTGTTTCCGTACGTAAACTCAAATAATTAAAAATACTGAACTATTTTAAGACTTTCATTTGACTTTGTTTATTTCGATAACTAGAGCGAATTTTCAAATCATTTTAAACTGTCACAATAATTATCGGCTCTCCCTTTACTTGAACTTTATAACGAAAAATAATTTTCTAATCCAACGCAACAAAATAAATCAATTTAAACTTCCTTTCAATTGCTCGTTCCATAATCATGTATGATAAACTTTTGGCGCTTAATGATTTCTTTAACCATACCTCACACTACACTTCCCTAAGTATAATATTAATGACACGAGTGGGTATATTTGAAGTGATTTACCCGCAAGTATTCGGTTTGGATATTATGTTCAAGAATTAATCAAGTCCCACAAGCTTTGTTATTTAGGCCATGATGGCGGACATGTTTAGATTCTAGCGTTCTTCGCCTAAAACTGTTTTGCAGGTTATCAAATTGTATGTTGAATGATCAAAGACGACGCGACGTTATTAGGATCTATCTCAATAAATGTCGCCTTGGCAACGATGATGAATTCTGCGTATTCCAATCATCGCGTTAGAACCTCAGTACAAAAGGCGGTGCATCACGTCGCGTACCATAATATGACATCCATTTCTATAACTGAAGGTGGCATATTGTGCTCGATGTGATGCTTTGTGCTAAAAACTTAAATTCCATCCTTCCCAACACCACCATGCGCGTCGCATTTGTGTGCACTTGAAATCTTAGTCAGCAACCAGTGGCTCCGGCTTACGGTGAACTTTAACATTTTCAAGCAAGATTAATTCCAAATCTGTGAAACATATTTCTCTGTTCGAAGAACCACAGGCCATGTGGCATCCTAGTGGAATGATAAATATCGGCGAAGCACTGCTCAGGAGATGTAACCGTGCCTTATGTGTTCTATAGCCACAAAGATCATTCGGAGGCTATTGGCGATAGATGTTTTGACTACGCACCAAACCGATCGAAGAATGGAAATCACGATTTAGATTAGTAAATCGCTTTGAAATTCTGACGCATATTTGTCCACCAAATTGATGAATCTGACAATAAATTCTCATTACAACCAATGGCAAAACTAATGGATGCGATGGGTCTGGATGTTGCGGATGGAGGATTGAATAAATTCGAATCCATTTATGGATTATATTACTTATGGTGATTGTGTATTTGTAGTTCAACATTTCAAAAGGACCTAAGGAACAATTAGAGGATTTGTATACTTTCTCTTCCACTGATAACTCACTTGTTTATACATTTTCTTTTATATTTTACGCATGACATTTTGGCCAGTGATATTCGCTTATGATGTGTAGAAACAAACCGTTAGATAGTTTTATAACAGAGCCGTAATTAAGGAAATGGACTGAGAAAAGAGAGAATCTTTCATTTTCACTTAGGTCCTTTAGAAAAGTTGAGCGAGATTTTCAGCCATTCCTGCAATTTTTTGTATGATTTATTGTTTAATGGGTTCTACATTCAAAACAACAAAACCAATCAAACTTAAGATCATTTCCAATTGAATGATGTCAATTTGGTCATGAAAAAGTGAATTTATGGAGAATAATCGCATGATGAAGTTTGTTCAAATTAGACAACTTAATCCAATCTTCAACCGGGCACCAAATATGTTCAATAGACATTGAAAATCCTGTTCATGGATTAACATATGATTAGATTAAGTTAGCTTCTATTAATATCTGGCACAAGAGTGGTGGTTGTGTTGAACCTCATGAACTTCTAAGAAATGATCTGTTATGTGCTGGAGAGAGAAACAAATAATAAATAGGGTAAGGGAATGTAATGTTAGCCTAGCTCCTTCATTCGGCCTATGTACTAAATGTGTCATTAATTTAGCGATAATCAACAAAATCATGTTGCTATTAGCATGATAGATGTAATCCAAAGCAATTGAGATAATATTAATCATCTTATAGTTGTTCACTTTCGTGTAATTTTCGATTTCTTGAACTTTTGGGGCATCATGATTTCACTCGTTATACTGAACAGATGATCTACACGATTTCAAGTGATCTAAATTTGGCCTCATTGAATCGATAAAGCAAGTAATGCAGTCTGGATGTGCAGAAAATAGTTACACGCTACAAACTAACTGTTCACATAGCTCAAATAACAATGAGTTTACAAGAAAATCGTAGACCCAATGTTGGGGACATATTTTTTTGTATGTTCCCAACTATGGCCGGTTGTATCAATAACGTAGTAAAAAGGTTGTTATTGGTAAAATTTCAAGTGGAAATGCATGAATTTGCGGTTGTTTATATTCAAGTGGCTCATCTAAACACAAATCGAAGAGACAAAATCATTGTATTGTGAATAATAATGTTTTCATTACTGAATGGCTGATAAATCATATATGAACTTCATGTAAGTGCTTCGAGGCAGTTTTACATTAGTTTGTGTTGCAAAATGTTGTATTAAGTCAAGCCAGTACAGCTTACAATGCCTTAATTCATAAAATTAGAAAAAAAACCGTACAAAAACAGCATTTAGTAATAAATCCATCGAATGGGACGAAGTTACATCCACGAATAGACCCAATTTGGTGCCTATAGACCGACATTAAATCCACATCCCTCGAAAGTTTATGGCATTATAAAAATAGTTGTGTAACTTTTAGTGAAACATGCTTCCAAATGTCTTATCAAACTTATCTTTGCAAGTGTATAACTAGTTGAATCTCGCTTACAGCTTAAAAACTTTATGAGTTATAATGAAAAATGTGATCGATGGTTGCATAATAGGCTGAGTCAAGGGACACATACCCTAGATTTAATTAATAAAATAAACTTAAAAACTTAATTTAAATTCTCCTAGTTTCCAAATTACAACCGTTCTATTAATACACTCGAAAAAATGTTTAAAAAAAAAATGAAGCTTTTGCATGCTATTGTTTGTTTTTGTTTTAGTTATATTTTGTTGTTGGTTTTTTTTTCAAGGCAAGCGAGTGGACGTGTGTATATTTTACTGTTATTTGTTTTCACTCTAGGAAAGTTTTTAAATGGAAAATCTCCTATGTTTCCAAACCAATGAGAACAATGGGAAAGTGTTAGAGTACAGTTTTCGAAACAAATTTTGGATTCTCCTTCTTCTGTGCCTATGTATAAGTATATCCTCAAATTCAGTATGCTAAGCTTATCGGTTCTTGTGTTGTCGAATGTACGCATAAATACTTAGTGAACGTTAATTTATCCGATCATCAAGCGCTACACTATGTTTCATAATCCACTTCAAAAGTCCACTTAAAAAGTCCATATGTTACAATGAACAATGAAGTCTACCGTTTCATTTATTCATATGCAGAAACTGTGTGATGAGGTTGACTCACACCACACACTTCTGAATCCTTTGATATTTATACTGTGTGAGTGGATAATAATCAAATCCCTCACTTTTGCTGTTTCAAAACTATAGAACCAATACATACAAAACTATCTTCAGTTTTCTTTCACATTTTATCGTGTTGTGACGTGTTTGTGTATGCTCCGGAATAATGCCGCATGGAATGTATTTGACAGAAGAAGAAAGAAGTAACATTTTGGCAATTCGTGAATGTAATATTGGTATTCGCGAAATTGCTAGACGTTTGGGAAGATCGCATCACGTCATAATCAATTTTCTGAGAAATGCAGAACGATATGGGAATAAAAAGACCGGTGAACCCTAATAAAAGCTGTCGGAAAGAACGCAAAGAAGAATTGTTCAAACTGCAAATAACTCACTCAAAATTTTGGAACAAATTAAGGCTGAGTTATCACTTGACCCCTCATGTTCTACAATCTATCGAACATTGAAAAGCTCTTCTTATATTCAGCGGCAAAACCTGAAGCAAGCTCTTCGACTTTTACCACGCCATAAACAAACTCGACTCGAATTCGCACGGGATAATATACGTATAGTAAGGTATGTTACCTTCATTATTCACTTTTATAAAATTAATTAAGTTCTAGGTAATTTCTGGATGGCCCAGATGGGATTTTTTTCATACTGGAGGGACTTAAGAAAGAAGCAGCATTACTTTTCGACTCGTAACGTTGGTGGTGGTAGTTTGATGGTTTGGGGAGCATTTTGTCAAACTAGAACGGTGCAGATTGCTTTTCCATCCACCAGAATGAACAGTCGGGAGTAAATTGAGATACTCCAAAGTCATTTGCTACCATTCTTGCGGCAACATCGTCGAGTTGGCTACACATTTCCGCAAGATAATGCTTCAGTTCATACAAGTAGAGTGACTATGGCGTGGTTCAACACACATGGAGTTCAAACTATGGAAAGGCTGGCTTGTTCTCCAGGCCAAAACCCGATCGAGAATATGTGGGGATTGATCGCACTTGAAGTACATGAAGACAACGAGCAGTAAGCAAGCGTTCATGACCTGAAACAAGCCGTCTTATCTGCATGGCAAGGAATACAAGTATCTACTTGCCGTAACTTAATTCAGAGTATGCCGAATGGGTTGTTTGAACTGATTGAGAACAAAGGAGGACCTACCCATTATTAACATTTTAATTTTCAGGTAAACATCATTGAAATCTTTAAAAGAGAAATAAATTTTGAACTGGTTAACATATAATTTTTATAAAACGTTTAATAATAAAGTTAAACACAATAAAAACTGGACTCGGAAAAAATGAGACACACAAAATACCAGCAAATTTTTTTTTACATCTTATACTTCTAAAATTTTCAAGGATTAAATAACTATATATTAGCTATTTTTTGGCATATATAACGGAGAATATATAACATAACAATTAATGTATAATTTATTTATTAAATTTCCTCCCCCATGCTGAATGTTCGTTCATGTCTGTTAACACTGCTCATGAGATCTTGAGCGAGGCTTTGTCCATCTTCCTTAAACAATTTCTCCCAGTTCTTCATAGCTTCATCGGTTTTGAATGTTTTTCCGCTTTTATTGAACTTCTTTTTCATTATCGCCCAAAACTTTTCGGTCGGACGAAGTTCTGGTGTATTTGGCGGGTTCGCCTCCTTCGGGACCACATTAACGCCCTTCGCTTCGTACCAATCCATTACAGGCTTGGCGTAATGGCATGATCCGAGTTCCGGCCAGAACAGCGTGGGACCACGGTGAGTTCGGAGGAAGGGCTGCAAGCGCTTCTGCAAGCATTCTTCTCGATAAATATGCCCGTTTATGGTGCCGGTTGTAACGAACGGCTTACTGTACCGTCCGCACTCGCAGATCAGTTGCCACAACAGGTACTTCTTCGCGAATTCTCCGGAACTTTTCTGGAACCTCTATGCGGGACATACCGACAAAAAACTCGAAGCCGGGGATTTGAATG
Organism: Aedes japonicus; assembly: GCA_034211315.2. NCBI lineage: Eukaryota > Metazoa > Arthropoda > Insecta > Diptera > Culicidae > Aedes > Aedes japonicus. The sequence continues at coordinate 111,151 of JASCZW010000388.1, read as the reverse complement.
GTGCCCGCATTGATATATGTCTCGTCGTCCATGACGAGACAGCCTGGCTTGACCAGCCACTCACGGTGCAGCTTCCGCGCACGCTATTTGGCCACCGTATTTTGGTTGTCAGTCCGGTTTGGCGCCTTCCTGACCTTAAAAACACGCAGCCCAGCCTGCTTCGTGGTCTGCTGGACAAACCACTTCGACGTATTGACCTTTTTGGTCACGTCTCGGGTGAAAAGGTTCGGGTTATTCTTAAAGTACTGCCTTATCTTCCGCGTCTTCTTTGGGTATTCCGTTTTCGGTTTTCGGCCGTTTGCAGCGCGCCGCTCGATGGTTTTCGTCTCGTGGAACATCTTCACAACGCGGGACACGGTGGAATGGTGGATTCCAAGCCTTTTGCCGATCCATCTGTGCGACTGACCAGGATTATCGACCACCGCGCCCAAGATTTGCTAGCGTAGCCCTTCTTGTTTTGAATGTGTCTTGAAACAAAGTGTTGCATTTTTCCGAGTCCAATCTTTATGCTTAGAGTCGAAAATTATACAGTTAAAATAGACAACAAGTATCTATTATTCTGTGCAAGTTATTTAAAAAAATCACTAATTAATCCAAGATATCTCCAAAAAAATTCAGTGGTTCTGTAGTTATGACACGTGTCGAGGTTCAGAGCGGATTTGCGGTGGAGTAAAATTGATTTTTTATCTGAGTGAATGAACGATCAAAAGGTTGAGCGGAGCAGTAGACAAAGTGCTCTCACATCAGCGCGTCGAGGATTCGAATAATTAGAGGAATTACTGTATTGATCGTATTGTCACAAGTTGTATAGTGCACATCAAAGCTCCCTGTTCGCCTCAAAGTAAATTGCTTTGACGTACCAGGTGGTTATCCACCGATTGCCTGTCGATTTGCCAAATTAGAATGACGTCTGAGTTGAGTTGTCTCCAATTGTAGTGTTCTGCTCACTGTATCACGGAACTTTACGATCGGTTGAACGGATGGCGGATAATGAGATCAGGATCAAGTCTCTCCCGGTTGGTGCAGAGCCGATGACCTTGGAAATCAATAGAAACATAAGGCTGCCAGACAACTCGAAGTGTTTCTAGGGACTCTAATTTCATGAAGTCTTTCAATCGTAACTTTGACTGGATACGCATAGATTATTATGTTGCGCACTATTTTGTTATAGGGAACAGTCGCGTTGTCTATGGTAACAGTTACCTATTTTCCAGTGGCGCAGGTGATCGAGTGAATACAGAAAAAAAAACAATGTTATTTTCGGTGAGATGTAGTGGTTTACCCAAGTAACATTACCGAACCCATCCAGCTTGATTAAGTTTTATTAAAGTTTTATGAAAGCAACTAGAAATAAATTTGATTTTCTTATGGTACCAAGAGTGGCCAATTGGTTTTTGTTTTAGTCAGGTTTATGAGAAACTAGACAGCTCCTTACAACAATCTTGAAATTTTGTCTTCTAAAATTCCTTTTAGTCCTATAAAAGGTTTTATTTTGACTTTATGAACTCATAACATGCTGTTTTAAAATGCCGTCTTAGGACTCATTCATATTTTCTTATTATGATCAATTGAAAAAGCATTTCAAAACTATTTTGCCTCCCGTAAATTCTTTAAACGGCACATTGGCATTAAGGGAAGTCACAAATTCACCAAATGGTTTTATAGTAGCTATTGCGAAGATAAATTGGCGTTTTGGAAAAAAATGTGATTTCTCCAAGGGTAAGGTTCTAGCGATTTGTTCCTCTCCCAATAATGCCTAACTTGGGTGAGAAATTATCTCCTGGATCAAAGCAATAGGTAGTTTAAGAGCACGATCGGTTGCATAACTTTTTACCAGTCATGGGGATATCCTCCCACTTGCCTACCATGCATTGGGTGGCTTGGTAAAGGGTTATGTGCCTGATCGAGATACTACCGTTCAATGCCCTCCGCTCGTTTTCAAAATTGTAACTTTCAATTTCAAAGTCTGCCGTTACCCTATACGGAACTATCAATACTCTTTCTCTTCATTTCTATTCGTTTTAGCAATAAAATATTATTTACTGTTAAATGAATCAGAAGAGAAGTGAATCGAACAAAGCAGAACAAAAAAAACCAACCACGATATCATAGTGAAGTTCGACAGCTGTGGCCATTTCGCCGTATGCTGGTTTGCATGGCGGCCAAGAGGTTTTATGACGGTTCTCAAGTGGTTATAACATCTTTCACTAGAAAATTTTCAAAATCTGTATGGTCTTCTAAAGGTTTTATCAATTTGTTTTCATAACCGTCTATAGAGTGGGCCACTGTGTACAAATTTCGGCTTTAAAGAAGCATAGAGGAGGTGTTGGTGGACAAAACAGGTTTGAATGTTGTTTTATCAACAAAGCCGGTAGAAGTGCTATACGGGTGGAATAAAACTAGAATTGTTACTTGGGTACCCAGCTGAATTTTTTTACTCAGCCTTACTTAATGTCCAATGTTGAATATTCTACAGGTTTGCCTTGATTTTAATTCAACATATTTCACATCGGAATGCGTTTAGACAAGCTCATTTTAATTTATTTCCATCTCTGAGCACTGCTCAGCTTAATTATTGTTGCACTTTATGCAACAGTATGGATTATACCTTATTTTATACTTTATTCCACAGAGGGGGGTCAATTTATTACTTTTTTTGTTTCAGAAGATTAAATCTAGGATTTATCCAGGACACAGTAGGAAAGTAACACCCAACCCAGTAGTGACGGACCTTTGGTTTGACATAAATCTTCTCAACTACGTCACTCAAAACGATCTACATTAAAATGGCTTGGTGATCTTTTTTTTACAAATTCTAGAGAGCAAACAATGGCACTTAAACCTTAGCTCGTCAGCCTGGACACAAGGTGCAAATATCTTTGTCTTTCTCAAAGAAGTCAGGACAAACGGAGTAACATAAACTTCCTTAGCTTCGTCACTCTCAAAAATATTCCAAATCGAGACGGAAGGACGGTTGTCCCCGTTTTCTCTTTCACTGGATCCAAAAATATTCGTTGATTAACTTATTCATCAAATAGATAAATTGATTGCCGTTTATTTTTAATCTTCTTTTACCCTCAACGCTACAGAGTGGGTCGGGCCGTTTTAATATTTTTTGTCATAACATTTGCATTTAGAAAAATGGACCAAATTGCCGATTTTTCATGGGTTCACCTTCACCCGCATTGACAAAGCTACCCAGGCAGCATCAATCTTAGTAACCCATGAGTCAGTAGACAAAATTTGATAGCTCTATCAGTCGAATTCTAACTATGTTGGCAAAAACAGTGAAGCAATTCCGTTCAGAAGTGTGCGCGTTCAAAGAACGGCTCCCACCGCGTCGAAAACGGACATCGTGCGGCACTTTGTGAACGTCCGATACCTACAACATCTTGGCACTATTCGACAACAATCAGAGAATCGAAAGAAAGCCCGGCTCTGAACGGTTGACGACCCTGAGCGATAAGAAGCTCCAAAGGATGCTGACGAGAAAGACCGAGGGAAAAGTGGCTACATCACTGCGTGCGCTTGGCCGGGAGGTCGGTTCAACCGGCCAAAAAGTGAAAACGTACCTGACGAACATGAACATACATGTCAGGAAGCGGAAGTTGCGTCCACTGGTTTAGGAGCTGCAGGCACTGGTTTAGGGTAGCGGCTGAATTGGATGGTTAACTCGATTTTCCCGGCAAATCGTGACGCGGCAGTGGTGATGGACGACGAGACCTATCTCACCCTGGATGGCAACAACAGGCAGGGCAGGGCACTTCGTATTTTACTTACCCCACGAAGGAAATGAACTCCGAGGTGGAGTTCATTTCACACACCAAGTTCACGAGAAGGTGCTGCTGTGGGTGATAATCAGCGAGAAGGGGATGTCAAAGCCGCTTTTCTTTCGCTCCGGACTGACCGTGAACGGGGAAATTTATAGTACGAAGTGCCTGCCAGAAGTTGCGTCGTTCATCAAGAAATACCATAAGGGTCAAGACACGGTGTTCTGGCCGGATCTGGCGTCGGCCCACTACTCGAAGGAGATGGAGAGGCTGCATATCGATGTGTCGGCGAACCCACCCAACGTCCCCGAGCTGCATCCCATCGAGAATTTCTGGTCCAACCTGAAGCGTAAGGTCTGTCTGACAAAAACTGAGGAGGAATTGATAAATAAAACGATGACAGCATGTTTGCATGTGCCTACACGCATGTTTTCGTCCGCCATGGCTCGCAAGGGTGTAGAATTTGTTTGCAAGTCAGCTTAAATAATTACCTTCTATGGAAAATTTATCAAAAGCAATTATTTGTCTTCGCTCACCATCCAAAAGAAGTCCATTTGATTAATGCAAACGTTATTATAAATATGCCACAAACATTAATGTTGCTAAGAAAAACACTGATTACGGTATTTTCCAGGATAGTTTCGATTACTGGCTGTGCAAGGGTTTTAATAGAATAGAGTATCCTGTTTTGTTTTTCAAAATTATGAATTAAATGGATTTTACTGTGATGATTGATCATCAGGTTCTATACTCTTAGAAAAAATCGTGCAAATTTAAGTCTACTGGGATGCACATAAAAGGAGCGGCCTGTTTGATTTAAATTTGCGTCTGTTCTTAAATTTTCATGACCACAAAAATTGAAATGATAACTTACACGACAGGATGTAAACATATGTTGAGGAACACAAAATGATGTTTGCCAAATGCTGCTACCGTAAATGCAAATTCAAATGCTTTTTGATGCCCGTCAAAATCAGGATACGGAAAATTTTTATAAATTTAATGAAATGTAATAAATCAAAAAGGTCCTCAGTGTCATGGATCGTCGTAGTAAAATTTAGCTCAATCTTATCGTGTAGGATTAATTTGTTTGTTAAGATATGAAATTAAATAATGCAAAACCCAGTCGTTGACCTTCGTCAAAAAATATTTTGAAGATACTAAAAGTTGACGCCATGTGCAAGTTAATTCATATAACACGCAAATGAATTATGTGTGTTTCGCTGTGTAGCCGTAAATCACTGAAAAATAATAATTTGGAAACATTTCTTTTCTTTTTCTACACTTTTAATTTTCGAGCATGAAATTTTACCTCAGAAAGTTCGATCTTTTATGCATTTTATGTAGCATGCAGAATTCATGTTATAAACTTTCAAGGAAAAGAGCGAATTTGAAATCGTTAAATGTCGTGACGCGTGAAAACGACTAGGTTGAAAACATGTCGGATGTTATTAAAGGGTGTTCCGATCAAAATTGGGTCGAACAGTAATGTGTGTGAGAAGATTTTTATGAATAAGTCAAATTCTTTTTCTTTTTCAAGTTCAGTTAATACAGAATACAGGAGAAATATTCAGCTAAGTTACCTTTTTACTGAATGCGAATTGCCGGGTCTTTCGTTCAACACCTGCCATTAGATTTAGTACAGTCTCATCGTCCACTTTTTTCACCGCAGAACGCCAGTTTGCCTTGAACTGTTTCTCGCTCACAACAGCTTTTTGAGTCTTCTTAAGGTTCCGCTAGACGATGGACCAATATTGTTCGATTGGACGGAGCTCTGGCGTGTTGGGGGGGTTCTTGTCCTTAGGCACCACTTGAACGTTGTTGGCAGCAACGTTCAAGTGGTGCCTAAGGACAAGAACCCTCCTAACACGTCACTCTATGGCCTTTTTTTTCGTAATGGCAAGATGCCAAATCCGGCCAAAATAGAACGGAACACTTGCGTCACTTCAGGCAGTAGCCGTTTTTGTAGGCACTCGCTCAGATAAATTTCCTGGTTGACGGTTCCGGTCGCAATGTAAACGTTGCTCTTTAAGCCACAGGTACAGATAGCCTGCCACACCTGATATTTCTTCGCGAACTTTGACAGTTTAACGTGCTTGAAAATATCTGCCACCTTTCTCCGTCCGGTTGCCGTATAAAATACCTGTCCAGGAAGCTGTTTAAAATCTGTCTTGACAGAAGTTTCATCGTCCTGTACCACGCAATTAAACTTCGTCAGCATCGTCGTGTACAACTTTTTCGATCGTGCTTTGGCCGACGTGTTTTGTTTATCGTCGGAGTCACCCCTTTCTTGTAAGTCGACAGTCCAGCTCGTGTTTTAGCTCTATCCACGGTAGAAAGCGCCACTCTCAGCTTCTTTGCGACATCTCTGATGGAGAGGTTGGGGTTTCGCTCGAGGCATCCCGCAGTGGGATGTTAGGCAAAAGATGACGTCCTTGGTTCGAGTACCACTGTGCCCGTTCGCTCAATATTCAAACATGTTCTATTTCCAACCTGCCGTACAATAACGAAACTTTCAACACTTTCTCTTCATATCTTTCATTCTAGCAAAAACATTACTGTCCAGTCTTGGTGCCTCATGGTGATGAGGGAACATCTCCTTCTACATCATAATCGTTACTCCACGCACGGAGAATACAAAACATAACAATTAAAGTATGTAAAAACTAAAGGTTGTACGGAATCAAATTGCACCATTTTTAAATGGCTGTAACTTTTTACCCGTTGGGTATTTTCTATTGAAATTTTGGGTGGATTTAGTTCAATGTGTAATTGTTTACGCTGTGTAAGCAGGAAGCTGAGAATGGTACATTCTACGGTGTCTCGTGTTTTAAATTGGTACCACGAACGTTTGACCACGATCGGAAAGAAAAAAGTGGCAAAAATGGATCTCAGTATAGTGTTAAGGATCAGAAGCGGGTAATTCAAGCTTTCAAGAGGAATCCCAAAAGTTCAGTTCGAGATGTGGCGAAGAAACTGAATCTAACCAATACTTTCGTGCAAAATGCGAAAAAACGTGAAGGGCACGTACAAAGTCCAGGTAAACGGAAGCCCTACACCCAGATGTTGACGAAGCCACATTGCCTCGTTATGGATGATGAGACGTATGTAAAAGCAGACTTCCGGCAGCTTCCGGGGCTCCAGTTTTTCACTGCTCATCATAAATTCGATGTCCATGAGGACGTTAGAAAGCAGAAGATGTCGAAGTTTGCCAAAAAACTATTTGATTTGGCAAGCAATTTGCTCGTGTGGAAAGCGGAGCACCCCATTCGTGACAACTGCAACGGTTAATGGGCAGGTGTACCTACAAGAATGCCTCCAAAAGCGTCTACTTCCTCTTTTGAGGTCACACTATGGTCCAACGATTTTCTGGATTTAGCCTCGTGCCATTATTCGAAAGAGGTTTTGGAGTGGTACAAGGCTAAGGAGGTCAATTTCGTGCCGAAGCATCTCAACCCCCCGAACGCACCGGAACTGGGGCCAATTGAAAAGTACTGGGCCATCATGAAGCAGGCACTTCGGAAGCATCCTAAGGAAGTGAAATCGGAAGAAGCTATGAAGAAAAAATGGATTGCAAAAAAAATTTGGTCCAAATATTGTACAGGACCTTATGAGTAGTTTAAAGAAGAAGGTTTGTGCATTTGGATATGGAATTGAAATTGAATAAAACAAACATGGGAATACATTTATAACATATTTTATTCTATTTTCTTAAAGTTTGAAGATGATTGGTTGAACGGGCGAATTTTGCCAAATATTTGTGTGTGTCGCAATTTGATTCCGTATACCCTTATGGTAATGGAAAAATGTTTCATCGAATACTTGGAATTGCAACTTTTGGCAAATCCGACATTTTCTGTGCGGGCTGTTGTGAGTCTATATATTATTTTGAAATTACTCATGTATGGAGATAGTTTAATCTGTAATCAAATTAATTAAGTCTTATTAACTTCTGTAAACGTACAGTCTAAAGAAGCTACGTAGTGTCAGCAGTAGTTGTTGAAGCATAAAGGGTGTGTTCAAGAAAAATGACACAAAAACATATTTACCCACCAAAGTTGAACCGATAATCGGATGTTGTTGAAATTTTAAGGGAATGGAAAACTACTAAGTTATGATTTAAAAAATTTTTAATCTCACGTTTCAAATGATGGCACCTACCTTTTCACTTCACCCCTCATATTTTGTGCTATCGAATTTGTGTCATATATTCATATTCTTCTATATTTAGATGTACTGTTTGAAAATGATTCTCAATTGTCTCCGTGCTTTGTATCTCCGGTTTCAATATACGACAGCTTGCGCGTGGCTTTATTTAATTTTATTCGTTGACCTAATTTAAAGTTAAAAGTGCAGTTCGAACGTAACTACTTTATTCGATTGATGATTCATCCAATGACTTTTGTCATCAGCAGTGCCCGTCTTAATCACGTGTTAAAATCATCAACAGCTCAATTGCCCAGTAATACATTAAACAGATATTTACGACCCCAAAACGCCCAAATAACATTGTATTGCATCCCATGCGAACAATATCTCAATAATCGCAATTCGCTAATAACCAGTGGCCTTTCGCTCTGTCCGCGAACAGTAGTACTTATTCGCTGCTTCTCGTCGATACGATGGTAAATTACACATGTCTTTTTTTTTTTATCTCTGCCACCGATATACATACATTACTAAACCGTTGCTTCATCCCGCTTGACTCACTCCCGCATTACCTTTCGATCCGATGGCGATGGGTCATTAAATTAAATCACATGAAAAATCACAACCGCTCGTCTGCCCGTTGTTCTTCAACAGGTTGGTAGCTAGGTAAGTAGGTAAATCCCTTTCCTTTCAGCTGAGACGGGTGGTAGCGAATTTTTATGAATGAAAAAAGAAAAAAAAACAATCAAACAACAACTAAGCTTCCAGTCAACTGAATCGAATATACGTTGTGGTGTCTCTCGGATTGTATGCTCACTGTGGACAAGCGAGAGCGAAAGAGAGAAACGCTGTTAGGAAATTTACCGGGTGATTGCTTTTGACGACCGTTTTGTTTCAGGAGAATGAAAAAAATATATCTGATTATTTGCTAATAAATTGAGTTTTATTGCTCTGAATTCCATATTATAAAAGAAAAGGTCAGTTTAAAAATGTGATTGAACTGAAGTTCTAACTTAAGGTGAATATCACCCTTTAGTCTCCTGGGAGAGCGGTCTTGAAAAGGGGCTTATCTTAGCACGTGGTGCTCTCACGCATAATTGCTCTCGCGCGCATGGTGTAAAGTTACCGCGCGTGGAGAAGAGGGCAAAACGAGAATCACTTTCGCTCTCAACCTTCTCATCTCTCGTAAGCATTCTGATGGCGAAAAAGCGAAAAGCCGGTCTCAGGTTCAACGGTGGTTGAGATTGAGAGTCTATAGATATCGAACCCAAGTGGACGCGATGAGATAACACATCCCTCAGCCTGCCGTCGGTTGGTTGAGTAGGGGTCGGCCTAGGTCTCGAACGAGAGTGAGAGTCTTTTCTCACACGAAGCGCAGCTTGGAGCTTGCAGGCTGGACCCACCGCAACAAAAGCAGCAACAACCGACAGGGTTGAGAAGATGATGCCTAAGCTCGTTTGTTGATCGCCGTACAGCCTAAATTGGAAAAAAGGGGGGAGGTCGTTTTGGGCCTGGGATGTCGATTGTTGTTGTTGTTGTTGTTGCCGTTGCTAGTGATGATGATGATCGTGTTTTGGGTGCGCGCACACAAGACCGCGCGAAAAAGGTATTTAAGTTATGTCAGCATGTAGAAGCCTTCCAGTTGTCACACGGACACTCGACTTTTTTCTTACTAGTTAGTAGCTTCGAACGTGCCGCGGATGCACACTGATTAAACTTCGGAGTGGATCGATTATTTTGTGATTTGTCATACAAGTGAAATCGTGAAGAGCTTTATGGACTGTCTAATTGTGATTCGCCAGTGAAAGTGAAGTGACATTGCGCGATAAGAACGATTTCGGCGAACAATTCTAATGGACTGATTATTATCTAAGTTACAAGAAAAAGGAAAAAAGAAGTTACAAGAGTTTACATAGTGCCACCGGATAAATTTGAAGGATCTTGTTGAGGTAAGTAATTTGTAAATGTTTGCCATTTGTAAGCAGTGATCAATTGATTGAAAAGGAATACATTCTCCAGCATTCTTAACGGTGAATCTTATGTATTGTTGTACTCATTAAAAGAAAGGAAATTAATTTTATTGAATTTACCTTTGGCAATTACTTTACCGAAAAATTCCTTTATTAGTATTTTTACTTATTTATGTCAATCGTTACACATGAAGGCAGTTACACATGAAGGTTACTTAAAATATAATAAAATCAGATTAGGATAAGACCTTTTTGAGTTGAATTTAGCTTATCATTACTTTAAACCATATATAGCGGAAGAAAATCGAATACCTTTTGAATTTTTTTTTTTTTTCAAAAGCAAACATTTCATTTAAAAAATAAACAGGTTTCAAAACTTTGGGTCATTTGATTCCTGAGATATCTGCTGCCGAAGTTTGAAATCATCGTGAAAAAATTACTTGATGCCGAAAAAATATACTTTATCTCAAATTAAATTTGAACCTGTTTTCCGATATAATTGACTTTTTTTTTTTAAATATTAATGACACGATAAATTGTCACTCAGAAAACCAAGTAACAAAATCTTTAAAAAAATGAAAATGATAAAAAAATTAACTAGAAATTAGAAGAAGAATTAGTATTTTCCATTTAATTCCAACTACACCCATAATAAAAAAGCAAGATTGTAATGCAATTTCGCATGATTTGGTTTCATTTCTCGTAATGGATCGCGACTTGGAGAAGAAAGCAGCATTGGTCGTGGGCAAAAAGCAACACATCAATTCGATTAGAAAAATTCAATGTGTGCGTGATGTTGTACAGTTGATTAGTAGTAGTAAATTCAATGGCGCACAAAAAAAGATTTCCATTTGCTACCGAGAGTCGAACCGCGACCGTCAGCATGACAGCTCTTCGTGTAACCATCCAGGCACCACAACAAGTTGAGGTTGAATGGAATAAAAGTCCTACAGTTTCTTCGGTTTTTAGGCACTCAACGTTATAACAATGAAGCAAATTTTGGTCGCTACGCCACATGGCTTCGTTTATTTCATAAACCGCATGGTGACTTGATGAGAGGGCGATAGGAGTGTGATGACGAGTGCAGATAAAAATAGAACACTTGACAGCGGAATAGCAACAGAGCAAACGGCGTACCGGCGTTCTGTGCCATTGTCTCCACCCATATTGAGAAGTTGTTGACGGTTGAACAAAAACCCAACGGTTGCTGCGATTGTCGAGGCACTAGGCACGACAGCGATAACCACTTGCACACTTGCATGGCTTTGTTTATACCATAAAAAGCTTTGTGGATCATGATGGGCAAATTTGCCTTTTCAGAATCATGCGGATTTCTCAAGATATGATTGCAAAAACTGCAAAATTGCAATTTTGCATTTTGCTACAATTTCAATTTTTGGGTGTACCTTTGCTAATCTTCGACAGATACGCGTATTTCGTCTACAATGTGCAGACTTCTTCAGTGTCTCGTACTAATAACTCGACTAAAAATTAATAAAAAATTGATATTAACTTTGCTTAGCATTTTCCCCCCGCTTATTTCCAATTTTTTTTTGCGATTTTGGCAATTGCTGTCAATAGATAAACCAAAATTAGGTATAGATCAATTTTTGAACAGACTTTTTTTGTTTTAAATTTGTAATGATAATTTGTTGAAAACAGTTACAACTACAATTGTTTGTTCATAATAAAATCTGTATCAATCAATCTGCAGATGTTTTGCAATGCATTTGAATTTTAGTTTTGCGTTCTTTTGATTTTTTTTTCTTCTTTTCAAATAATGGACTTCCTGCATTTTTGGTGGTGTAAATAATCCGTTTGTTTATAATAATTTCTATTTTCGTGTATTGTTTTTATTATTGCAAATTGACAACACTTATAGCTATTGTATATTCGCTTTGTTACAAAACTATTTTATACTAACGGGTGTAAATAAATAACAAAGAGATTTTTTTTAAAAAATGTATTCTTTACAAATGGCTCATCCATTAATTTCGCTGGAGTTAAGGGATCTTATGTTTTGTTACTTACCATTTTTTTTTGTTGGGGGCGTCCACTGAATTGATCTTATCTGGTAGTTACTCACCATACATTGTTTAATAGGTTCATTTTAAAAAAATACACGGAAGACGATACGAAAAAAATCCAAAAATAATTTACGCCATTGTTTGGCTTCAAAAATTGTATTATCTCTGTTGGTTTTATGTCTTTTATGGATGTACCATTATGACGAATGAATTATTATCATGATTTATTCGTTCAAATCAAAACTCTACTCGAACCCGTTTTCAAGGTATTATAATTTCTTTTAAATCAATGCAATCTAAGCACTTTTTAAATCAATTCATAATCCTAAATATAATAAAAGTATATGAACTATATATTATAATAATCTCAACCACTGATTGCACTTTATAATGAGAAAAAAATATGGAAATGTTTTCGTCCGCTTGCTTGTACACGGAAACAATTCCGTTTCTGTTTTCATGAATATAAAATCATGAAACGGAAGCTCATCTTATTTTATGAACTCATGACTTTTATTCATGGTTTCATCAATGAAATGACAGATGTGAGTCTTGAACTCAGAAAGTTTTGTTTTGCCTCTAATCTCAAGTTGCGTAATCAGCTTCATCAGTCAAGTGTCTTTTCAAGAGTAATTATAGTGTAGTAAGTAAATCCACCAGGTACGATAACAGCTCTCCATATCCCCACTAGGTTCGAATCCTGACGGTGGATTTATTTTTTCGTTTACATTTAGAATCGATAAAGTAGATTTGCCAGATTCATGAACAAAGTTTTCAGTATCAGAAATTCAGTTCATGGTTATGACCCGATTTATTCATGATTTTATTTCGGCGGGAAAATAGTTCATGATATCATGAATATTGTTCATGGTGTATATTCATAACACGAAAACACAACACATTCATGAAATCATGGCCTGTTTTTCTAGTTAAGAAGAACACATTATTTCCCATGTATGGAAAGCGCCTGTATGAGGCTAGGTTGAGACCATTTTGAACAATCTTGGAAATTGTAACCTACAACAAAAATACATATTTTAATTATAAGTAGTTTTTTTCTCTCTTTATTATCGAGGTTTTTAGCCCTGGCCTGGTTCATCTCCTGTTGTAGTCTCTCAAATACCTTTTTTGGGTCCGGGGGTGAGATTTGAACTCGTGACTTTGGCGTGAGAGGTATGGATGTTAACCACTACGCCGGGGTCGCCCCCATCATAGGTAGTTATTCCAAATGCTGATTGGATTTATTCAATTAGTTGAAACATTTTCTTGAGTCGTTCATGGCTAGACTCCGAATAAAGTTTAAAGTTGTAACTAAGGCGAGACGTTTCATTGAATTGAGAATGTGTTGGACTATGGTTTTATTATTTTTAAGTCGCATATTCCTGTTTTGAGAAATATTTTTATAGGTTAGTGAGATGCTTTTTTGGTAGATATTATTTTAATCCTTGTAATATATTTCAAATCAATAATATTAATAATTTGCCTAATAGTATAAATGATTGAAACACTTCACAAAGAATTTTATTCATTGTTAACTTAGTGTTGTAGGGGATGTGAGTATATAAGTTTTTGCTCATCACTCGGTTACTGCTTGGCCACCAAACCCTCTTTCATCACAACAGACGAATACGACTGACTATTTGCGGGAAATGATTTGATTTTTTTAGCATTTACGAAAAAGTTGTTTTTGACTGCTTACAGAAGCTTGTCATAACAAAGAAGTGGATTTATTTTTAAAGGTTCATTTTATTCAACTAACATTCATTCATTCTTGGAATTAAAAAATTACTTGGAAGTTATATTTTTCTTTAAACGTATAGTCAGTATTCGGAATTATTGAAAAAAAAGATCTGCGACTTGGCCATTCTTTTGCAGTATGGCCAGAAAATGCTTTTTCAAAAAAAAAAAGAATCTCAGGTCACATGCAGGGACCACAACTTTAATGAGACAATTCGAAGAAATATTCACAAAACTCAAATTACATACAGACATCGTATTTCTTAGATCCAATTCGAACAATATTTCAAATCCGAACTAATTTGATACCTCGAAAACGACCAGTCAAAAGTGTTCGCCAAAAAATTTACTTTATGTCGGATTTTCTTGAAACTTTCAGGATATGAACTAATACATATGGAGTATGTTTCGGCATAATTACTTTATTCAATTTCCTTTTCATCGCTGAAAGCTCGCACTTTTTCCTTAATTCCCCTCATTACATTTTGTGCAATGGTGGGGCCGACCTTTTTGGTCCCTTCCATCCATTCTTTCTTCTACTCCAGCTCGTTCTTAAACACCTTGAACGATTTTCTAACTTTCGCCTTCATTATGGCCCAAAATCAACGTTATTGTCTCTGTACCAATCCAACGTCGATCGCGCGTAATGGCATGATGCCAGGTCCGGACAAAATAACCTCTCGCCTCCATGGGACCGCAGGAAGGGCAACAGACGCTTCTGCAGGCACTCGGTGCGGTAAATTTCGCTGTTGATGATACCCGTTGTGGCCTGCCAGAGCAAGTTTTTTTTGGCGAATTTGTTATGAAATTTAGAACATGTAAACATTCACTCCAAACTAGTTATACCCAGATTTTCATCAATTTTAACCCACAGACAAAAAAGTTACACTGGGATAAAAATGGTGCATTTTTTTCGAGTACAGGCCTTATTTGTGATGCGGTTAGTAGGATAAATGGTCTCATCCAATCTCATCGCTTCGCAGTCGATTTGTTCACAAACAACGAATTAGAGTACCCAAGTAACAATTTTAGTTTTATTCAAACCGTATAGCACTCCTGACCATTAGCCGTATAGCAGACTTTATTGAAAAAAACTACATTAAAAACTGTGTTGCTTACCTAGACCGCACACAGAAAAAAATAATTAATTTTAACAAGCGCGTAAAATTTCCCCTCGTGTAATTCCAAGCCAAAGGAGCGTAAACAACGATATTGTTTGCAATCTTTCATACAACAGGCTCGATTCAGGCGTTATCTGGCTTAAATTTACATGAAATATCCCATTATGTTCTGCCAAATCTAGCATTCCATTGCCCAGTGAACAAGCGAACGGTACAGTTCGTTCGGTCCGCTTTCCGTTGCTTTGGAAGCTTTTAACGAGTGTTTACAGTCTTCAGTATCAGTTTTTCTAAATCGCCAGTGAAATCGTCGCGAGTGAAATCAGTCTTGGTTTACTGAAGAAGAGAACATTGTGTGATAAGTGGTGCAACAACGTCATTGATTGCAATTAGCAATATTGCCACGATCGAGAAGCCATATTGTCCAGCATCTATACGGCACGCATACCAGCAGCTCATCGAGTGTAGCGTGTATTCTTCCATCCACCAACTACCACCGACCAGCAACATCATCGTCATCGTTTAGCTCCACGCTTAGACGGTACACGCGGTCACTCATCGTCGCTCGG
Source organism: Aedes japonicus (assembly GCA_034211315.2). NCBI lineage: Eukaryota > Metazoa > Arthropoda > Insecta > Diptera > Culicidae > Aedes > Aedes japonicus. The sequence goes on along the minus strand of JASCZW010000388.1, from coordinate 95,811 downwards.
CAGCAGCAGCACACATTCGTCGCCCAGCTGCAGTAGATCCGTGATACATATAAGAGAAGTTTTTTAGTAGTATATAAGATAAGCGATTTTCATCGTAGTGTGTGTGTGAGTGTGGAGAGTGATTGATAGTGTGTGTGAGAGTGTATTTAGTTTTAGTTTTTTGTTTAGGTTTAGTTTGTTTATCTGTGATTGATTGTAGATAATTACGTTAGTGGTTGAGCGTGATAAGCTCCCACAAGCGAGCCATGGATGATTTATCGCAAGATGAATCATCTATGGCACGAAATGATGAGGTAGCTCATAGAGTTACCAGATCACGTGCTTATCCAGATAGTTCAACTGGTCCATGGGTTGTTTATTTTCAGCCCAAATCGAAACCTCTAAATGTTTGTCAGATTTCTGATGATCTGACGAAGCGATTCTCGGCCGTGACCGAGATAATTAAAGTCAGACCCAATAAACTTCGGGTCGTTGTGTCCAATCTCAAGCAAGCTAATGAGATTGCTGTCTCCCAGCTCTTTACTCTAGAATATAGAGTGTATATCCCAGCTCGGGGTATTGAAATTGAAGGTGTGGTCTCCGAAACGAGTCTGACCCCTGAGATCCTGCTGAAGCGGGGGGTTGGTCGATTTAAGAACCCTCTGCTTCCCCCAGTTAAGATACTTGATGTTCGCCAACTTGGCACAGTGTCGACCAACAAGGGCGAAAAAAAGTTTACACCGTCAGACTCGTTTCGCGTAACCTTCTCTGGCTCAGCCCTCCCTCAATACGTCGAGTTGGGAAAACTTCGACTACCTGTGCGATTGTTTGTACCTCGGGTCATGATCTGCCAGAAATGCCAGCAGATGGGACATACGACCTCCCATTGCGGCAATAAGGCGCGCTGCTCCAACTGTGGGGAGAGACATGAGGATGGCGCGTGCGCAGACAGCACACCTAAATGCGCTTTCTGCAAAGGAACTCCTCCTCATGCTCTCTCATCGTGCCCGGCGTACAAACAACGCGGGGAACAATTAGAACGCTCGCTGAAACAGCGTTCCAGGCAATCTTTTGCTGAAATGGTTAAAAAAGCCTCACCATCACCCGATGCCAATACAAATCCCTTTGCTCCTCTGTCAGATGACGAGTCTGACTTTGATTCGGCTGAAGAGGGAACGTCGTTCACTTTTCCGGAAGGTGCTTCAAGGAAGCGAAGACGCGTCCGCCCACGGAAAGTTGTTGAAAAGAAGCCCGAGACCAGCTTGCCCATTTCAAAAAGAGGTGGAAAAAAGGAAAACACAATTCCTCCTGGTTTCCGTAGTACTAACTACACCCAGGACTTTCCATCTCTCCCGGGGACATCCAAAACCCCTGAAGCCCCAATTTTAAGAACAGAAGCCCCTCCTCAAGTGGGCTGTTCTCATTTGATGACATTGCCGAAGGTATCTTTAAGTACCTCGAAATTTCTGACCCTCTCCAAAAGCATTGTTTTGGCAATGCTTCCAACAGTGAAGACTTTTTTGAAGCAATTGACAATTAAGTGGCCCATCCTTGCAGCTATCATCTCCTTCGATGGATAATTTTCCAAATGAGGTCGGGGATTTGATCACTGTTCTACAGTGGAATTGTCGAAGTTTGATTCCTAAATTGGAATCATTCAAATTTTTAGCTCACACTACCGGTTGTGATGCATTCGCTCTTTGTGAAACATGGCTCTCTTCCGAAATCAATCTTCCGTTTCATGATTTCAATATTATTCGTCTTGATCGTGAGGATTCGCGTGGAGGGGAGTACTTTTGGGGATCAAAAACTGCTACTCCTTCTATAGAGTGAATTTTCCTCATATTCCAGGTGTTGAAGTTGTCGCATGTCAGGCTGTTATTAAAAATAAAAGCCTTTGCATTGCTTCTGTATATATTCCTCCTAGAGCCTCGATAAACCGAAAACAACTCTCAGATATTTGTTCGGTCCTTCCTTCTCCACGGTTGGTCATGGGAGATTTCAACTCTCACGGTACAGGCTGGGGAGAACTGTACGATGACAACCGATCTTCCTTGATATATGACCTCTGTGACAACTTCAATATGACAGTACTTAACAATGGAGAAGTAACACGTTTGGCTGGTACATCCTCAGTTGGCAGTAGATTAGACCTCACACTTTGTTCGAATTCATTATCGTTGGATTGCACATGGAATGTGATTCAAGATCCCCACGGTAGTGATCACTTGCCCATAAAAATTTCGGTTGCCACCGGGTTCAATCCGTCGAAATCTGTTAACGTCACGTATGATCTTACCCGTCACATCGATTGGACAAAGTTTAGGACAGCAGTAGATGAAGCCGTAACGACGGTAGAAAGGCTTTCACCGCTGGAAGAGTATAACTTCCTCTCCAACCTGATCTTAGACAGCGCGCTTCAAGCTCAAACTCGACCAGTTCCAGGGACGTCATCTCGCAGGAAACCTCCTTCTCCATGGTGGGATCAGCAATGCACCGAGGTTTACCGTAAAAAGTCCGACGCGTTTAAAGTTTTCCGTAGACGTGGAACACCTGAGCACTTCGAAGTATACACGGCTCTCGAACGCGAACTTAAGAGCCTCATCAAGGCCAAGAAACGCGGTTACTGGCGAACATTTGTGAACGGGCTATCGCGCGAAACGTCGATGAGTACTCTTTGGAACACGGCGCGAAGGTTGCGTAACCGAACTACGAACAACGAGAGCGAGGAGTACTCGGACCAATGGATCCTAAAGTTCGCGCGAAAAGTTTGTCCAGATTCTGTGCCGGCACGGATGATTCCTCGCGAAAACACGAATTCGATAGATGAGATTGGCCAACCCTTTTCAATGGTAGAGTTCTCTCTCGCACTCCTTTCGTGTGGCAATACGGCTCCAGGGGCTGATAGGATCAAGTTCAACTTGCTTAAGAACCTCCCAGACGTCGCGAAGAGGCGCATGTTGAACTTGTTTAATCAGTTTCTGGAACTCAACATTGTACCGGATGATTGGAGACGGGTGAGAGTTATTGCCATTCAAAAACCTGGTAAGCCCGCGTCCGACCACAACTCCTATCGACCCATCGCGATGTTATCTTGTATTCGAAAGTTGTTGGAGAAAATGATCCTTTTCCGTCTGGACAAATGGGTTGAGACGAACAACCTGCTTTCAGATACTCAATATGGTTTCCGTAGGGGTAAGGGAACGAACGACTGTCTCGCGTTGCTGTCCACAGATATTCAGTTAGCTTTTGCTAAAAAAGAGCAAATGGCTTCTGTATTCTTGGACATAAAGGGGGCTTTTGATTCAGTATCTGTTGAAGTTCTTTCAGATAAACTCCACGCTTGTGGCTTTTCACCATTAATGAACAATTTTTTGTACAATTTGCTGTCAGAGAAACATATGAGCTTCTCTCATGGAACCTCTACAGCTTCACGATTTAGCCACATGGGTCTCCCCAGGGATCATGTTTGAGCCCCCTTTGTATAATTTTTATGTCAAAGACATTGACGGTTGTCTAAGTGACAATTGTACGTTGAGACAACTTGCAGATGACGGCGTAGTGTCTGTCACGGGACCCAATGGGGTCGATCTGCAAGGACCCTTACAGGATACCTTAGACAATTTGTCTACTTGGGCTCTAGAGCTAGGTATCGAATTCTCTACGGAGAAAACTGAGTTGGTAGTTTTTTCAAGGAAGCATAACCCAGCACAACCGAAGCTTCAAATTTGGGGTAAGCCGATAACTCATTCTATGTCATTTAAATATCTTGGGGTCTGGTTCGATTCAAAGTGCACCTGGAGATCCCATATTGAGTATGTGAAGCGAAAATGCCAGCCAAGGATCAACTTTCTCTGCACAATTACCGGAACCTGGTGGGGAGCTCATCCACAAGATCTTCTAACGTTGTACCGGACAACGATTTTGTCGGTTATGGAATACGGTAGTTTTTGTTTTCAGTCAGCGGCTCGGTCGCACTTCATTAAACTGGAACGTATTCAATATCGGTGTCTTCGTATCGCGTTAGGTTGCATGCACTCGACTCACACCATGAGTCTTGAAGTGCTGGCTGGCATGTTGCCACTCTCGGATCGGTTTTCAGAATTATCTCTCCGGCTCCTCACCAGGTGTGAAGTTATGAACCCCGAGGTGATCGAAAATTTTGAGAAGCTCCTTGAGTTGAATCCTCAAACTCGCTTCATGACCTTGTACCATTTGTACATAACACAGGATGTCAGCCCTTCGCCGAACATTTCCAATCGTGTTTGCTTCTCCGATTTCGACAATTCGGTTCATTTTGATTTATCCATGAAGCAGGAGCTTCGTGGAATCCCAGAGCATCATCGTCCTATGATTGCTCCGGTGATATTTGCTGCAAAGTTTGGCCAAGTTGATTCCACTAAATCGTTCTTCACTGACGGATCTTTGATAGAGCAGTCAGCAGGCTTTGGTATATTTAATGAAATTTATAGCGCCAACCGTAAACTTCAAGCTCCTTGTTCCGTATATGTCGCTGAATTAGCGGCAATACATTTTACGCTAAAAATTGTTGCCTCATTAACACCGGATCAGTACTTCATTTTCACGGATAGTCTCAGTTCTATAGAGGCTATTCGCTCATTGAGGCCGGTAAAGCACTCCTCGTATTTTCTCATGAAAATACAGGAGCTTCTAAGTGCTTTATCTTCGCGTTATTTTATCATCACCTTTGTATGGGTCCCATCTCATTGTTCAATTCCGGGCAATGAGAAAGCGGACTCGCTTGCAAAGGTGGGCGCTATGGAAGGCGATATTTGTGATCGACAAATCGCCTTCAACGAATTTTTCCTATTTTTCGTCAACAGTCACTCGTCAGCTGGCAGTATAAATGGAGTAAAGGAGATTTGGGGCGATGGCAACATTCTATCATCCCAAAGGTGTCGAAGAAATCTTGGTTTAGCGGGATGGATGTGGGTCGAGACTTCATTCGTGTCATGTCTCGCCTCATGTCGAATCATTATTCTTTGAACGCTCATTTATACCGGGTTGGGCTGAGCGACAGCAATCTCTGTGAGTGTGGACAAGGCTATCAGGACGCAGATCACGTTATTTGGTCTTGTGCTGAGCATTCTGGAGTCAGATCTGAGCTTTATGATTCCCTTCGGGCTCGAGGTAGACAACCCAATGTGCCAATTCGAGATATTTTGGCTGTACGTGATTTGGAGTACATGAAACTCATTTATGTGTTTTTGACTAACATTAGCATTAGATTGTAGTTAGTTTAACCTGTATGTTTAGAATAAGTTTTTTTTTTATATGTGTATGTGTGTGTGTTTTTTTTTTCTTTTTCAAGAAATGTTCAAGTCAAAAGAAAACCATAAGTTGTATAGTTATAAGTGTTTAGATAATTCTGAATTTAAATTTAATGTGTTATGTAACCATACTTTAAATTCCCACCCTCCTTCCCATCCGTAATTTGTTATACCTATTAACCTCGAGACGGCCGCGAGTAATCGGCTCTATCCTCCTAACTTTAGTTTTAAGATAAATGATGTATAAAAATATGAAAATTTGGCTCTGTAAAGTTAATTCGATTGAGCCTGTACAAATAAATGATTATAAAAAAAAAAAAAAAAATCTAGCATTCCCTTTATGTGCATTAGATAACGCAGAAAATTCAGTGTTCTTCTTTTTATCTGTGCAGTAAAAATACGACTTTTTGCAATTAAATTTTGCTTGTCATCGCGGTTGAGCACCGTTTTTCACCTTGCATGAATTCACTCAGAAAATTTTACTGATAGATTCTATGTGTTTACACATAGATTTTTGCAATCTGCTTTGCACAATGAAATCTATGTGCAGGACACATAGTTTTTTGGTTCCATCTTAAATCCATGTGTGGCCGCACTTATTATTCATTTGACGCATAATCTACATGTGCCCTTCTAAGGGGATTATGTTTATGTGTGGCAAATCATATCTATTAGAATCTCTCATATCTATTAGAAATCATATCTATTATGGATTTTTACCATTAATTATGTGCAGATTTGTTTTCGTGTTGAGTCCTTGCCTTTACTTCACTTTGTGTAAGTATGATTTTGACTTCCCAACTTTGCGATCCACATTTCGCACAGGGAGATTCTAATTTTTCCTTAAAAATGGCAACCACCTTCTTATCCATTTATCAGGAGCATACTTTTCGATTTTTTCGACTTCCAACATTCCGATCCACAGTCAAGCGCTGGTCAATTGATTTTCAAACACAAAATACAGTGCTTTTTGATAGTTGCAGTTTCTTGGCAAGATCACGGACCGAAAAATTCAGATTTTGCTGCCGCTCGTGCAAAATGCGTTTGCGCACTTCCACTTGATTTGACGCCATTTTACTAAATGTTACAAGAATGTAAACATGTTTTACCACGAAATAAATTGGAGAGTTCCAGTTGTCATGTGAAACGTTTTAGCGATCCGTGAAATAACTACACTGAAAGAAAAGTGTCCGAAATTTAACGTGGACAAGCCTTTATACAAAAGAAAATAGTTCAAGTGTTGCGAGAAATTTTGTTTGATACAAAAAGAACCGAAACAAATTGAGTTTTTCACAGCGTATCATGCTTCAAATCATATGTGCATTCAATTTTATGGTGAATATTGGCACGTTAAGTGCCAAAAGTTAATGCGCCTTGAAATTTATGGGAATTTACTTCAAAAATAAAAACAAAATTAAAACAAATATATTCGGTACATTTAACATGAATTTTCTGAAAATTGATGTAATTCAACAAGGTTATCTAAAAGAATGCCAAAATTGATTTCATTTCTAGAGTTTATTTGCAATAACATTTAAAATTTGGTGCATCTATTTTTCCACATTTCTATTATTTCAATATGGCGATTGAAAAAAAACTCAGTTTTGCAAAAAAGCCAATTTATCTTCACAATGACTACTATAAAACCAATTTGTCCTTTCGTGAATTTACTGGAGGCAAAATGGTTTTAAAATTCTTTTTTTTCGACCATAATAACCTAATAACCACATAATAACCACAATATGAATGGGTCCTGTTACTACAACCATTGGGTCGGCTGTTAAGCTGCAACCGGCACTTCTTCGACCATATTACTTCAAACAAAACGTCAACTGTCATTACTGAATAAAATGAAATGGTTGCGAGCTGCAGTGTCATAAATTTCTATGCTCAATACTATTTGATCTATATTAGGAGAATATGTGCATTTTTCTTCTTCTTTCTTAGCGTTTTAAACTTATTGCTTGTTCTCAACTTAGTGTTCTAAATGCACTTCATTAGTTATTAATTCAAAACTTTCGATGCCAGGTACTATTTGTGCTTTAGTATGATTGTGTGGCAAGTGCAATTATACCAGCGGCTGGATAGTCCTGAAGAATATGAATATATTTTTTTGGTTCAGGAAGTACTAGCACACCGGTCTCATGCTCGGTCCCTAGCTTATTGATTCGCCCCTAATAACGTAACTCACACCAATACACGTTCAAAAATTCTGTCCAAATTACAAAGAGAATCAAAACAAAGCCAAAGACATCAGTACCGAAAGGTACTGAAAAGCACAAGAGTGTATAGAAAGATGCAGACTGTAAGGTATACTTCGGAACTAGGGTTCTTCAACAGTGAATCAATTTCAAATCGCTAGTTGCACATTGATTGCCCAGAAAGTCGACAAATTTTCCTTAACGTACAATTCCTAGACCAACCTAGACCGGCAATCGAACCCAGCCACCTCCAACACTTCTTGGTGTTGCTTAGCTTTTTTTTGCTACTGAGTGTTTTAAAATAATGAGATTCAAACATCTTTAAACATAACCATTATTAACATAAAATGATCGTTGAAGAATACGCTTCATTTTCACTAAATATGTCTGTCATTTGCATTTATTACCGCTTCCAGACGACGCCTGAAGCTCTTGGTAACCTCTACAATATAGTAAGATGACATTTCTCTCGAATGCTTTTTTATGGAGGTCCACAGAGAGTTCAAGTTTGAGTGAGGATGTTCACATACACGAGCTTTAATGTTTGCCCATACACCGAAATACAGAGGATTAAGGGGGGAAATACAGTTAAATCGAGACAAAAAAAACTCATTTTTGAAAAAAAATTTCAAGGGGAAGTTTGAACTCAAATCAATCGAGACTGTTTTATAATTATAAGTGTATACAATATATACTATACATGTAGTATTCAAAAATATTTTTTTCAACAAAATGGCGGCCGTTAGAGTACGTTGAAAAAGTCATTGCATTTTGCTTGTGCCGGCTCTCCTGGTCGCAGTTTCGATCTTTAACCTGCTAACCCAAAAAAAATTACATTAATTACATTTACAGTTAGTAAATAAATTGAAAAATAAAGTAAAAAAAAAATTCACTTTTGGCGTAACTTTTTTAAAAAAATCCATATTTTTTCCGCCATTTTGTTACGTTTTTCCATATTTCATAATAAAATATTACAATTATTTTTTATTCATCTAGAAGGTATTACTATAATAAACAAATCCTATAAGATTAAGATGAAACTTAATCGAATAATTAGTTTTGGAGTTATCACCGGCATAAACTCCGAAAATGCTGTTTTGAGAAAAACGCGTTTAAAGTTTTAATTATCGGTCTGCGCGCGAAGAAGCGTCTTCGGAAAACGATGAAACGAAACGCTTGGGTTCGAATTTCGAAAAAAGGGTTTCAGGAGCGTATTCTTCGGGAAATTTACTAACTTTTTATGCAATAAACAAATTGATTTTTTCCGCATTCTAACTGTAAATCCCCCCTTAAGTCACCACTCTTCTTACCGTTGCTTCTGATACATTAGCCTGATTTGTCATTTGTCTCATGCTCCGAACGGGATTACTAGTTACTTCTATCTGAATGGACTGTAGCAACATTGGTGTTCTCACAGATCGCGTCCGGCCGCCTTAACTCGCAGTATCATACGCAGATGCTCTTGAACATTTTACAAGATCCATGATATCGAACTGCTGGGCGTGATGGTATTTAAGGATTTCTTTCTTGACGTACATTTTTCATAAAATCTTCCTCAATCCTAAAAAAATCAAATTCACCAATCAATTTGTAAATAATAACTGACACCTGGAGCACGTTTTTGTAAAACAAGGTTCAACGGCTTATGTGGTTAGATAGTATTAGTGAGAGTGTAAACATTTTCTGACGCATACTGTACACTGAGAAAAAATAACATACGCGAGTTTTAATCGAAATTTCTGACCGAAGAAAAATGTTGAATTTTAACAGCCGCATAAAATTTCCCAGTGTATCTGAACGTACCAATACGCAAGATATGTTTGGCACATCCTGCACTATACTTCCACATGATATGTTGCGTGATTAAAGCAGATCTGCGTGAATCAGTTCCAGGCATTCAGGATCAACAGGCAGCCGCAACTGTTCTCAGAAACCGCGGTCAACCGGCCAGTAGGCTGTAGACCTGGTAATTCCTTAATGTCACCCACTTACCTTTCCACCAGTCGGTGGCATACTTTCTGACATGCCTACATTGTTATCATTACGTCATACCAACAACGTCGTTTCTCACCCAGCACCCTTTTCCCTCTAGCGGATGCCAAGAGCAGACAAACCGGTTCGATACATTTGACACCCATTCCTATGAGAGATTATTCAAACGCCAAACTACTCCCACGTGCTTTTCCTTTTCAATTTCAATCTGCATATCATCTAGGGGTAGTAGTACACTCACTTGAAACCTCCACAACTGCTTGCAAGGGTTCATCCATCTTCAGCCAGCGAGCGTATTGTTGATTCATTACGAATCTGCTGTTTGTCACATGAAGTATTATGTGGTGTGTGTGTGTGTGAATGGAAATAATCGAATTCGCTTTAGTTGCCTGCAGGGCAGAGCAAACAATTTGTGCTGGCTGCGATGATAAAATTAAATTGAAAGGAATACAGTACTCGTTGCAATAAATTTCCACACGCATAGGAGGAGGTCTCTCGTAGCGATCCGACATTTGACATTTGAACGCACCGACAGCGAGCAGCTGATGACGGTTCGTTGTGGGGTTTTTTCTTCAATCTCTCTCAAGTGACTTCGACCGGTCGGTCGGTGGCGGTGACTGTTCAGATCTTGCAATATGGCTTGAAGGATTTACTACCGAGATCATCGGCAAAACGGATTCTAAGTTATTCCGCTGGATTGCGAAGTCGAATGATGGGGTTAATTAGTGTGATGCAGCTGGCTTTGGTAATAAAATTAGTTATTGATAACTCGTCTCGTTCACCTGTTCGCGTAGATCCGGCGGAGGATGGTTGAAAGTCATCTTTGCACGGTTAAGTATGGTGGGTGGAATATGGGACGGTCATTATGAAGATTTCAAGGATGCTGATCGGTTTATCGTGTTCGTATTTCTTTTTTCATCTCGCTTGATGATCATTTCTGACGGACAGGCAAACTTTGTGAAGGGATAGGGTTCTTGCAAATTGAACGATCTTATCGAGAATCGTAGAGCCTAAGATTTTAGCTTCTTACGTTCTACCATCACCATCGCCTTATTTATGTATATGTTGTAAAACTACTTGTTTTAAACCAACCCTCAAAGACACCTGAAAATGTAATCTGTGAATACCATCCTGCAACGATTGCAAATGTAGATTTTTTGGAAAAATTGCTTCTCATTTTGCTCATTATCTTCATGCTTATGCCTTTAAAATCATTGAGAAGAAATGTTGTCGCGCCTACCATTTTCATGCACAAACAGATTGCTTGGCAGGTTTTGGAATTCATCTCCTACAACCGTAATTCTAAGAGCATTGATGTGTTTCTGTCCTTAACAATCGTTTAATCATGTTGTTCTGCAGTAAATCGGAGTTGTCCTTCCCAAAAAAATAGAAATCGAAAATACAGCAAACAACACGCTAAGATCAGATTACCGAAAATACGGTTTCAATTTTACCGAAAATTAGGTTTTGGTAGCAAAACCTAAAGTATCGGTATAATTTACCAAAACAAAACGTTTGATTTTACTTAGTTCTTCAGTTAAGTGGATTTACAGATTTTATCGTTATATTTTACCTAAATTTGGTTAAAAATGCTCTCATTGAGTTGCTAGCATTTTCGGTAAAAATTACCGTACAAAAATAAGTAAATATTAATGTTTTTCCCGGTTTTCCTGCAATACCGAAATTTCGGTAATCCATGTTTACCGATAATTTCAGTATGTGCACTTTTGTACGATTTTCGGTATTTTATGCCGAATTTTTGGTTTTCTTGTCTTAGCGTGAAGGTGTTGATAGTAAGATAATAGTCAAATTTATTTTGGCGATGGTCTTCAAACTGCATTCCTGCAAAAAGAAATGGATTTTTTTTTAAAGAATATTTAGCTAGTACTGAACGGAAATTCTCCTTTAAAAAATTGACATCATGAATCGTAGTTGAGGACGAGGCCAATGGTCTTAGGTTTCAAGGTAGAATTGCTGAAGCAACCAGCAGTTAATTCAGTGTGTGTGTGATGCCATTGTTAAAGTTTGTCAGTTAGGCCCTAATGAAAAATCTCTGTCGAAATATGGCCCATCAAAACAAACCGATCATGGCCAAGGCACTACAGGCATGACAGAACAAACCAACTTGCTCTTTCAAACTCACTTCGTATCCTATAATGTCCTATAATGAAATACTTAATGATTGTTCCGCTGATCTATGATCTTAAAAACTGCTCCAAAAGGTATGGACGTAGTCAGAATTCGCTGCCATTTCGCTGTAATTGACAACTTGTTTTTTTGCCGCATCCTGTTGTTCACCTTTATCACTCAGCTCTTGTGTAGCGGTTTGATCGTTTTCGGAAGAACGTTGAAACATTGAGCACAAAAGCAACAAAAGCAACCAAAACGAAGCCCAAAACAAGAAGAATCGATCAGGCCTAGTGTGCGAAAGTTGCAAAATACGATGCTTGCTGGAAATTTGAAATAATCATGGATGACGACCCACGTGATGACCTACGTGAAATTCGCTTCGACAAGTGCTTCGATAAACAGTGAAATATACAGGGTGTCTCACTATAGGTGTCACTAAAACAAAATGGGATTACAGCAAAACAAATCAACCAAATCTTGGCATTTATTTTCCACTTGAAAGATGCTGAAAGATACCGAAAGATTATAGAAACAAACCATATTAATTCAATTCGAATCTCTCGCCCTTTTCTTTGATAAATTTGCGCAAACGCTCTGTAAACCCATCGCAGCTGGCACGCACGATTTGCTGAGGAATTTGGTCCCAAATATGAACCAAATGTTTCTTGAATCGATCTCAAGTAAACCGTTTTGTAGGGCCTACATGTTGAAGCATATAACCCCAAACAAAGTAGTCAAGTGGGTAGAGATCCGGTGATGAAATTGGGAAATTGTCCGCGCACCACGCTTGTGCCTTCTTTGCCTTGTAGGCTGGAGCAGAGTCCTGTTGAAACATGAGGAAGCAGATGGTTCTTCAAAACCTGCTCGATGTAATATTCAGGGTTGATTTTTACGTTAAGTTCTATGAAAAGAAGAGGAAGTTTTTCTTTTCGTGAAATGGCGCTCCATACGATGATTTTCGATACATTCTGATAGCGTTCTACAGCTAGTTGATCTCTTCGAATATTGGCAAGACATTTGCCATACTCACGATCATTTTGTCGATTACGACCGTTCTGAAAGAGCTTTTCATCCGAAAATAAAATCTCGCAGTCACCGTGCCGAACCAAAAGATGTCTGCTTCTTTGGATCCTGGCTCACTTTTGACGCTTCGTCAACCCGTGAACCCGTTGTTTCTTGTACGGGTTATAGTTCAGATCATGTCTGAGAAGCCTGTTCGTTGAAGCAGGAGATATTTGAAATTGTTTGCTCAATTTACGGCCAGATACGGCCGGATTACGTTTTATTCGCTCCCTCTCACATTTCATCTTTTTCTTCGTTCTGGCAGCTCGCTTTGTGTTGAATACACTGATAAAAAGAAACACTGAATTTTCTGCGTTATCTAATGCACATAAAGGGAATGCTAGATTTGGCAGAAAATAATGGGATATTTCATGTAAATTTAAGCCAGATAACACCTGAATCTAGCCTTTTGTATGAAAGATTGCAAATAATATCGTTGTTTACGCTCCTTTGGTTTGGAATTACACGAGGGGAAATTTTCCGCGCTTGTTAAAATTAATTATTTTTTTCTGTGTATGGACATTTTCAGTTTCCTTAAACCGTTTCAAGGAACGAAAAACAAAACGCTTACTCACTCCGAACTGCTTAAGGCTACTCAATATCTGACACGGTCGAAGCTTTTGCTAGTGTAATTTTGAAAATTGCTCCCGTATGGCTTCCATGGTAGCTGATAAATATAAACAAACGGAATCGCTTATTTATCTTCAACGACAAGCTGACAAAAGAATGCACCTTAAATGGGTATTATCAATTCCACCGTTAAAATTTCCCAGCTGTAATAAACCAAAACTGAAAAAAGGTGACACCTATTGTAAGACACACTGTACATCAGAGAGTGCTTAAAAAAAACAACTTCTTCTCATGGTTCTAAGCCACAAGGATCCTGTTGTTTTCTGGCGAAATCTTGTGTCTTGCCATTACGCGAAATCAACGGTACACGGAAACAAATCCGTTTTCTGTTTTCATGAATAAAAATTCATGAAACAAACTCTCATCTTATTGTAGGAATTCATGACTCTTATTCATGGTTTCATTATTTTAGATGCGCGTCATGCACTTAGGAAGTCTTGTTTTACCTCTTATCTAAAGTTGTTTAATCAGCTGCATTAGTAAAGATTATTTTCATGAATAACTAGCTGATCCCGGTGCGAGCGTTGCTACGCCTGCAACTAAATGAATGAACATTACATAGACCTGATACATTTTTTTAAGGAGCTGCTCTTGAGTAATAAGGAGTTCAAACTTCTATCATAACATTCTACTTACCCAGACAAAACACAGTTTGTGCCTTAGTTACCTGGATAATTCTCAGAATTGGTTGAAATTTGTGTTTGAATTCATCATAGCAACATTTCTTGCATTCAAAAAACCCCGCATACCATTTTTGATTCCATTTGTTTGATTAATTCTCAAGCTATGCAGAAATTTGTGTTTCATTTGTATGCGAGCCGGAAGCGGTCTCAAACAATCATAAGAACCTTCCCCAGCCCCAAAAATACCTGCATACATATTTTCACTCCGATCGGTCAGACAGACAGTCAGACAGAAATCCATTTTAAAATAAATAAAAATCCTGTTTCCAATAACCCCCACATGCCAAATGTGGTTTCATTTACTTGAATAGTTCTCGAGTTATGCAGAAAATTGCGTTTCATTTGTATGAGAGCCCCCCCCCCCCCCTTTCAAAGGACAGAGTGGTCTTAAACCACCATAGGAATATGTCTCTCCTTCAAAAAATTCCACTTGCCAAATTTGATTCCATTTGCTTTATTGGTTCTCGAGTTATGCAGAAATTTGTGTTTCATTTGTTTGAGAGCCCCCCCCCCTCTTCAGAAGGCGGAAGAGTTTCAATGACCATAAAAACATTTCTCTCCTTCAGAAACCTCCATATGCCAAATTTGGTTCCATTTGCTGCATTAGTTCTCGAGTTATGCAAAAAATTGTGTTTCATTTATATGGGAGATCCCTCCCTCCACTTTCAGAAGGCGGAGGGGTCTCAAATCATCATAGAAACATTTCTCTCCTTCAAAAACCTCCATATGCCAAATTTGGTTCCATTTTCTTGATTAGTTCTCGAGTTGTGCATAAATTTGTGTTTCATTTGTATCGGAGAGCCCCCCCCCCCACCCTTTAGGATGGGAAGGGGTCTCAAACCAACATAAAAACAGTTTTTGTCACAAAAAACCACCACATGCTAAATTTCGTTTCGTTTGCTTGATTAGTACCCGAGCTATGCAGAATTTTGTGTTTTATTTGTATGGGGCCCCTCTTTTATGGCGGGAAGGGTTTTCAAGCTACCATAAAAACCTTTTTTGCCTTCAAAAACTCACACATGCTAAATTTGGTTTCTTTTACTTGATTAGTTCTCGAGTTGTGTAGAAATTTGTGTTTCATTTGTATGGGAGCCCCCCTTTTCAGTGAAGGGAGGGGTCTCAAACCATCATAAGATTGTTTTCCGGTCTCAAAAATCTCTGCATACAAAATTTCACGCCGATCGGTCCTTCCGTTCGCGGGTTAAATCGTGACAAAGGAAACCCCAACTCATTTTTATTATATAGACAATAGCGTAGTAAGTGCATCCACCAGGTACTTTTACGGCTCTCCGCATTCACACTAGGTTCGAATCCTAACGGTGGATTCATCTTTTTGTTTACATTCAGAGTCGATAAAGTAGATTTGCCAGATTCATGAATAAAGTTTTCAGTATCAGGAATTCAGCTTATGGTTTTGACTCGATTAATTCACGATTTCATTGCGGAGGGAAAATAGTTCATGATATCATGAATATTGTTCATTGTGTATAGTCATAACACGAAAACAGAACACATAAATGAAATCATGAGTTGTTTTTCTCGTTTAGAAGAACACATTATTTCAAGTGGAAAATGGTATACCACCATGCATTGTTCATTCGTTCCAAAGGAAAATCCCGTAAATTCGAACAATTGAAAAATGTCCGGCACTGACTTAAAAAACATGTCTCGGCAGCAGTGTCAAAACTCGTCGCTAAGAAGTCTGTGTTGAACTTTATGAAGAACGTGTGCAAATTTTGAGATTCTAGATGGCAAATATTGAGATCGCTAGCCTGGAGTGCTACTCTAATGTAAACTAATCTATATACAAACATAAAATGAATTTCTGTCTGTCTGAACCTTATAGACTCGGAGACTACTGGACCGATCGGCGTGAAAATTTGCATGCTGGGGTTTTTGGGGCCGGGAAAGGTTCTTATGATAGTAAGAAAACCCTCCCATATCTGTGAAAGGCGGGCTCCCATACAAATGACATACACATTTCTGCATAACTCAATAACCAATAAAGCAAATGGAACCAAATTTGGTATGAGCGAGGTTTTGAAGGCAAAACATGTTTTTATGGTGATTCGAGAACTCTTCTCCTTCTGGAAAGGAGGGCTCCCATAAAAATGAAAAACAAATGTCTACATAACTCGAGTACTAATCAAGCAAATGGAACCAAATCTGGCAAGGGAGAGTTCTTCAAGGCAAAAAATGTGTTTATGGTGGTTTGAGACCCCTCCTCTCTTTGAAAAGGGGGGCTCCTATACAAATGAAACACAAATTTCAACCAAACATGCGGACTCAAATCTGTATCCACATTAATCCGGACACTTTCAAACAGAGATCGAAATTATCGCTCAGCTGGGTGAAAACCATGCTCTCTCTCAAACAGGTTTTCGATGAGTAGCGAACCGTTCACATTTTCATCTCTCCTTTTTCGCCGATAATTCATTATCCTCTCGCTTGCATATGCGAAAATATCTCTCTCCACAATTCAACGAACATTTGTTCTCATGTCACATTTTTCACTGAAAACATGCTAAGATCGCAAACGAGGAGCAAAACCCGTAAATAAGGCCAAGTTGGTGCACACTGGTACCGCCATGGACCATCATTATAGAATTATAATGTCAGAATAAAACAAGCATAAAGACGGGTGCATTTTCTAGTGTCAAAAAGTAAGTGAAAAATAATTATCGGCATCTATGATTCACCGAAAAAGAAACAATTTATCAGCTACTCATGCTCTCCGAAAATTCTACATCGCCGTTGCTTTTCTCGCGAAAACTGCTGTGAGCGTATAATAGTCTCTCGCTTCTCACATTCGCATTTGCTTCTCCAAGCGGGTGAAAAAGGACGTTTTTCTTCTCAAGTAGGCGAAAAATCATTGTAACTTTTGAAATATTGCACGTAGGAATGAAAAATTTCACTGTGGTATAGCTGAGAGTCTGTGATGAAAAAGAGCATGACTGATGTTTACATTTCATGTTTAGTATTCAAGATGGAGACGAAAGAAAAACAAGTGCACGAGTGAATTTTGTACGGGCGCACGGCAAATCCTGACTTGTTCATACGGGACCTTGCAAAAACAATGGATTTGCCTAAAACCACTGTTCACGATGTGCTCAAATCATCGTGTCATGGACCGAAAGGTGAAAAGGATATTAACGAAAAACCCAAATCTCTCCATTCGAATGGTGGCTCGTAAAATGAGGAGGTCGGCTGGTTTTGTCCAAAAATCAAAACAACGTTTGGGACTTAAGTCGTTTAAAGTAAAAGCAGTTCGAAATCGCAACGACAAACAGAACTTGGCAGCAAAATCACGGGCTCGACGTTTGTACTGCAAATATTTGACGAAGTTTTCATGCGTTGTTATGGACGATGAAACTTATGTCCTGGAGGATTTCAAGCAGCTTCCAGGGCTGGCTTTTTATTCTGCTATGGCCAGAAATGCTACTGCTGAGCATTTCAGAACGAAAAAGGCATCACAGTTTCCCAAAAAATAGCATGTGTGGCAAGCAATTTGCACGTGTGGCAAATAGAGTAAATCTTCCGTCACTACAGGCACAATC
Organism: Aedes japonicus; assembly: GCA_034211315.2. Taxonomy (NCBI): domain Eukaryota; kingdom Metazoa; phylum Arthropoda; class Insecta; order Diptera; family Culicidae; genus Aedes; species Aedes japonicus. Next base: position 78,286 of record JASCZW010000388.1, on the reverse strand, counting down.
AACAAGGAGATATATCAGAAAGAGTGTCTGCAGAAGCGATTGCTACCCTTCATCAAAAGTCGCAAAGAAAAACCATTGTTCTGGCCCGATTTGGCATCATGCCACTATGCTAAAACTGTGATGGAGTGGTACCAAGCAAATCAAGTGCACATTGTACCAAAAACCTCAAACCCGCCAAATTGCCCAGAGCTACGACCAATCGAGAGATATTGAGCTCTGATGAAGCGGAAGCTTTCTGAAAAGAAGCAAGGAATCAAAGACATCAAACACTTACAGCAACTTTGGACAAAGACGGCTTCTACGATTTGTGAAGAGTCTGTACAATCCCTAATGGATGGAGTTAAGCGCAAAGTTCGAAAATTTTATGCAAACACCGAATAACTATGTTTTGTCTTCACGAATTGTTAAAACACATCCCATGAATCTGAAATAAACAACTACGACGGAAATATAATGCGAAATTTATGTTTTATTCATGTTTTGAGGTGTCCGGATTATTGCGGATACAGACCTTATTCCTACTGCTATGCTCAGTTCTATGTAGGGGTTTTAAGGTCCGGAATAGGATCTTATGCTAGTTTAAGACCCTCCCGCCTATCTAGAAAGGGGGGCTCCCATGCAAATGAAACAGAAATATCTGCATAACTCGAGAACTAATATAGCAAATGAAACGAAATTTGGCATGGGCGAGTTTTTGAAGGTAACAAATGTTTTTATGGTGGTTTGAGACCCCTCCTTGCTCTGGAAAGGGGGGGGGGGGTTACCATACAAATGAAACACAAATTTCTACCAAGCATAAGGACTATATCTACTGTTATGAAAATGTGAATGCAGGGGTTTTTGGGCCGGAGAAAATTCTCATAATGGATCGAGACTATAGACTGTTCCAGAAAGTATAGGCACACTTTCAAAGTAACAAAAAAGTCTTTTTTTTAGTTTTAATCATTTTATTTGGCAAATCATATTTGTATTTATGTTTTATATGATATTTTACTCGCGTTTAATCAAAATATTTAATCATAGCCAAGACTCCTAACTTTTCTTCGAACATGATCCATTAGCTACTACACAGTGGAACTTCCCACCATTTTGACCACTTTTGGCCAATCTTTTTTAAATTTTTGGATGTCGTCCGCTAGTTTTATAAATTTTAGAAGCTTTGCTTTGATTAAAGCCCAAAAAGTCACGATTGGCCGTGCCTCCGAGCAATTCGGCGGATTCATGCCTTTCGGCACGAAACATACATTTTGACTTTTGTACCATTCTAAAGTGTCCTTTGCGTAATAAAATGACGCCAAATCAGGCCAAAACACTACTTGATCGTCGTGCTGCCTGATCATCGCTTATAATCGCAATGATCGCTTCTGGAGATATTCTTTAACGTATTTCTGAGTGTTCATCGTCTCCGTTGTGATGTACGGACTAGATGTTTTACCACACTCGCATATTGCCTGCCAAACCATAACCTTCTTACCAAATTTTTCGGTAAAAATTGCCTTCTCCGTTTCGGGGATGTCTTTGTCTGCGCTTACAGTATAGCATTGTGGTCCGGGAAGCGTTTTGTAATCTAGTTTCACATACGTTTCATCGTCCATTATTATACACCCAGAATTTCTACACAATAACGAATCGTAGAGTTTGTGGGGCCCGTGGTTTCACGGACGCGGCCTGTTTAGGGTTCCTTTTGGGTTTTTTCTGCTTTCGGTATGTTTTAGCTCAAGTCTTTCTTTGGTAATCATGAAGTTACTTAACGAGGTCCCTAGTTTTTCCGCAACATCCCGAATGGAAGTCGCTGGTTTTCGCTTGTAGGCATCCCTGATCTTTTTATCGATATCCGGACTAACAGAACCGGATTTCCGACCACTCTTCGGTGCATCTTCAAACGTACACTGTTTTCTGTATTTTCGAATCGCAGATCGTACCGCTCCGACGCTTACACCCTCTTCCTTGGCCAATTTTCTCAAGGAGAGTCCGCTCACAGTGCACCATTTGTGCACGATACTTTTTCGTTGTTCCGGAGTAAGACCATAGACTAACTCTAAGACCAGTAGGTTCCGAAGAAATACGATTTTTTTCTTGGCTCAGTCAGTACTAGCACATCGGTTCCAAGCTCGGTCCCAAGCTCGGTCCCAAGCTTAATGATGCGCCCCTAAGACCGCAACTCACACCAATACATCCGCAAATATTCTGTCAAAACAACATATCATATCAAAACAAACACGAAGATACTTGTACCAAAAGGTAAAGAAAAGCGCAAGAATGCATGGCAAGGTGCAGACTGCAAGGTGTACTTTGAAACTAGGGGTTTTCCAACAGTGAACCAATTTTAAATCGCTAGTTGCACATTGATTGTTGGTAAGACCGCGCATTTTGATAGGGTAACACAAAACTGAGCACTTTTTTGATGCTATGTCATTCAGAAATGTGCAAACAAAAGGACACAGCCAAAACATTAAAATAAACAAACATTAAAAAATGTGTGCTTATACTTTCTGGAACACTCGTTACTCCCCCGTCTTAAAAGGGGGTTCTCATAAAAATAAAACACAAATTTCTACATAATTCGTGAACTAAATAAGCACACGGAAACAAGTTTGGTATGTCGGGGATTATGAAGATAAAGTATTTTTCATGGTTGTTTGAGACCTCTCCCTGATTTGGAAGGGATCGCTTCCATACAAATAAAACATAAATTTCTGGCTTACTCGAAAACTAATCAAGTAAATGGAACCAAATTTGGTGTGTGGAGGTTTTTGGAGGAAAGAAATGTTTCTATGGTGATTTGAGACTCCTCTCCTCTCTGGAAGGGGTTAGCTCTCATGCAAATGAGACACAAATGTGTTAGGTTTTTTTGGGGCTGGAAAAAGTTTCTATGATGGTTCGAAGCTCCTTCCCAATCTGGAAGGGGGGGGGGGGGTCCCATACAAATGGAACACTAATATCTGTAAAACTCGAATACTAATCAATTAAATACCAAATTTGACATATGGGGGTTTTTAGGCCGGATTTTTGTCTTAGTTGGTTCGAGATTCCTTAACCATGTAGGGGGGGAGGGTTGGGGGGGGGGGTGAATCAAACATGAGAATCAAAACAAAAAAGGGGAATGTTTCGGTTAAAAAGCATGTTATGATACAAGGTTAACCCCTTCATAATCAAGAATTGGGAATGCTTGAGTTACTATCAGTGCTACATTATGCACAAGATATTAATCTAAGGTTATGCGAGAAAAAAATACGTTCAAACCGAAAGGATACAGCTTTGTATAAAGATAAATGATTTGTCTATGAAATGCTTCTACACAGAAAGAAAAACCGGTTGAAATTACCGATTCAAAGGTTAAATTAAAAACACAAACCTTCGTTTTTTTTGCAAAAATTACACACACTAGCGAACGAAAATATGTTTACCATATTCATTCAGAAAAAAACCATAAGCGCGCCATTTCTATTAATTTTTCATTCATTTAGTTGCATGCGTAGCAAGGCTCGCACTGGGTTCAGCTAGTATCTAATAAAAATGGAATTTCCAACACTTGTGTAGTTATTTTACTAACAACTGGGTGCGTCTATGCGTTCTGGGAAAGTCTTCACTAGGGTCATCAGAAAACGAATCCACTAAATAATAAAGTGAAACTACATCGCAGTAAAATAATTCTCCCATAGAAACTTCCTGGTTTTGATCACTGTGCTCCAATGAGAGACTAAAACGTGATGTTTGATGCCATTTGAGCCATTTTTGTTAAAAGTTATGAACCGTCAGTGCATAATCATCAAATCGATTTCATCACATTTTCCACGTTGAAAACCCAGAAATCTTGCTGTATGATATACATCCAAATTATATTATCAAGCTAATGTTCCACTAAACAGCTGAGCTCAGCAGCCATGGGCTCATCCTTCATCACAATATCGTTCTACGGATTTTGAAAAATACCTGTTATTTATCCCCATCGTCATCTTCGCGCGGTTCTCAGCAGCTTGGTTCCTAATGTTCAACCATCGCCATAATGATCAACCCAGTGCACCAGCTTTTCTATTACGTACCCGCCTATTTGGGCTACTGCTTCGCTCGATTGAGATTAATCGTGCTTTGTTTTGCGCGCGGAATTCCCTCCAAAAGCCCATCATTTACGCGCCACCAACACCACCAGCACCCAGCAGTCAGGCCAGCTTTATCGCTTTTGCATATGCTATGCAAGGTGCTCCATTTCATTGGACGAACCGAAATTCACCTCATTCTCGCTGAAAACACTTTTCCAGCATCTACTATTTATGACCTATCAGCCTCTTGTAAACCTCAACGAACCGTTGAATAGCCCATTTCGGCAAACGAGGGTCAAGCTACTGTATCATCATATTCTTGAATGAATCGCGGAAAAAACGTAAAACTACGCCAACTGGAGGTACGTGATAGACGAGCTGGGCCGTTTTTTTGATGATATTATGATTTATCCATCACAATCGAAGCTGCTTGTCCAATTAATGTGGTCTACCTTCGAATATTTTCCACCTCTACATTGTTAGGCGAGAGGCTAGTTATCCGAACCATCATCATCATCACCATCTTCAACAGTCTAAACAACAGCCGGCTTCACGCTGCCTCCGAGGCATAATTGCTGCATACACGCGGAGGGATATAGAGATGTGATCTCTCTTTGCTGCTCGGATGGGCATGGAGGTTCTTTTGTTGTCAGTTGATACTCGGTCCCAGATGACCACGAGCTTTCAGTGTGTGAAAATGTCAAAGCTCATCATATGAATGTTGAAAAAGGCAAGGTGAACGCTAGCATGGTGGATGGTGTTTTGACTGTCAGTTTATGGTAATACTTGTTTCTAATCAGCATAAGTCTTGCAGTAAAGCTGAGTTACGGAAATCTTCAGGAAGTGGTTGTTCTGAAGAGTGATACATCGTACAGTGTTCATCCTTGTTCAAATGTAAAGACTAACGCGGATGAAGATTGCTGACAACTTAGAATTTGATTGTGTTTTCGGGTTGATTGGTTCCGCGGCATAGTCGGCATTTCTCGTTGTGGAGCATTTCTAGAGAGGAACACTAAAAAAAATATTGATTTTGTCTCGACAATTTCCGGTTTTAATGAAATTTTGTCCATATGTAAGTTTCTACCCAAGATAACATTTTTCTTTTCAAAAAATCCTAAAATTTCCTGGACTTATTTTCTCTTAGGGCTCATGTAAAATATTTTATATTTTCGAAAAATCATAACACGTAAACGATTATTCTGATCAAAATGTCGTTTGAGAAGAAGGTGGTCATTAAGTGTTCTTCAAGAAAAAAATACACTGAAACTAAAACAATGTAAATTCATGATAAAAAACATCAAACATTGATTTTTTCGGAGGTCCCCCCTTCGTATGTTCTAAAAAAACTCGAAAAAACTTGAAGTTATATCCTAAAATCTGGTGAAGAGTTTAAGACGGTCACTTCTTCAATTTTGAAAATTTTTGTTATTAAATTTTCATGGACTTTTTTCATTTTGAGATATTGCGTATTGTCGTATTCGCGTTGACTCTACGTATTCATTTTAAATAAAAAAAGCACATAAAATTGTTTTTCGTAAACCCAGCCGTTCTGAAGGTATTGCGAATTTATGACATTTTGCTGTGTTTCCACGGATGAATACAAAGGTGTCGAAAAGGAATTCGATCCGATTTTTAACAAAGCAAAACCAATTCCTGGAACTCAAAAATATCATTCTTACATTCCAGTTTCAAATAACCAAATTGCAGTTGAGGTATTTTCTAATTCTAATGATGAACTCAAAATATTTCATGTATTCAAATGATCCGAAATGTAATAAATTTAATGAAAATTGAAAAAAAAACAACAACACTAAAATACTGCTTTTTTTCCCCCTAAACAGAACTATCCGAAACACACACACATATCCAAAAGCATCAACTTTAATCTTTTCCATCGTCCAAACCGAAACGAGTAAGTCTGACTGCCACCGGGTCTGAGAAAAAGTTGCCTTTTTTCAATAATCTATTATGAAAAATACATTTTGTTGTGGATATCACGACTAAAAATCAAAAAGAGCCAATCAAATTGCAAAAACATAAATTTCTGTTATTAAAATTTTGGAATAACTTGAGAACAACTACCCATGTAACCAATAAGCATTAGCATATGCAGTAAATCAACCCTTAATCTGTATTTCAGAAGCTGACAGATTTATATTAGCATTATATCACCATCTTGAATGCTGTTTGTTGTAAAGCTGCATTTCAAATGCTATTTAAATGCTTGTAGCCTGTAATAAGCATTTCGAATGCAAAATAGCATTAATGAAGCATTATCATAGCATTGCAGTAAAGCAGCCGCATATTGGGCCAGAAGTGGCATTTATGATGCATTTAAAGCGACTTGAATGCTTGATAGGCTGCCGTAAAGATGCTTTGGAACTGCTTATTGGTTACCTGGGTAGGCTTACAAAATAAGTTTTTATATGCTCCTTAATTAAAAATAATGCAAAAAATTAGTTTCGGTATATTATAATAAAAAAAATACCATTTTCAACATTTTCAAAAAAATCATAAATATTTAACGGGTGTTCAATAAAAAATGTGATCATATAGTGAAATTTTTTTCTACGAATTCAGTATTTTTTATTAAAAACATAATGTTCATTCCTCAAAAAACTGTCCATGAATATTGGAGAAGGGCCTGGTCAGCCGTACGACGCAACTCAGTCGCGGTGCTCTCACAAGAGCGCGGGACGGCACTGACAATTCCGGATCCTCGTGATCAACTGCTTCGTATCCTTGGCCCGCCAATTATTTTTGTACACTAGGGCAATGAGGGAGCCGAAAATTTTTTCATCGGGATGGCACTGGGGCCAGTTGGTCGGGTTCCTTTCTTTCTGTACGTACGGTATCTTTTTCTGCTCAAGATACTCAAGCGTCTTTTTGGGTAATGGGAAAACGCTTTGTCCGATCAGAAGACGTACTTCCCATCCGCATGGTGCTCTTTTCTGAACGACAGAAGAATTTTCTCCAGACACCCCTCCTAGTACACTTGTTGATTGATGGCCAGACCGTTCGGCTTGAAATCCCTCTGCCCGATATGGCGATGTACAGCATAACTTTTTTTTTTTTTTTTTCAAATTTTTGCTTAAATTTTGGCTCGAAAGTGGTTCACCGTAAAAATTTTTCCACGATAACCATGCGTTTTGTAAAACCGTACAACACGCTCGCGGAGTGCTTGATGTATCGGAGCCATCTTCGATTGAACTGACAGCACCCGAGCGAAATGAAACATGCCACCCATTTCTAGGGAGCAATTCTCTTGGAGAGAAAAAAAATTAACGCTCTTTACTTTAATTTCAGAAAGGTATTGAAATCATTCTCATTTTTTTTGAGCACCCGTTATCTTAAACTCTACACCAGCTTCAAGGACATAATTTCAGCTTTTTCTTTTTAAATGGCAGGATCGAGGAGGGGGTGCTCTGAGAAAATCAACGTTTTATGTTTTTAAACATGAATTTACAAATTTTTTAGTTTCAGTGTATTTTTTTCTTGAGGAACACTTCATTACCTTCAACTTTTTCCAAGACGACATATTGATCAGATGAGCTGCCCACGAAAAAAAAAATCTCATTTTGTATTGAACACCCGTTATATTAAACTCTACTACACCAGGTTTAAGGACATCATTTCAGTTTAAAAAAATAGGAAGATCGAAGGGGGGTCCTTTGAGAAAATCAACGTTTTATGTTTTTTAAGCATGAATTTAAGAATTTTTTAGTTTCAGTGTTTTTTTTTTCTTGTAGAACACTTCATTACCTGCAACTTTTTCAAGACGAAATTTTGATCAGATGAGCAGTTGCGAAAAAAAATATTCGAAAAAATAAAATCCACATTTCAAATACGCTCTTATAGAAAATTAGACTAGAATCTTTTTGGATTTTTATATGAAAATCGTAATATTGGGTAGAAACCAACATAAGGACAAAATTTCATTCAGATCGGAGAGAGTAGAGTCCAACCGATTTGCTATACTGGCTGGAAATGCTCTGTAACCAGTTGGTACTGACGGATTTCACGCCAACTCATCCAGTGGTTGGCAGCACCTTCTCAGAATCCAATGAAACTTTGTGGGTGTGTAGACTATGTCTTTTCAAGCAACTTTGCATACTTTGTTTTTTCAAAATTTATGTAGACTACCATTTGAAAAGGGTTCAAGTTTTTTTATCGATTTTTTTTTTAAATCATCATAACTCAAAAAGGAAAATACTAACAGAATAGTGGTGTATGGGTGACTTTTAGAAAATTGTCTTAACTTTAATAAAAAAAATCTTAATTCGATTATTAAACGCTAAAACAAATATTTTAAAATTTAAAGCCAATTTACAAATAATAGCTACTTTAGAATTGAAAGATTTTTTTTTTAATAAAGGCAATATAATTGTCTAAATGTTCGCCATACAATTCAAGATGGGCACTTTTAAGGAAAAACAGTGCTTCTAACAAAAAAATTCTTGTTCTATTTTTACCGTGTATCGCGCAAAAAAATTTAAAATTTATTATAAAATTTAGCAGTCAAAAAGAATTGAATGTATTGAACATTTGTTATAAAAACAATAATAATCTAGACTAACATGTGAAAAGGGTCAAAAACTTTGAATTTTCCTTTACATCAGTAAAACCGAACCATAAGAGTACGTTTAAGTACAAGTCATTCATAACTGTTTGTTCGGATATTCCTATTTTTAGGGGCGATTCAAACATGGCTTCGTATATCGGGTGGTCAGGGGGAGGGGCGGGGGGTTGATGTAGGGGTTGTCAAGATTTGTTACAGAATGTGTCAAAGGTATGAGAAAAATTGTGATAGAGGGGAGCTGATAAATAAAAAAAAAAAAAAAATAGCGGACGAAATATTTGAATCGACTTTCAATGGATTGATGCAAGATGCATATTGAGAAAATTCTAATTTGATAATACGGAGGCATATCCATTCAAATATGACGTTATATGAATTTTCGAAATACCGTTTATGTCAATGTTTTTGCTTGGTAAGGGTTTTATTTTATTTATTTCTCATATGTACATCTTCACGTATTAGTAATTAACATAGCTTCATATATTTAATTTATAAATCTTTCACATACAAAGTGAATATCTTTGGATTATCCTTTGAATTAGAAAATCTTTTAGCTGAAATTTGATTTTACTGAAATAGGTATAAATCAATGAACCTGTGTTACAGGTATTGTTCTGACGTAGCTAGAGAACTTCTCAAGTTATTTTGACATTTCTGCATACTGTTCAGCTGATATGAAGCAGACATTCAGTTTTGTAATACTTTTATTTGACTGTTCAACTGCTCAGTCATATAGTTACCAAAGAATTTTGATTGTGTTTCTATAATCTTGTGCAAGGCTTACTCTCTTTGCCATTTGCTTGAGTTTACCACCAATAGCATTACATGGACCTTTCCCATGAGACGCTGAAAATAATTTTTAAGCAATATACACTGAGGTTTTTTTTTGCACGGTGGTGAATACGTTCCACTTTTAGTATGGAACCGTGTAAAAAAAGACTAAATAGAGTTGATAAATTCACATGCTTAAACATTTTATATTGTTTAGATTTTGTTTGTATGCGTTACCTTTCCATGCAATGGTCAAAATACAGTTTTTAAAACTTTGAGTATTTACACCACAAATTGTGAATTTTTTGAAAAACTGCCATATGCTTACTTTTGGCTCAAAACGCAAAATGTGAGTTGAATTAGGTCGATAAGTTGTTCCGTTCTGGACTTATGGCCGAAAACAACCCGTGTAAAAAATAAACCGCGCAAAAAAAAACCTTAGTGTATTGAATTTTGTTTAATGAAATCTAGCAATTTTGATATAAACAACTGAACTGCTATTGAGTCATGTGTCAATATTTCAGATATTAGGATAAAGCTTTTGTATTACAGTTTATTGTCCTTTTTGTAATATACTCCAATGGTTTGGTATTAGTCAGGATCAACTACCTGATTTAATAGTATTATTGCTAAAATTTTAAAAATTAATAATTTAGAAATGAGCCTTGATTTTTCAAACATTCAAAGAACCTTGAAAAATCCAAACTGTCATTGTAATTAAATTGAATTGGCTTCTGTGAGGTTTTAGGGCCTAATTATAAGACGGGTTGGCGCGATACACGGTAGAAATTGGACATGCAAAATATGTTGTTAAAAAAGTTTTTTTCCTTAAAAGTACCCACCTTGCAATGTTTGGCGAACTTTTAGACAAATATATTGCATTATCAAAAAAAATCGTCCAATTCTATGATAGCCATTTTTTTGCAATTGCATGTAAGAATCGATTTTACAATTTTTACATTTTTTTTTCATAAAAGTTAGGATGATTTTCTAAAAGTCACTCCCACAGCACTTTTTGGTAAGTCTTTTCCTTTTTAAGTTATGTTGATTTAAAAAAATCGATCAAAATACTTTAAACCATTTCAAATGGTAGTGTAGATTAAGTTTGAAAAAACAAAGTATGCAAGGTTGCTTGAAAAGACATAGCCTACCCACCCACAACGTTTCATAGGATTCTGAGAGGGTGCTGCCACGAAGAAGAGTTGCCATGAAATTCGTCAACTGCAACATGCTTTAAGCAAAGCAAACGCATATATCACAAAATTTCAATGTGTTGCTCGCAGCGACTAAAGACTGTATTCGATGAAATTTGGACACACGCAATTGTTCGTAACTTTTTAGCGTGTGGGTAAAAATTATTGAAATTTTAACTGAATGTATTTCATTGTGTTGTGTCAATTGTGTAATGAGTTTCCTGAAAATCGGTCGAGTGATTTCAGTGATGGCTTCGAATGAAGAAATAGTGCACCAACAAATTTTGGGCACTCACTTCGAAAACCCAAACGCATCGATAGATCGGAAAACAGCTCGGAATCGCACATTCAACCGTATCTCATATGATCAAAACGTTCAAGGACTGTAAGACAACCAAGTGGAAAAAGGTAGTGGCAAAAAACGTGGTACATCAAATCCGGAGAAGGCCAGGATGGTATTGAACCAATTTAAGCGATATCCCAACATTTCGATCAGGGATGTTGCGAAAAAGGCGAAAGTTTTAGTTTGTTTCGTGCAGAAAACAATGAAACGTTCTGGATTACATGTGTACAAGGTCCAGAAGGCACCGAACCGGAGCGATAAACAGAACTCGGTGGCCAAAACTCGTGCAAGAAAACTGTACAGGGGGTGACTCACAAAACCGTTCTGCATTGTGATGGACGATGAGACCTACATTAAATCCGACACCAAACAAATGCCAGGACAGGAACACTACGTCGCCACCTCTAAGTTGGCCGTCCCGGAGAGTGTACGGAAGAAGAAACTGTCGAAATTCGCTAAAAAATTCCTTGTCTGGCAAGCAATCGGATGTGGCAAAATGAGTCAGCCCTTCATCACCTCTGGGACCGTCAACGGACAAATCTACAAGGACGAATGCCTCCAAAAATGACTTCTACCCTTCTTGAGATCTCACGATGGCCCGACACTGTTTTGGCCGGATTTGGCATCTTGCCACTATGCCCGGCACGTCTTAGACTGGCAAAAGACGACAACCCTCCAAACACTCCGGAACTTCGCCCAATTGAAAAATTTTGAGCAATCATGAAGGCAAAGCTCGTTAAAACTCCAAAACTGATAGAAAATGTACTTGAACTAAAAAAAGTGTGGTTAAAAGTAAGTAAGCAAGTCGGTCCTATCATTGCCCAAAATTTGATGAAAGGGGTCAAAGCAAAGGTGTGGGCATTTGGGTTGGGAGAAGAGGTTCAATAAACCAATGATGTCAAAACTTAACCATTTACTAGTACTTTATTTCCAGAAAGTTTGAAAAGCATCGGGCTCGCGGAAAATTTTTGGTGACCTATTTTGTGTGTCCAAATTTCATCGAATACAGTCTTTATTGTCTGAACCCATGTTCTTTATGTTTAAGCTTATTTCTTTAAAACGTCTTTCAATGACGTCTCAGTTCAAATCAGATTACTTCTAAAGCCTCATTAGCTTGCTGTCAAACTCTGACAAATGATCCACGCCAAGCGCATCCAATCGCCCCCGGGGGCGATCATTTGTGTCCTAAAACAGCTCAATTTGGAGCAACCTTTCCAATGAATGATGCATTCATTCATTTCACCGATTATACAACATTCCTCCACCCATCGCCACCGTGCAAAAGCTTAATCACTCACTATTCCCACAGCGAATACCAATGCCCACAATGGTTAAACAGCGCATTTCTGTGTGATATATCTATCATCGCCCCGCCGATCGTTGGTTCGTTTTAAAGTTATGGTGAAGCATTCATTTTGCCGTTTAGCAGCATACACGCGGTGGTTAGCTTAGCATAGGTATAGGACCCGAGGCGGCCGGAGTGGAGTTCAAGAAGCTGTAAAACGTCACATCACGGTCACACCGGAGCCGGCGATGTTAGTTTAGCCTCCAAACCCCGACATAATTCAGTGGATGAATAATCGCTCGCCTATTCGGTCACTAGGGGGGCATCCCTAAGCACAGATAGAAGGGAAAAAAGGTCGTACCGAAACAAGAAATACGGCCATCCGTGAGGACATTTTGGAGATTCCATAAAAAATGAATGTTTACGATTTAAACTCAACCGCGGCCGTTTATCGACAGTGATGATGATGATGTTGGCTGAGGACTCTGATGCTTGGAAGCTGACGGAGCGCGGCGAAAAAAGCCATTAGTGCATAATTTCCATTCCGTGTAAATGGCGAAACCATTTTTCACGCAGCGGCTGATCTCCTCTGCCCTTTTTGACCCTTATCGATGTCGGACCGTGCTAATGGGCACTTCTTCCGGCATTGATCAACTCTTCTCAGCTCCGAGAGAATCAAAGTTCAGCGTTGGCGGCACGAAACCTTTCAAACAAACTTCATTAAATGCACTAACGCCCAACCGTCGCCCAACTCCGACAGAAAGGTGGGTGGCGAAATGGCAAAATGGCAGCTATGGGCTTCGAAAATTGATTTTCACGCGCAACCAAGTCGGCTTTGCGAAAAACGATCAAAACAAGCGTTATTAGATCTTCCGTTTGGGCGCGGGACGCCTCGAGGCATCAAATTCGGATGATGTGCTTCGATGATTTTTTCTTTCCATTTGCCAATTGTCGATACGCGGACATTCGCGAGAGGTGCGAACTTGAACCTGAAGGTCGCCCAGTTGTATCGGACGATGCAATCCGTCCGATTGGATGGGACATTTATCAAATGTGGTGACGTGCAATGGTATGTCATTTTTGTTTTTTCGGGGTTTTGTTATTCGTCTCGCTCGATTCACACGCTATGCTGGCAGTAGGGATTTGCAAACCACCGAACTCCGCAACGGCAACCACTCGCAATTCTGCCCCCCAGGGTTGCATAATGCCCATTTACGGGAAACCAACATCTTCATCGTAAACTTCTGTACTGCATGGGTGCAAGAGCCCAGGTGTTAATTTGTTTGACACCTGGTTGGTCATCGTCAGTTTTGTTTAGTATTTCAACCCGTCGGTCGTTAGATAATAGCCACCGCTTAGGCAGATATGGTGTTTGATTAGCTTATATGAGAAATTTCAGGTTTTTTTGGGACAACCGTAGAGATACTTTGAGTCGAATTTAGGGTTTAATTACTAGATACAATAATAGTTACAGGTCCTCACAAGTACTGATTTGACATAATTCCACACGTTGGACACGTTTTAGGACGGTTCGTTATTTGAAAAGATCTATCATAATTGGAGTGACAGTAAAAATGCCATAAGTGTATTTGAGAATACTTCATAAACGTTCGTGAACATATTTATGCGATCCGCTTAAGCTGGAAGCTACAAGGACACCCCAAATAGAAAACGCCGCAAAAGACTTGGCTGATCGAACCTTTAAGAAAACCAGCGTAGAAAATGCATTGAGATCTTTTCAGCCTTACAAAGCTTCAGGACCGGACGAAATATTTCCAGCATTGCTTAAAAACGGCGCAGCAGTGTTGATCTCGCCATTAATTGAGATTTTAAAGGCAAGCTTGAGACTCAACCACATTCCATCTTCTTGGACACAAGTAAAAGTTACATTTATGCCTAAAATAGAAAAGCGGGAATAGGTGCTTCCTAAATCAGTCAGACCCATTAGTCTTTCATCAGTCCTATTGAAGACTTTGGAAACAGTGTTGAATGATTATATCAATTCGAATTACATGAATAAGTATCTACTACATATCTAAGTCCCAGTTTGCTTATCATTCTGGTAAGTTAACAGTTACGGCACTGCATGCTGTGGTTTCAAAGGTAGAAAAGGCTCTTTCGGTGAAAGAAATATTACTTTGTTCTTTCTGAGATATTGTAGGAGCTTTCAACAACGCTTCCTATTCGTCTATGGCTCGAGCCATGAAGAAAAGGAACTTTGATAAGGTCTGTATCCGCAATAATCCGGACACCTCACAACATGAATAAAACATAAATTTCGCATTATATTTCCGTCTTAGTTGTTTATTTCAGATTCATGGGATGTTTTTTTTGACAATTCGTGAAGACAAAACATAGTTATTCGGTATTTGCATAAAATTTTCGAACTTTGCGCTTAAATCCTTCTATTAGGGTTTGTACAGACTCTTCAGAAATTGTAGAAGCCGTCTTTGTCCAAATTTGCTGGAAGTGTTTGATGTCTTTGATTCCTTGCATCTTTCCAGAAAGCTTCCGCTTCATCAGAGCCCAATATCTCTCGATTGGTCGTAGCTCTGGGCAATTTGGCGGGTTTGAGGTTTTTGGTACAATGTTCACTTGATTTGCTTGGTACCACTCCATCACAGTTTTAGCATAGTGGCATGATGCCAAATCTGGCAAGAACAAAGGTGTTTCTCTGTAACTTTTGATGAAGGATAGCAATCGCTTCTACAAACACTCTTACTAATAGATCTCCTTGTTGATTGTGCCTGTAGTGACGAAAGATTTACTCTTTTTGCCACACGTGCAAATTGCTTGCCACACAAGGTATCTTTTTGGGAAATTTCGATGCCGTCTTCATTCTGAAATGCTCTGCAGTAGCATTTCTGGCCATAACAGAATAAAAAGCCAGCGCTGGAAGCTGCTTGAAATCCTCCAGGACATAAGTTTCATCGTCCATAACAACGCATGAAAACTTCGTCAAATATTTGCAGTACAAACTTCGAGCCCGTGATTTTGCTGCAAAGTTCTGTTTGTCGTTGCGATTTGGAACTGTTTTTACTTTATACGACTTAAGTCCCAAACGTTGCTTTGATATTTGGACAAAACCAGGTGACATACCTATTTTACGAGCCACCGTTCGAATGGAGAGATTTGGGTTTTTCGTTTATATCCTTTTCACCTTTCGGTCCATGACAGGATCAGTGCGTCCAATGTTTTTGTCACTTCTCGGTTTCCTCTCCACCGTCAAACGTTCCGAAAATGATTTGAGCACATCGTAAACAGTGGATTTAGGCAAATCCAATGTTTTTGCAAGGTCCCGTATTGACAAGTCACGATTTGCCGTACGCCCGTACAAAATTCGCTCGCGCACTTGTTTTTCTTTCGTCGCCATCTTGAATAATAAACATGAAATGTAAACATCAATCATAGTCTTTTTCATCGTAGACTATCAGCTATACCACAGTGAATTTTTTCATTCCTACGTGCAATAATTCAAAAGTTACAATGATTCGAAGGTGTCCGGATTAATGTGGATACAGACCTTATGAACATATTCAACTAGGTTCACACCATGCTTGCAAAAATAGAAATCTTAGTTCTAGATCATCTTCTAAGAAGCTTAGAAGCAAAAGATTTCGAGCTTGTAGGTTTTGTAGACGATATAAGGTACGGCCCTTTTAGTATTGGAATAAACAACCAAAAAAACGCCCGAAGTTTTTTTTCGCGGTGCAGTTCGAACGTGTTTCAGATAAATACAAAATGGAAGAAGAAAGAAGAAAAATGATTGTGCGCAATAATTTGGAAAACCTTTCGTGGTCTGGGCCATGACTTGCTAAAGTGTTGGATTTTGCCCGAAATACCGTGTGGCGTGTTTTGAAAAAGTACAGAGAAACTTTGTCGACGGATCGTAAGTCTCAAAGCAAGCGTGGGGGAATTTGGCCAAAAAGTTTCGCGCCGCACTCAGTACCGTGCAATGGATTCGTCTCCGGGAAAGCTTCAAGTCATACTGTGCCTGTAGACAACAAGGATCAAAAGCAGAAATGTGGTCAGAATCCGTTCCAGAAAACTGTATGATCAGGTGTTGACAAAATTCAGTGGCTGTCTCCTCATGGATGATGAAACCTATGTATAGGCGGATTTAAAACAGCTACCGGGTCAAACATTTTACATGGCCACGGCTCGGGGAAATGTGCCTGCCAAATTCAAGTTTGTGTTTGCAGATAAATTTGCACATAAATACATTATTAGGCAAGGCATCTGTAGCTGTGGTAGCAACACCAGGGTTTCCACCACTGATAAGACTTTTAATTCAGAGCTGTACAGAACAGAATGTCTCGAAAAGCGAATATTGCCATTCATAAAATCCCACAATGAACCTGTCAGCTCACGTTTACTGATGATAGTTTGAAAAAGTGTTTCAGTTCTTTGTTTTTTATTTGTCAAAAGTGATAACTCGATCATATAATCAATGATAAGTTTACCACTGTTTCTGGACATATTTCTGCATGTTTATTTTGCAAGCTGTGCTCTATTGGCTTTCGCAGTTTTACTTGTATTGATGACTGCTATGTAAGAATCCAAAAAGGCGTTGCCGACACCTAAAGATTTTTGTCATTCCATCTCGTACAGATCATTTCGAATATAAAAATAGCATCTAGTGACTTGACTTAACTTTGGCTGCAATTGAGAGATCCCTAATGACGGTCTGTATTCATTTAAGATCACACCTTGATCCTGATATATTTCATACTACTGGTCGAGATCCAACCAACACAGCTTGTATTAAACAAGTTGAAAGTACTGTTAAATGACAAAAACAGGTTATAAATTTAGGTGAAAAAGTGCAAAAAGTGAAGCTTTATAAAACATAAAATGGAAGAAAAATTATCCACATACAAAAAAAATAACATCGCCAAGCGTGGGATTTGAACACTAGTCCATGGCGTGATAGGTTAGTAGCGTCTTTTCTAAGCCATCTCAGATAGTTGAAAAGTAAAATCTGAGTATCTTTGATATGCTTCCCGTTGGCAGTGAAACCACAATCTTTTCAACAAGCTCATCGTAATGAAAAAAAAGAACACGTTTCGAAAAACATGGTTGTTCTATTGTAATTTCAACAGTATATAGAACTGCCCATAAAATCTTGTCCTGTTTATGTTTTATATTGTTTATGTTTTATAAATGGTTCCATGTTTTTAAGAACGATAATAAAGTAATATTCACTTGCAGCAGTGAAAAAAAGTATTTTTAGCTCGACCGTTTGTCAGAGTGATATTTAGAATACGAGAGTTGCAAACCGCTCCAAACTTGACATGTCTTGCAATACGTTTATAATACATTTATTGGGAAACTAGGAGAATTTAAAATTAACACTTCATTTGATCACTTTAAAAAAAATAAAAAATAAAACATTGAACCACTTTTTCAAATTCGCTAGTAGCAATAGTGTTTTTAAAAAAAAGTGAAAGTGAATACATTTATAAAACAAACAATTATTAATCTTTTTAAAAAGATGTTTTGTGTGATATTTGGGGAACTTCCAATGTCCAATATTCGTCTCAAAATTCTGCAAGGTATTTGACTGATGATTTTTTTTTAATTCGTGTGAATGGAAAAATAGTAGTTTTAGATTGATGTATGTTCAAATCTTCCCTATAACACCAGAATGAGATATCTCACAAAAAAAAAACAAAATGTTTACCCCATACTCACTTTACCAATCACACCAAGGCCGCTGTGGCCTCTGCTGTACACAGAAGTTGTCTCCATTGTACTCAGTTCATGGCTGTACCCGTCGGTTCGTTTCCGAGAGCC
Source organism: Aedes japonicus (assembly GCA_034211315.2). Classification (NCBI taxonomy): domain Eukaryota; kingdom Metazoa; phylum Arthropoda; class Insecta; order Diptera; family Culicidae; genus Aedes; species Aedes japonicus. The sequence goes on along the minus strand of JASCZW010000388.1, from coordinate 60,279 downwards.
ATTTTAACAGGGCTGTCGTCCGACATTTTTACGACGTGCCCAGCCCATCGTAGTTGACTGATTTTAGCGATGTTTACGATAGGAGGTTATCCCAGCAACTGATGCTATTCGTGGTTCATGCACCTCCTCCACGTTCCGTCTTCCATCTGCACTCCATCGTAGATGATACGTAGCACCTTCCGTTCACAGACACCAAGCGCGTTGGTCCTCCAATTGCTAGTGGTTCGTGGCCGTAGAGAACTACCGGTCTAATTAAAGTCTTGTAGATGGTCAACTTTGTAGTTCGGCGGACTTTGTTCAATCTTAGCATCCTTCGTTCCAAAGTAGACACGATTGCCAGTCATAATGCGCCTTTGTATTTCTATGCTGGTGTCGTTATCGGCGGTCACCAATGAGCCCAGATACACGAATTCGTCTACTACCTAGATTTCATCACTGTCGATCTGAACGCGTGGTAGGAGGCTAACATTGTCTTTTCGTGAGCCTCTTCCCTTCATGTATTTTGTTTTTAACGCATTAATCACAAGCCCAATCCTACCAGCCTTAAGTCTAATGTATTTTTCCGCCATCGTCTCAAAGTTACGTGCTGCGATATCAAATTGTTGGACAAACTTCCTGAAGATCATACCACTCGTGTCTATCCCAGCTCTTCGAATCACAACCCTCCAATGCAATGTTAAACAACAAACACGACAATCCATCACCTTGCAGTAACCCTCTCCGAGGTTCAAAGGGACTCGATAGTGACGACACACATCACTCGATCCATCGTTGCTTTGACCAACCACGTCAGTTTTTCCGGAAATCCATATTCGTGCATTATGTTTACCCAAATCGATCGGAAATATTTTTACGCGTCGATGCCAATATCGAAAACTATTGAGTTTCAACATTAAACTATTAAAAATAACGAAAATATCAACTGATGTCTTAAAATTTCGTTTTGCGGAATGAATTTACTACATACCAAGTGTTTTCCTATCACAGACTTCAAATGTAATTAATAGAGATCTCATATGCAGCTGTGAACGATAAAAAAGGGGTACATCTTCATAAGATGCTCCGTTCACTCGGCAATCTTGGAGCTGTTCGAGGGGCAATGAGCCAGTGTTGAATTGGCAGCTGGTGGTGACAAATACCCTGGAGGGTGCTCTGGCGACCAACCATTATTGATTATGCAGTCGCTTCACCAAGCCAGTGGTGAATTTGGAGCCAGCCGGATTGCGCTACCACGAGCGAAATAAGTGTTGGCAGCCAACTTTCGGTAAGGCGGTTGAGTGGCACTACCACTACCAACATTAGTATGAGATGTTACTAGTTAGATGCCAACTGGCAGATAATTGATTTCATATATCTGATAAGAACTGTTGCAAATATGACGCTAGTATTGCTGGGAATGCCAATGAATTGTCGCACAAAATTAGTAAAGATGTGAATATATGACAATAAAATCTGTCCTTTTCAGGATGACCGATTTGATTTTCCCACACAGAAAAAAATAATTAATTTTAACAAGCGCGTAAAATTTCCCCTCGTGTAATTCCAAGCCAAAGGAGCGTGAACAACGATATTGTTTGCAATCTTTCATACAACAGCCTAGATTCAGGTGTTATTTGTCTTAAATTTACATGAAATATCCCATTATTTTCTGCCAAATCTAGCATACCCTCTATGTGCATTAGATAACGCAGAAAATTCAGTATTTCTTTTTATCTGTGCAGTTAAAGAGCTTGTTTGGATTGGAATATATCTAACATACCGTTCCAAATTCTCGTCAATTGGAAGCCAGCGTATAACCTTATTGGGCTGTTCCTTGTAGTTTTATCGACTTAAACTGGAGTTCAAAAAAAATCCATGGGCTCCATGAGGTGGACATTGGTGGAGTTTTTTTTTTACCAAGGATTTGGGAATTGATCCTGTCCTATCGACGAGAGCTTTTGAACCCGTGGTATCTAGGCCATAGTGACATGTTCGAAACAATAATCTCAGCTGTTGACGGTGTTAACGACATTTCCTTATTCCATCTTCCGCAATGCGAGGGATCTTTAAATCCAGGTTATTCATGAATTTCGAATCGAAGCTATTCTTGAATTCAAACTGCTGCTGCTAACTCTATGCCAACGTCGTTATCGTCTTGGACCATTCCTTTATAGCTAACCTTCTACGGCGCAATCAAACACAAGAAGCCAGTCCAAGAAAAAAAGGAAAGTTTCCTCCGGCTTTACGAGACTGCGTTTTGTTTTTGCCAAAGCTGAACACTGTTCCGATCATAAAATATAAAACGACTCCTCGAGCAAGAGTTCCATCCGCCGCACTGGTTTCATTCACCAAACAAATCATTTTAAAATAACTAACCAAAACGATTTCTAATTTTGAATAATCAAAATCATTCACTCTAAATATGCATGAGAGTGGTAGAATAGGAACAATGTCTTATTTGTACCGAAGGAAATGAATCCACCAAACTGCCCAGAGAATCGCCCTATCGAAATTTTCTGGGCTTTGAAGAAAGCGAAGCGGAGAAAACACATGAAACCAGCGGATAGTGTTGACAAATTAAAGAAAGATTGGCCAAAAGTTGTGAAAATGGTAGGAGAAAGCACTGTGCAGAAACTCATGAGTAAAAGTATGGGAAAGCTGAAGAACGCGCTCGCTCTACGAAAAATCAAGCAAATTGAAAAGAAGATGGAAAAGCAAAACGTTGTTATTTTCTGCTTTATTTAGTAACGGCTTTATATTTTTCGGCACAGTCTATGTTTTCTTCACCAACGGTTAGGTGATAAATCTGGACCTACGGCATGTAACAACAATTGTCGAATAATTCCAATGAATCATTTTTGGCTGCCAATCCCCATTGTCGGCTAATTTATGTTTTATATCATTAGAACGTTTGTTGGTTTGTCGATTATCAGTTCTAGATGGTAGTTTTAGTTTAGTTTGCTGCCAAGAAATTCTCTAAGGGAGTTGACTGGGTAGAATGTCCCAAAGGTGTACTCTTTAATCTTAAATTTTCTTATGTACAATTTCTCTTAATAGGCCACGATTTTATTTTAATATTCCACGCTTCTTAACGGCTTTCTTAAAATTGACCCCTCAAAAACAGAAATACGAAAATCTGAAAAATCGAAAATTTTACAGAGGAAAAAAATTTGCTTCCATCTTCGAGCAATGCATACTTTGACCTTTTGCACAAGTTGGAATAATAATTTACGACTACCTCAAAAATTGTACGGCGGTTCAACGATGCACTCCTTCTGTAAGTACGCCTCCACCATGCCATCAAGAATATCACACTTTACGAAATTTTCATACGGTCTAATGTAAAACCTGGACCTTGCTGTGAGACCCCAATGGCCCTGAACATTGCGCGTGTCATAATGTATTGAACTTACAGGTTGTTGTTGCCCCCTGGCGTTTACGATCGGCCTCGTGTCAATTCATTTCTACGGATAACAATACCAGCATACATGTTACAGTCACCGTCTTCAGACATGGCTTAGAGGCGGGCATTAAGCTCACCTATGCGGTGACGTGGCATGACGAGAAGCATTTTGCATTTGATGCAAGTACAAGCACCTCTATCACTCTAACGGCTATAACCTACGTCGAATTGGTTGAATTGAGAAAGAAAAACGTGTGTGTGTGTATGTATGGCTAAGCAAGCCAGCATAACAAGTCAACAACAGCAAATGGTCGCGTTCATAACTTTTACGATGAGTTAGCGCATCATCACAAGTCACCCGGCGCCCCGTTCGCTAGGAATGAGATAAGCATAGCGTCACTTGATTTAGTGATAGTTAAATTTAATTTTCCCGATGATCTTCTTCTGTTAATTGTGAGTCGTTCAAATTATGGAAATAGCTTCAGATGGTACTGGTTATGCTATATGAACGGAATTGGCAACGATTGCCTTTGAATGTACAAGATGGGCTTTTTCTATAGACACAAATGTCAAGAATGTGGGTTTAGGGAGATGTGCTCACTGTCCTTGACTTCAATAATTCGCCGAATCGTCAAACGAGCTGACATTCAATACCATTGCCTGAATCAAACATATGGAATGCACAGCTACTCACCCTCACCACCCTCGCAAGAACATCCCTGCAGCATCACGGTCTGGTCTAGGGGTTGCAAAGTTCAAGTAACCACCCACGCGTTCCGTTCGATTTTCGCGATTCGTATCGCCGTAGGTAGGTACTCGACTTAATGTACATGTATGCAATGACCTCTTGTTGCCCCATCCAGCGAGGAAGAAGGTCAGGCTGATTGAATGGCAAAGACAACGATGACGGTGAATTTCTTAATTGGCATAAGGGAGCGAAAGCGCATCTTTCTTAAGAGTGCCGTCCGTCGTCGTTTTCGTCGAACGGAGGAAGGTGCTTAAAAAGGAGATGAACGAGGTGCCGGATTATGTCAAGATAAACTTCTCTCCCTGAAGTTTAGCTACAGCAATATGGTTGTAGTAATGCAGTCAATCAAGTGCAATCTTGGTCAACCTGTAAACGCCTTTAGAGTTGGCCAAGGGTGGTGGAATGCAGAGGGTCGAACGAACGATTTCACGAATTGATGAGCAAAAATCGGGCAGACAGATGACTTATTGACGATCCGTCTGTCTCCGGCGGTGATAGGTCACCGCAACTGTGTAATCGCTTATGAACAAATAAATGCAAATTATTGCCTTTTTCCTGCGTGGGAAGACTAGCCAAGTGTCCGAAATATGGTGAATGGGTCGCTGTTTTTCAATATGAGTGATGCTCGCGACGGTGATGAGTTCAATGGGATGAGGCGAGCACTCCAATGAATGCTAATTTGATTCTTTTTTTTACAAGATTACTTTGCGCGTTTGAAAAAGGCGTACACTTGAAGGTAGACACTTCAGGCGACATGTGAATGGGAGACCACAGTCCCAGTGTGGAAGCAATCGGTTTGTTTTGTCTTCTTGTTTTTGGAATTGTATACTTATGGCTTCTTAATGGCAAACAGTTTATTTCCGACAATCTTCATCTAAATGTTTCTGAGAATTTCAAGAGTTATTAGTCGCTTTGGATACGTGTGAAATATTTGTGTTTACATTATTGTGTTGAATTTACAATCGTTCCCGGTGGAGGGGAGATATATTCAATCCAATAAACTACAAGGTACAGCCCCATTGTTCGGAATGATGACGTAGAACTACGCAACTAAATGTTGGCCAATCAGATTGTACAATGCAGTATTATTTGAATTAACCCTTCCAGGCTTAAAATATTTCAAGCGTTACTATACAAACATTAATATAAGGAGTGTATCGAAAATAAGCTATCCATAAACTTTCTTTCAAATTATGTTGAAAACCGATATTTTATTCATACAAAAAAATGATCCTTTATTGTACAAGGTTAAACTTGAACATAATGAAGACCGGATGAAATTTAAGTTATTCCTTCACGAATTTTCGAACTTTGGATCGAATGCTCTTCATCAAGTTCCGGACAAGTGTTGCATCGCATTTTTTGGACGCTTGAGCCCAAATTTTTTTGAACTCCTGCATGTTTCCAGCTGCCTTACCAGTCTTCTTGAAGACCCTCTTCACGATTGCCCTGTAACGTTCGATGGATCGAAGCTGAGGGCAATTTGGTGGATTGATATTTTTCTCAACGAAATCTATACCCTTTTCCACAAGCCAATTGAGAGTGGTTTTGGCATAGTGAGTCGACGCTAAATCCGGCCAAAACAGTGGAGGTGTACTATGCTTCTCATATAAAGGCAACAATCTTTTCTGGAGACACTCAGATCGATAGATTTCGCATTTATAGTTCCGGTAGTGTAACAAATGGTTGACTTCAAACCACAGGAACATATTGCTTGCCATACCAGTACCTTTCAACCGAATTTCTCCACTTGAATCGACCTGTCCGCATCGCTCACATCCTCCCCAACGACGGCAGTAAAGTATTGTGGACCTGGAAGGGTTTTTGAGTCCTCCTTTACATAGGTCTCATCGTCCATCAAAACGCATGCATCCGGGCGCTGCAAAAGACGCGAATACAATTTCCGGGCTCTTGTTGCTGCTCGCTTCTTCTGCTTTCTGATTTTCTGCTTCTTGTAGGTCTTCAGGTGGTTTCGCCTCTTGATACGCTGGATCATTCCGAAACTCGTTCCTGATTTTTTGGCCAAATCACGTATTGACATTGATTTGTTCTTCATGATTAGAGATACCACTTTCTGCTCCAGTTTCGGGTTGGAAGAACCGGGTTTTCTGCCTCTTCCTGGTAGCTCATCCAAAGAATAGTGTTCCCCAAACTTATTAATGATGGTTTTAACACTCGCATGATGAATTCCAAACCGCATCGCCAATTTTCGCATAGTAATACCCTTCTCACTTAGCCATGTGTCCAGAACCTTAATTTTCACTTCCTTTTCAATACGCGACATTTTGAAAACGTAGAATTTGAACCGCACAAACAAGTAAACAAAAGAAAGCTGACAGTCAAACGCACAGCATGCAGTGTTCAGAGCATAAAAAAACCATCACAAATACATGCTTACAACGCAAATGTATGTGGATAGCTTATATTCGATACACTCCTTAACTCAATTGTTTTTTCTGGTTGCTGTTTTGTCAAACCCTTCAACACTCCACTTGGATGATTTATAGCAGCTTCTAGAATACATTTTGTAACCTCAAATATAATGGGTGAACCGGTTAAAATCCACACACACAAAATTCATTCCTATGATTCGAGTTGTTATCAGATTATCATCAAATTTTTAGGAAATAAAATGAAACAACTAAAGTTAGTTTTGGTATCATTCATTTAATTTATTTCGCCTCTATATCCGAATGCGCAAACCTTGGCCTTTTTCTTCTTATTTAGCATATCAAGCTTATTACTTTCAAAATTTGCTTATTGCTTGCTCTCAACTTAGTGTTCTAAATGCACTTCCACAGTTATTATTTGAGAGCTCTCGATGCCAGTTACCGTTTTCGCATTAGTCAGGCTTGTTCACGACTAAATCTGGACAGATTAAATTTGGAATAAAACAGATTTGCTGTCAGTTCAATCAAGGATGGATTTTTTATTCATTTAATTTTGCATTATTAGTCATCTTAAAACTTATTACAGTTACTTGATTAGACTGCAGACTTCTCTGCAATCGATTTTTCTGCTTTTGTCCAAGATTCGAAATTTTTCTAAAGTTGTAGCTTGATAAACAACAATTGGGAGAGTTTTCTCTTCACGAGGGCCCAATACAGCTACAAACTCGGTGGCATTCCAAAACATCTTTGGCGTTGTGACAACATGCCAAATCAGGCCAGAATAGAGAGGGAGCGTCATGGCTGCGCATGAATGGTGACAATCGCTTCTTTAGGCATTCTTCGCTGGAACTTTTGCTTGTTCAACCATAGCTGCATACTGCCTGTCAAACCAAATATTTTTTTGGGAAACTTGGCATTTTTCTTCGTCCTGAAATGGTATTTTACGCCATTCCGTTGCATGGCAGTATAATAATACATTTCGAGAAGCTGCTTAAAGGCTTCCAGCACACAAGTTTCATCGTCCATTATCACGCAGGAAATCTTTGTCAAATATTCGCGATACAACTGGCGAGCCCGGATTTTAGCCGTCACACTATGTTTATCATTACGGTTCGGTACAGATTTCACCTTGAACGACTTCATACTTTGCCGGTGCTTGTAAGTATGCAAGAAAGTTGGGGACATTTGAATTTTTTTAGCCACAGTACGTACCGAAAGATCTGGTCTCTTCTGCAATATTTGCTTGACCTTCGCGTCCTTCTGGTGGTTCCTCAGATCCGTTTTTATTCCGCTCCCAGCCTTCCTGGCTGTTGTCAAACGTGTATCGAAAGATGTCAGAACGTTATGGATAGTGCTTGCAGGAAAACCAAGCTTTTTTGCAAGTTTTCTTACTGACCGATCCGGATTTTCATTGCGACCGCACACACTTGCTTTTCGCACTTGCTCTTCTTTCGACGCCATCTTCGATCTAGAAGCTTGTAGTATCAACAAAAATAAATTTTACACAACCAGCAGCCATACCTTTATCAGTCTGTCAATATTTAACGCGTTGATGAAGTACTTTCAGAGAGGTGCAACCTCTAAATTTATTTTTTTCAAGTATGTACTGAACTTTTGCAATAAAAGATTCAAATTTCACCCACACGCTTAAACTTTCGGTCCTTTGACTTGACTCCTGCCATCAAGGTTTGGACAAGCTTCTCGCTTCTGGTTTTGTAAGCTTTTGTCCTTTTCTGCTTGTTGATTTGAACCAATTTTGACTATCCTCGGCTTTTTCAAGCCCTTTATCAGCTCGGCGAGGTTTTTTTTATGGGTTTTGAATGACTTCAGTCCACATCTCACTTTGATGTCCTACACAGTTGACTTAGCTACATCCATTTATTTTGGGGACATCTCTGACCAACATGTTGGGCTTCCTCTTTTATACTTTTTCCACTTGTTTCTTATCTTGTTTGATGCGGGTTGCCCTTTTCAACTGCTTGGTTCCTCTGAACCCATTTGGTTTGTCGAAACTTGCTGTTGACACGGTTTGTTACGTCACCTCGAAAATAAAATCCTTCTAACCACTTGTCCAACATAAGTTTTCGTAGCTCCTGTTGTAGAGACGCCATTTTCAAAACTTCAAATTAAAAGAAAACAATATGCACGTCGACGCGAAGGTGACAAAATCCACTGACAGCTGAACCATACACTAAAAGAAATTCTTACATTGACTCAGAACACTGACGCAACAAAGTTAGAAAAAATATTTCCAGACACGCTTTAGATCTATTTTAGAAAACAAGAAATCTATTTACAGTATTTGAACGTGCTTCATTACCATGGAGGTTTCTTTGAACTAAATTAAACAATGATTTGTGTTCTTACAGATGCTCTAGGATATACAAAACTCCCTGGAGTTGAGGTCTCAAGATGTACATACAAGTAATTCGGCGATATTCCTAAAGGATGGAAGATCTGAATTAAATAATATTGATATAGATATTCTTCGATATTGAAGCTGACGTACTGAAATCTAACAACATAACCTACAACGTATGTTAGTAGCTTATGACTTCGGTTAATATTGATAAAGGTTCAGAGATGTGAGTTCTATTAAATATTGGGTTCAATCGATGTTTCTAGTAGTTCATATAACATGAAGGCTTTCTCCTTTAATGGAAATGTCGGTGTTATCAGCAAAGCAAAACTTGTGACAGCGCTGAGGTAAATCAGGGAGATCTGAAGTGAAAATGTTATATAGTATTGGCCCATGAATGCTATCCCGAGGAACACTACCACTAACAGGCAGTTGGTTAGGTTTAGAATTCTGATAATTTACAAACAAAGTTCTAACAGTTAAGTGATTTTGAACTAATTACTACACTAAAGTTTTGCAATCAATCTTTCGTGCCAAATACTGTCGAATGCTTTTTCTATGTCTAGAAAAGCAACTCCAGTGGAACAGTCTTCAGCTTTGTTTGAACAAACTGAATTTGAAACTCTCAAAAGTTTTTGCCCATGGCAAAATCCAAACTGTTCATCAGCAAAAACTGAGTTTGTATTAATGTAGAGTAAATCAATTCAAAATTATTTACTAATTTACTAATTATTTACTAATTGAAGAAAACAAACTGATTGTTCGATACCTTGAAGCATCAGCTGGCTTAAAAGTAGGTACCACTTTTTCATTTTTCCATTTATTTGGCAAGTATTCCAGAGGAAAACACGTGTTAAATATTTTTGTCAAGAAAGACAAGGAACTATCAGAGAGTTATTTTGATGAGGATATAGAAAATTCTATGACCATGCTTTCACATTTTGAATATTTTAAGTTATAGATTTTACTTCATTCAAATCAGTTCCCCAGGAATTATGAAATATATTTTCTTGAGAGAAAATAAACAGATACTTCTGGAAACCTGATCCTCAATAGGACTCGTAAGACCCAAGATGAAATTATGGGAGCTCTCAAATTGCTTGGCAAGTTTTTAATATTTTTGTTTTCGCATTTGTGAGCATTTATCATTTTCCTCAAGCGGCTTAGGCGGATAGGCATTTGAGGTTTTTTCATGATTTTTGAGAGTTTCCAGAAAGGTTTGGAACTCGGATCTCCACCCCTCATTTCTTGCATAGTACTCCTGTCCATATTATCTGCCATATTTTTCCAGCATTTCTACAAATCAGACGGATTTTTAGTTTACGCTTGATGGTTGCCCAAAATTTGTCGATGGGACGATAATCTGGACAATTTGGCAGATTGATCCATTTCTCCATAAAATCGATATTTTTCTGCTTATATCATTCTATGAATTCACGGCTGTGATGGCAGCTAGCTAAGTGGGGCTAGTCGATTTTTTGATCGATTTTTGGAAATTTGATTGCCTTTGCCATGACGCCTTGGGTTCATAACGTGAGTGTGCAGAATTCTCTCACGTCTTTTGTGTTTTATCTTCAAAATCTTTTGAACATGTGTATGATGCCTAATGAAATTTTTACCACTGAATAAACCGTCCTTCCGAATCAAGAAGCTGTCATGAGCTTCTCGCTATGACAACTAGAGGTGCAATAGTAATTAGTGAGAAGTGGCCAAATCGTCCGTTTCCAATACACTAAGGTTTTTTTTGCACGGTTTTTTTACACGGATTGTTTTCGGCGATAACTCCAGAACGGAACAACTTATCGACCTAATTCAAATCACATTTTACGTTTTGGGCCAAAAGTAATCATATCGCAGTTTTTTAAAAAATTCACAATTTTTGGTGTAAATACTCAAAATTTTAAAAACTGCAACTGATCATTGCATGAGAAGGTAACGCATACAAACAAAATCAAAGCAACATTAAATGTATAAGCATGTGAATTTATCAACTTTATTTAGTCTTGTTTTACATGGTTCCATAGTAAAAGTGGAACGTATCCCCCGTGCAAAAAAAAACCTCGGTGTTCGTAATATTGCCTCAACTGTTGCTATTGACTTGGCAAAAGGGGTGCAGCTACTAAAATAAGTTTTAAAACTTTTATGTTGACGAAATATCGAAGCAACCTTAAACTATTTCCATCGTAATATGCCTCAGAACCAAAACACAAAACTTTCATAGAAACCGTTGAGTCAGAATCAAATAGTTTTACAGGATTTTGAGACCTTAAAAAAGGTTCTTTACTGGTTTGGATACCTACGTGGCACCATGTCATTCTTTTTCATTTTACGGAATATCTACATAAAAGTTTTTCGGAATTCTTCGGAACGTGAAACGAGTAACTTGAACATTTCGTTCATATAATTTTTACTTTTATTTTTTTAATCAGCGGGGATTATGCCACATTTTATAGTTAGTTAGAAAACGGCCGTTTTATTGCTTGAACAGAGATTCTCAATTTGCTGGGATCAATTGATGAACCCAATAATCTTTTAAGAGTCATCGAAAGCAATCGTTTTACAAAATCATGACTTTCCAGCTAGTATTGAAATTCAATCACAAAAAATATATATATTTATCAGAGTGTCGAGTGAGTCTGGTCACCGTTCTAGTATATAGAGTATTTGTTAAGTAAATGATAAGATGCTATGTAATATTTTCTAAGTATTAATTTACATTTCGATTTGAGCTTATAGAACTTATAGATTCATAGTTGTAGCTTCTTTCTTCTTTCTTAGCGTTTCAAGCTTATTGCTTTCGCAATTAACTTATTGCTTGCTCTCAACTTAGTGTTTGCATAAGTATAATTGTGTGGCAAGTACAATCATACCCTATGCCCAGGGAGTCGAGAGATTTTCCGTAACAAAAAAATCCCAGACCAGACCGGAATCGAACCCAGCCGCCTCCATTATGGTGTTGTTTTGTAGTCGCGCCTTTACCGACTGAGCTAAGGGAGTACCTCAGTTGTAGCTATAGAACTTATAAATTCATATAATTGGAACATGGAAGGGACCACCAGGGCACCTGATTGTAGCAAATTGGGTGAGGAGAGTGAGAATGCCAGCGGTTCGTTGCTAACAGCTTGTGGGTAAAGGGAGAGCTCTGCTCTATACTCATTAGGGCATCCTCTTGTTCGACATGCCGCATTTTGAAACCAATTGTTCAATCTTGTAATTGAAAGTAGATTCCCGTGGATGAATTTATGAGTGGTTATTTTTAGTTATTTTGGTGTACTGATTGATGCCTCCATTGGAATTATGTTTACTATATTTATTTTCCTTATTTGTTTATTTCTAATCAGTTTGTTAGTTAAGTACAAGTTCTGGCTCTTATATTTGTTCTCTATATTTGTTCATTTTCAATCAATTTGTTAGTTGATCTGATGTTCTAGTGATATTTTTTAATTGAAAGTTAATATTCCTTAGCTAGATATTAGCTATATTTGCGTCTCGTTTAGTTTTTGGTAAGAATTAAATTACGTCACTCATAAAATATTCCGAAGAAACAAAACTTATAACTAAACTCTACTTAATAAACAAAATTGGTTTGATTAACTTGTATTATAATTGTTTTTGAATAACTTGAATTTTATGATTCCAACTGATGCCGTTAAGACATTTTATGACAAACGCCTGTTATGCCTATTGTATTAATTTTTAACGTCAATTATGCCTAAAGTTGTAAGCCTATCTTTTGAATGCTTAATGAGGTAAACTCACCAAAGAAAGATTTGACGCCGATATAAATTTTATGCTCTTTCTCATATGAATAAATGTTGTTCATATGATGCTCCACAATCTTTCTAGCTTCTACAGAAAATATCCATAAGGTTAAATTAAATGCATTATCATGGCTAAAAGTAGAAAACGTCGTTAAAAATCACTATTTCACAGACAACCATTCATATTTCAGGAATAGGAACATTTTAATGATTCAGTTTATTGAAACTAAGCCAGAAAATAAAAACACTTTAAAGTTGATGAAAACAGTCAGTACTACATGATAACCGTATGTTTGAATGTATTTGGCTGAAAATCTACTTATTTTGTTATCAAGAACGCATAAAATTATTAATTAACCTTCTACGCATCTCCTCAAATACATGTAAGGATCAATCCCATGTAGCACACAAAACATCTTCTTAGAATGATTTATAATAGTTTGTATTACAAATTTATTATAAACGTATTGCAAAACATGTCAAGTTTGAAGCGGTTAGTAACTCTCGTATTCTATATATCACTCTGACAAACGGTCGACCTAAAAATACTTTTTTCACTGCTGCAAGTGATTAATTCTGTATTATTGTTCTTGAAAACATGGTTCCATACATTTATAAAACATAAACAGGACAAGATTTTATGGACAGTTCTATATACTGTTGATATTAAGTTACACCAACCAAAACGTGTTCTTTTTTCTCATTACGATGAATTTGTTGTACAAGATCGTGATTTCACTGCCAACGGTAAGCATATCATAGATACTCAGAGTTTACTTCTCAACAATCTGAGTTGGCTTAGCAAAGAAGTTACAAACCTATTACGCCAAGGGCTAGTGTTCAAATCCCACGCTTGGCGATGTTATATTTTTGTATCCGTAGTTTTTTTTCAATTTTATTTTTTATAAGGCTTCACTTGTTGCGTCATATTAAAGTACGAAATAAAGTATTATGCACCTAAAATTATAACCTGTTATTGTAATTTAACAGTACTTTTAACTCGTTTAATACAAGCTGTGTTGCTTGGGATACTACCCCACTGATTAATGTTACTTCGTTTTATGGTACACAAACTTCAGTTTTTGGGTTTTCGGTTATTCAGTTACACGAAACCGTCCTTACACTGAAAATTAAGTTTAGTTTATACTACGAAACCGAAGGTGGAACTAACAAAACTTTTCGTTCTCTTCTGCAACGAAACTGGTTTGATGGTTTTATGAAGATATCTTCGTAATTAATGGCACACGCGCAACTCTTAAAAGTACAAAGCATTTGTTCACACGGAAAGAGCATTCGTGCATTGTACGTAAACAATAAAAAGAGCTACGAACATTTGGTCACAAACTAAAAAGAAAAGTCTTTCTGGTGGTTGCATGAACGACTGACAGGTCTACTTTATCGACTCGAAATGTATTTAAAAAACAAAAAACGCAACCACGTGGAGTTGTCAAGCGATTTTTTTTTATTTTCCCGAAATGGGATGCGAACCTGTATTTTTGGGAAGAGCTGTTACTGAAATCGTGGTTGATTTTACTAGGCCATGGTGGCTCGTGAGAAGACACTTAATGATTGAGTATGGAGTTATAATTCTCGGCAGTGCTTCAATTTTTATTTTAAGAAAAATAAATTATTCCCACCCATGCCAGCAGCAGTGCCATCACGCATAAATACGATAAAAGAGAAACAGCGATTGGCTGGTCTTCTATAGTATTTATAGTATTTCCACCGACAAACCGACATGAAACTCTATCTTCACTATTGATCAAGAATCCATAGCAATCGATTCAAATGTGCAGCAATCTCATCTGTCAAAACCTATAGAATCCATTAATCTAGATCATAAAAATGTGTCCAGAATTGCTCAGACATGAACCTTTTTATCAAGTTCCCAAGCGTGTTCGTGGCTTCTATGAACGTTCTCAGCGAGCACGAAGATAGATGTCAGTTATATGGTTTGAACAGAAATATTAAGATATTTTCTATTGTCATTCATGTCGGTTTGTCGGTGGTATTGCGCCAGATAAAAAGCAATATGAATGTTTCAAACAATATACGAGTCGTTTGTTCGATGTTCAAATTCCATCTTTACGAAACGAGTGGAAGCTAATTTACGAACATAAATTTTCAGTATATTTGTAAAGAATACAAAGAGAAAGAAGCAGCTTCTGATTTTGTTCCTTCTAATTCAGTGAGGCATTGAAATTATACAAAAGATACTATTTTACGTTAATTCGTACAATCTTTGAATTCCCTTGAACATTGAACAACCGAAAATAAACTATGCAATGACTACTAAATGAACAATTCTCGCTCCAGTCAGTTTAACTATTCGCAATCCAAAAATGTCCCTACTGGTTTACTGGATGTTCTGTGCAGTTCGGTGTCAATTGACTGTAGATTAAAACACTGCCCGTTTTTAACGATTTGCTTCATACCGTTAATGTTTTCCTTGGTTGGTTATTTACTCTGGCAAACTCCTTTCATCATCATTTCCACTTCTAGCAAACGAAGTTTTCTTCCAACAAAGTACGCCAGTCTCAGTCTTTCTCAATTACCTAATGCCTAGCAGAATAACTTTTAGCATTTTATGCTGACTCATCATCTTTGCTCGATCGAGCAGAAAAATGAAAATATAGATCCACCCGGTTCCAGTTAATCGTCATTTTTCCATAGCGTCCACCACCCGATTAACTCCCTCGTCGTTTATTTTTACTATCTCCATTCAGTATGCCCAGGTGAGCAATTACATTTACTGCTGCACAGCGACTGATGGTTACAAGTTTCAATTAATTATCGACATTATTAGTTTGACATTTAGCCACGCTTGTATGACCACGGATCCAACCAGTAGGCACCTTTACTCTTTGTATTGAGAGCGAGCAGTCCGATTTTCATCTTCAACCTTACTGAAAACCTGCTCATCCCTTTAGTTCAGTTCTGATTCTGCGATTACTCACACACTCGCGTAGACGTGGGACGGAGTTCACAATCGACGGATCATCAGATCTACAATGTTGCGGTGAGATTTTTTCCTCCACTAGTCTGCCGCTGTGTCACACTAATATCGGCTTATGCGGGGAAGATGTCTACCCCGCAACACCGTTTAGCCGGTTTGGATTTGCAACAAGATTGCGGCGGTTCGAGCAGAAGCTTCTTCTCACCGAAGCTGTAGGAATCTTCTCCGGCACTATCAACGCCGTCACGTTCTGTTTTATGGTCGAGTGAGTGGTTTGCTTGGTGTGGGGTTTCCAACAACACCCATATCCGGGTCCAGAGATATCTGCTGAGAGGCTGCTGGTCATCGCGTTGAAGGTGTGGAGCAGATGTAAAAATGTGCAATGGAAGCATGCGAAAATTTTCGTGTTTACCAACGCTGCCATGACAATAGTCCAGTAGCTCAAAACAATTAAATTACAATACCCGAACTCTTTCGTTCGCCCGAGCGACAAACCTCCACATCCCTTCTAAGAATTGACACCTCAACCGAGTGTCCCTCGAAATACGACTAACCCCCCGCCGAATCTTCGAATCCCAATTGACGACCGAATCCTTTTCTTCTTCTCCGAGAAGGACAAAATGTCGTGGTCAATTGGTCGTTTCACTTGTCGTTCCATGGCAACCAGCCGATGGACCGACCACCCCGTTCCAGTATTCCATTTTTGGTTATTCATTCGTTTCTTTTCATCTTCTTACAGAGCCAACATCGCACGTCTGTCTGTTGCGTCCCGGTCCTTCCCCCCTCGATAGGGGACAACGACGGCCGCCAAAATGAGGAAGAGGACGACCCTTGGCCTAAGCTCGTTAGGCTTGCTATTGCTCGTTCAGGTAGGTGCAAACTCACTTTTATTCTCTCAACCAAGACATTTAGCGCCATTAATTTCATCGTTCACTGATGCTTCTCGAGCCTGCCAGACGAACAGACCGACCTTCCCCTTTCCAATCACCTCAACTAACAACAACAAGCGGAACAAGCTTAAAGAGGCTTGGCCATGTTCTATCACGGGGCTCGTGGCGGGGTTAACAGTGAACCTGTGTGTAGGGCGAAAATCAATTCGTGAGATAAATTAGATGCCAACCGGGTGATAGGCAAATCGCCACTGCTGGAAAAGTTCATCCGGAGTCGTCGTGTCGTCCTTTGACTTTTGCTGCGCTGCCATTTTTGAATACGAGAACCAGAACGCTGTGCATCGATATGGCATAATAGAACTCTATTAGTATAATTGCCGGATTGTGAGGCACAGAGCTCCGGGTGATCAGAGTATCGACAATATCGTCTCCGAAAAGACGCAACAGCCAGCCAGTTTGCGTCTTTACAGCGCGGGTGTTTGCAGTATTATTTCTGATTGACACGCGAATCACCGGTGATGGTGATGGCGATGATTGAGTGGAGATATTAGTGCTTCTTGTTTCACTAATTGCATTGCTTTTCGGTATTCATTCTTCATTCATTCATTGTGAATCTCATATATGTGGAATTTCCTTACGGCTAGGTAGGTCCTCAGGGCTAAGGCACCGTTGTCTCGAATGTCTGTCATGCGAAGAAATGCTGCTTATTTTCCACACTGACAGAGGAGCATGCTCGTTCACACCATTATAATACTCGACCGTCCTGATGATGAGATTTGGATGCTTTGCACGTAGGACAACGCGGTATATCTAATTGGTAATGAGAGAAAAAATCGTTAACAGCTTCCTAATAGTGTTGCTTTGTTTCGGGAAGATCCAATATAAGTGCTATTGTTAAGAAGTTTTATAGCAATCCCATTTCCTACATAATTTAAGGATCGTTGTGCTAGTGTTTTGTCCAATACCTAATTGGTGTACCGTTGAAAATCCGCACACACAAAATTCTTTCTCAAAATTCAAGTATTTATCCGATTATGACCAACTTTTAAGGAAGTAAAAGACACATTTGAAATTAGTTTTTGCTTTGTTCATTTAATTTGTTTCGCCTCTATATCCGAATGCGCGAACCTTGGCCTTAACCTCAGCCATAAGGTGCTGCACGACCTCGACATCGGCAGTTTTTGCATATTAACCCATGTTCTCTTCATTTCTTCTACACTCTTCACCTCTGCAGGTCGTTTTAGAAAGTGCTCCTTCATAATGGTCCAGAATTTTTCTATTGGGCACAGCTCCGGAGTGTTTGGGGCCTTCAAATCTTTGCAGTCTGCGAGGGATCCGCAGGCGTCCTTCTACTTGATCGTCTTATGACTGTTGGTTTGTTTTTTAGAATCATTTCAACTGGGCTGTCATTCGACATTCTTACGTCATGCCCAGCCAGTCATAGTTAACCGATTTTAGCGGTGTGTACCATGGGTGGTGATACGTTTCGTGGTTTATTCGGCTCCTTCAAGTTCCGTCTTACATCTACACGCCACCGTAGATCTTAAGCAACACCTTTCGTTCAAATACAGCAAAGGCACGTTGATTTTCCCCGAGAAATGACCGTTGAGGACTACCGTTCCATTAATGTCTTGTAGATGGCTAACTTCGTAGTTCGGCGACCTTTGTTCAATCCTTCGTAGTTCATGCTGCCTTTCAGAGTCCTAGGTTATTCAAGCTAAGCACGATTGCGAGCCAAAATGCGCCTTTGTATATCTCTGCTGGTGTCGTTATCGACGGTCACCAACGAGCCAAGATACACGAATTCGTCTACCTCCTCAATTTTATCACCGTTGATCTGAAATCGTAGTGGAAGGCTAAAATTGTCTTCTCGGGAGCTTTCCTTTCACGTGTTTTGTTCTCTCAAGGCATTGAAAAGAATGGACTAATTTCCGATGGCTAAAATCAGTGTAACATTTATTTTCAGCCATTTTATCTCCTCCCGTGATCTCTTGGCATAATGGACCGAGACCAGGTCCTTCTAAAAGCCCACATCCATTTTCGTGTGATTCTTCGTACTACAGACGCCAGCTTCCGGCTGGCATTTTGTACTTTGTATATTCCCGTTCACTGCAAGCCCGAAGGAAAGAAAAGCTGCTTGGAAACCTTTTTCTTACGGATCGTCAGTCACAGAAGTTCCCAAAAGAATCGAACCTGCTGTGGGAGCTATATTTGACATCAAGGCCTCCTTTGTGGGGACTTAAAGAACTTAATCCCTCGCCATGTTCAGGTAGGTCTGGCCTTTCAATATGATCACGGCGTAGCGCTTTGCTTACCATTAGCCGCTCCTTCTGGGTCACTGCATGTTGCTCAGGCACGGACGGCGAACTGTCGCTTCCGCATAACAATGTCCATCTTGCCCAGGTTCCACCAACAAAGCGCAGACAATGAGACCACATTGTCTTCGGTCTTTCACTTCAGCTTCCGCTGCACTTCACGGTCACGTTGCGCTGCCGGGCAGCCGGAACCAGGTTTTCGTTCGAAGCTCTCACATTTCTCCAAAAGAGACAGGATGCTCTCAATGCCAGACCGGCTATACCCGGTGGCCCCGAAGTGCCTCACAATGTCCAACTTCTTAGCTCCGGAGTGGAACGGGCAGTACGAACGAACTATCAAACATAGCTGCTTGACTGGTTTCGCCAGGGCTGCTGTGAATCCACTGATAACGTTGTCATTCTTTGCCGGTACACAACAGGGTTGCTACGATTCAAAATGCATATCTGGATTCACCACTAGGGGGAAAGGTAATCACATGAAACATCGCTAAAATCCTCAAAAGTATGCATCAGTGATCTAGCGAGCAAAATTTAAATGCAACACACTTAGATTTTTTTACAGAATTCTGTAAAGTTTTACCGAATTCTGAAATTTTACAGTTATCTGTAGAAAAATTACCGACTTTCGGTGAAATTTTACTTAAATCCGTAAAATCGGATTACCTGTTGAGAATTCGGTAAAATTTTACAGATTTCTGTAAAATAATCTGAGTGTGTATAGCCTGAAAAACTAACAATTTACTACTCTTCGATGAATGCCGCAAACAATCCGTATTCAAATCCGTAATTCAGGTCAGATTTTAAAGATGTGAATTGAACTCTCTAGTTTGAGAATTCAAATTGCTACCCTAGTGTGTGTTAAAAATTTAAGGCTGACTGAAAGTAAATTGGTACTCACAAAAAGACCTGTAATTCGTGATTAAATAAGTTTAAAAAGTCAATTAATGGTTACTTTAGAGCACTACTTTTATCGAAACTTCAAAGTTACAGCATTGGATCGTTACATTTCTCCAGTTCAAACAAAATCTCGAACCTTCCTTTTGATGGAGCCTATTAGCACCCCCACAGTGAATCCGCGCATTTCTTCCATTTTTCCCGCATTTGCTGGATGTTCTGGACTGCCCCCGCCGCTTCACCGAAGTCGCTGCTTTGAAATTGCCCAGTATTTTTCGATTGATCGAAATTCGGAGGATTCACTAGCTTGGGGACAAAATCGATCTTGTTGGCAGCATACCACTCCAGAACCACCTTGGAATAGTGGCAGCTGGCCAAACCCGGCCAACAGATGGCCGTACCACTATGCTTGTGGATGAACGGCAATACACGCTTTTCAGGCATTCTTCGATGGAAACATAGGACGTCATCGTCGAGGATGGTTTCGTTTTCTGGCGACAACTGCAAATCGCTTGCCAAATCATGACCTTCTTCGCCGGACTTGTCGGAAATCGCAAACTTGAATCTTCTCGGCACAACCCCATGTCCAGTCACGATGTAAAACTTTTGACCGGGAAGCTGCTTAAAATGGAGTTTATCGTATGTTTCGTCATCGATCAAAGTGCAGCCTTTGTGTTTCGTCAAAACACGGTCGTACGACTTGTATCTTTCTCTGGTAAAGATGTTCTGTACCGTTTGAAAGTTGACGCTGTTCCTTCTGGCCAAATCCCGAATCGAAAGTCACACTTTGCTGCGTAGTTGGCGATTCCTGGTTTCAGTTTTTTCGTAGATTCGCTGATTCCTTCCTCAGGGTTTCCTTGTAGGTTTTGGGCACTCGGCAAACTATGTTTGTGCTCAATATATTTTCTTCATTCGAGTTCCATTTGACGTTATTTGTGAACGCGATCGACTACTTTGATCAAACTTGCACCAGTTGTTCTCTATAGAAGTGTAAACAAACCACTGTCAAAGATTTTCGATTCCCAACACTATATGCGTGCTAATGGCGCACGAGGAGCGTACCAATTAACTTTTACTCAGCCTTTCATATCTCTTTCTGGTTTACTTGGGCAGCTGGATTCCATCATGAACAGATTCTGGTATTCTAGATGGTACGGGCAACGGTTCCTTTCCTTGACAATTTCAGTGAGCAGTTATTTCATCACGACATATAAGGTCTTTATAAGGTCTGGCCCAGTTGCCACAACAATATTAGTGAAATGAGCGAAAATCGCTCATAACACAAATACCACCGAGTTCTTATCGCACGCTACACAAGCGCTAGAAAAGTGCTACGTCATACTATTTTTTGTATTCGTTCGCCCCGTGATTGTGTGCGCAATAGAACTTAATTTTTCAACCGATTCCAGTGTATCCCGTTATCGATAGACTTGGCTCTTATTGTTACTCGATTGTCAAGTCCCAGCGTTTGAAAAGTTATGAGGCAGAAATTTAATGAACTCAGTTAAAATTACTATAAATGAACCATAATAAGCAAGAGGAAATGCTCCTGCTAATAAATGAAATTTGTATCACGATTATTGCCACAAATCAGCATTTATAATGAACGTGTAAACCGATTCTTTTCACATTAAATTTTTTTTTAAAACACTATTTAAAAAACTTTTTTTATCCGAATCTATGCACGCTCAGAGAATGTTGAAGAGAGTGTTACGTCATCACTCGTTGGCACATCAATGTTTCAATTATTTTTGCTTCCAATACCAGCAACAAGTGCGATGCACCAGACCTTATACAGACGTTATTGTACCTGTATGTACACGCAAAAAAAAACCACAGCAGAAACTACCATTTCGAAGGTTAAATTGAGCACAAACACTAACAATTTTTAGCTGACTATAAATGCGTTTGATTTTACCATGCCTGCGATTAGATTAACCATGGTGCGGTTGATATCAATATGAGGTCTGTCAAATATACCACAAACGTTGAAGGTTTTACCATAAACGTAGTAAATTAGGCGTAGTCGGTTAAAAGGTAGTTTTTACTACAAGATTTTTTCCTGTGTAGTGATTGATTTTTTCGAGGATAAGAAACGCCACCCGCCAGAAACGATGATAACTATAAGATCAAATGTTTTCCAGGTAGCTTGCAGTGAATTTTGCACATGAAGGTGTAAGATATTTTAATTTCCAACGTGGACCATGTCAGTCGTCCTTCCAACCAATGAGAACGTTTTATTTATATTTTTATGATTGATCCTGAACAACCATTCTGGACTTTGTGTATTTATTAGAGAACGGCAAATGATCTTTTTTTAGAATATTCCATATGGGTGAGTGATAGTACCTGTCAGTGTTTTTAAAAAATGTGTAAAATTGGATGGGTTAGTTACATAAATGATTGATTTTTTTTCATTTAGAGTGCATTAAAATGTTCACACGGCTTGCAAGTTTGTGTTGAATACTCGTGGTAATCATGGATGCTAGAAAGCAGCTCGTGATAAGTCTGTTTTTGAAAACATTTTAGACCGTGTATTATTTTAACGGAATTGAATCCACTCGGTATAAACGGAAGATTCAAACGCTACCGGTTTTTGAAAAATATCTTCCAGACCTAGCCGAAAACGCACTGTCAGGTGTTCGGAAACCATCAAACGAGTGAAAGAGCGATTTCGGCGGAATCCTGGTAAATCTGCCAGAAAATTGGCCAAAGTACTGAGAATGTCGCAGCCAACGATCAGGAGTATTTTGAAAGACGACCTTGGACGAATCCACCATTGCACCGTGTCCCGCGTTGTGAAGATGTTCCAGGAGACGAAGACCATCGAGCGGCGCCGAAACCGAAAACGGAATACCCAGAGAAGGCGCGGAAGATAAGGCAGTACATTAAGAATAACCCGACCTTTCCACCCGAGACGTGGCCAAAAAGGTCAATTCGTCAAAGTGGTTCGTCCAGCAGACCATGAAGCGGGCTGGGCTACGTGTTTTTTAAGTCAGGAAGGCGCCAAACCGGACTGACAAGCAAACAACGGTGGCCAAATTGCGTGCGCGGAAGCTGTACCGTGAGTGGCTGGTCAAGCCAGGCTCTCTCGTCATGGACGACGAGACATATATCAAGCCAGACACCGAACAAATACCCGGCCTCGAGTTTTTTGTCCCTCATTGAGGTTCCGGAAAAGTTCCGGAAGAGAAAGATGGACAAATTCGCGAAGAAGTACCTGTTGTGGCAGGCGATATGAGAGTGCGGACGGTACAGCAAGCCGTTCGTTACAACCGGCACCATAAACGGGCATATTTATCGAGAGGAATGCTCGCAGAAGCGCCTGCTGCCCTTCCTCCGCTCTCACCATGGTCCCACGCTGTTCTGGCCGGATCTCACTTCGTGCCATTACGCCAAGCCTGTAATGGATTGGTACGAAACGAAGGGCGTTAATGTGGTCCCGAAGGAGGCGAACCCGTCAAATACACCAGAACTTCGTCCGATCGAAAAGTTTTGGGCGATAATGAAGAAGAAGTTGAAGAAAAGCGGAAAAACATTCAAAACCGAAGAAGCTTTGAAGAAAAAACTAAGAGAAATTGAGTAAGGAAGATGGACAAAGCCTCGCCAAAAATCACATGAGCAGTGATAAGAAAAATGTACGACCATTCAGCTTGGGGGAATAATGTATAGTTATTTAATCCCTGAAGTATCCGATTTAAAATGAATTTTTGTTGATCATTTTTGTGTGTCTCATTTTTTCCGAGTCCAGTCTTTATACTTCACTGACAAGAATTCTCACTGATGTATTTCTTGTTCGCGACAAAATCTGGACACCCCTAAATACGTATATATCAGGAAATATTTCATCAACGCGTGAAATGTTTCACAGAATGATGTACGTTTGTCTGTTGTTGTGTAAAATAAATTTTTGTTGATACTACCAGCTTTTAGATCAAAGATGGCGTGGAAAGAAGAGCAAGTGCGAAAAGCAATTGTGTGCGCTCGCAATGAAAATCCGGATCTGTCAGTAAGAAAACGTGCAAAAAAGCTTGGTTTTCCTGCAAGCACTATCCATAACGTTCTTAAATCTTTCCATGCACGTTTGACAACAGCCAGGAAGGCCGGGAGTGGAACAAAAACGGATCTCAGGAACCACAAGAAGGACGCGAAAGGGAAGCAAAGATTGTAAAAGAGACCAGTTCTTTCGGTACGTACTGTGGTTGGAAAAATTTAAATTTCTCCAAAATCGTGCATACTTCCAAGCACCGGTAAGGTTTGAAGTCGTTCAAGGTGAAAACTGTACCGAAACGTAATGATGAACAGAATGTGATGACTGAAACCCGTACTAGCAAGTTGTATCGCGAATTTTGACGAAGTTTTACTGTGTGATAATGGACGATGTAACTTATGTGCTAGGAGACATTAAGTAGCTTCCTGGAATGTCTTATTATACTGCCACGCAACGGAACATTACAGGATGAAGAAAAAGGCCAAGTTTCCCAAAAAAATATTTGGTTTGGCAGGCAATATGCAAGTAAATATACCGTGAAGAATTCCTAAAGAAGCAGCCATGACGCTCCCTCGCTATGCTGGACTGATTTGGCATCTTGTCACTACGCCAAAGAGGTTTTCGAATGGTATGAACGAGGGAATCTACCTAACTGCCCGGAGTTGCAACCTATCGATCGGTATTGGGCTTTCGTGAAGAGAGAACTCTCTCAATATAAACAACAAGCTTCAGCTATAGAAAATTTCGAAAATCTTGGACAAAAGCAGCTAAAGCGGTTGCAGAGAAGTCTGCACAGACCCTAATGGCTGTAGTAAACTCAAAAGTTCGTAGTTTCTTCATGCAGCCTAATAAAGTAACTGTAATTAGTTTAAATATGGCTAATAATACACTGGATTGAACGAGCAGCAAATTTGTTTTACTCCAAATTTAATCTGTCCAGATTTTGTCGCGAACAAGCCTTAGCAAAGAAAGTATCCACGACTGTAAAATGCAACAAACTGTTTAACGTAGTCGTGTATTGAACACAATCCCACTGATTTTTGTTATCGAAATAACCCCCTCCCCCTCCACCATGCTTGGGATTCGAAAGCAAGGCCACTTTACATGATTTACAATGCTCCGTTAGGAGACAGATAGCTATTTTTTGTGTTATCCATTTGTAACCTCCAATCAAAAATCTCACAAAAATCGGGTTATGTGACACTGCCCTATACTGCAACTTTTCGTTCAAATCAAGCGAAGAGAAAACCAGTTTCCAACGTACATAAGTACTCGGATTGAAGTAGACCTAATGATCCAACACCAATTGCATACCACCTAGATTCTCTTATCTCCACTCAAATCCTTTGTTGCTGTAGTTTTTGGCCATGTAATAGGATCAGGCCGGTGTGTTGAAAACGAATGAATGATTTGGGCATGATCCTTGGGTGTCACCAAATTGCCCTTAGCCAAAGTGAGACGCTAGACAGGCTCCCACTTTCGAAAACAATCCAATCTTCAATTTCACGGATAACAGCCCTTGCCCCCGCAGTCACTAAATCCCTTCGAACGATTCGACGACATTCCTCTATACGAGACGCAAAGTTCAACAACGTAAATCGATAAATCAAAATTGATTCCGTCGCGTCCGAACGCCGAGAACTGCACGTAGATCGAGAAGCAGCCCGAAACGCAACTTACAAAAAATATCTCCGATTAAAGCCCCATCTATTGTGAAGGCGAAACCCAGAGTCAATACAGAGCCGGTGTTCAAATGATCGATGAGAGCCCCGTCCGAAAGACGCAACCCCTATTAGTTTTACAGCCAGTCGGTACCGGAGCCCTGCTAGAGGAGTGTTTGATTTTGACGCGCAGCTGACGGGTCCATTAGTTGTTGTTGTTGTTGCCTATGATGCCTCGGATTAGGCTAATCGAGCTGCACCAGCTGACCGACCAAGTGACCAACCAATTGAAGTGCGGTGATCACGCACCAGACCGCATGAACCTCTTTGCTCTTTGGATCACACTGTTGGGTTCCAAGTACCAGTTCCACTGCGTACAAATATGGCAAGAGGGTATAAGCATGTTGTCGGAAAGCTATATGGTGAAATAATCACAATAATTATTACTATGCGATGGACGGTAATTGTAGATCGTCCGGAGGAGCATCTTTTGAGATGCTCAAGAACGGGTAGGATCAACGGGTAGGAGTGGTGACGATTGGTCGCAGCAAGTGTGCTGGATTACGCTATGGTCATTTAGGACCGTGCGTGTGGCTTCTACTAAATGTCACTGGATTGGCGTTTTTGCCGGCAGATGACCGTTTAACGAGATCGTTTAGAGTTGTTCAGTTTTGAGCACATGCTATCGTTAAGATTTTACACGTAACCTGATAAAATAGCACTAGAAATGGCACAGCGCGGGTCTCGTTTAGATCGTGTTGTTTCGATTACAGACTAAACAAAGTGCATCTTTGAGGGTGTGATTTTACATACTCAATTCAGAGGCCTAACGAAACATCGGTGGAACAATCAATGTACGATTAAATGTTGTCGTGCTGTTCACAACTGGTTTCAGTCTCTAGGCTCGCACTCACTGGGTTAAGGGCTTCCCCCAAGAGCCGCTGCATGAGTGCGTACTTGAAACCTGATCATGATTTAGCGATAAAGATGTGCTCCACAGTTTAGGTCAACACCAGAAAAAACATCAACAACAACAACCAGCAGCAGCCTCTGGGCAGCTCAGTTCGAAGAAAGGCGGCACAGATGGGAGAGGTCGCGACCCCCCCCCCTCTTCTTATTTTAGTCTGAACATGTAAAGCAAAGTTATGTAATGCAACGACGATTCATCGGACCCCAACCAGCGCGACGCACCATGGCAAGGCCGTAGGGATCGCGGAGATGTGTGCAATCTTTCCGATGGGCAGGGGAGTTCTGTTTTTATAATTTTGTTAGTGGACATTGCGCGTGGTATTTTTTTTCGTCACCGCCAACGAAAACCGGTTCGTCGTTTGAGGGCGCTTGGCTGCTCTGATGGTGCACTGGAAACGGCGAACTTTGGGCTCTCGATCAAGGCGGGCGTTCGGCTTATTTCGGTGTAAACAACAATTTCTTCTTTGATAATATAAATTTATGCAAATTAGCGCGCACATGCGCGCAACAATGGACCATTTCAGCAGCCGCGAGCAGGCAGAGGGTCCAGTTGATTAGCGTGGTCGTGACTTTCGTGGGGTGGTAAATATGGTGTAATTGTGTTGGATGTTTGCTCTTGAATGGAAGCCCCCGTTTGATGAAGTGGTAATTGGTGTTTGATAAGTATTATGGCATCTTCGGAAAGGTTACTAGAGGAGGTCTTCTTGCTCGTATTCCCCTATGGTAATATGATGATCGAATAAGAAGTTTGGAGCTGAGCTTATTATACACATATATGGCGCGTCTTTGAGCTTGCTGGGAATTAAATTAGAGGTAATAGTAATAATTAGTCTGCAGTGAAGTTTTTCATTATACTATTTTTTTATATGAAATGCTAACTTATTAAAAATGAGCTGTTCATGATTGATGTCTCCTTGGTTTATTGAAAGTAAATGCTGTGAGGCGAGCATGTACACATTATAATAATATGTTGGGGCTTCAAGTAAGAATGTTATGACCAGTTGGTGGCTGGACTTTAAAGTTCAAAGGGCAAGAAGATAGTAATCCAACGTACTGTCAGTTGTTATCCCAAATTTAAAATATTTCGAATAAGAACTCATTTGAAACTTCAAAAAGAACGGATCTACCTCCTAGCAGGATTTGAGCTCTTTGAACTTTGCAAACAAGGAGGTAATTGGAATGCAATGATCCTAGGATATTTTATATAACTCACCAAACACCGGTACTCAAATAAACCATATAGAAAGATTTATTTTACTGTTTCAAATGGTGTTTCCTAGGCGGGTCTTCTGCGTCCTATTAATAATATACCTACCAGTCATCGTCGGTCTTAAGTAACACTTTGCTGTGACTATGTGCTTCATCTCGAGCATTCAGACAATTTCCCCGATCAAAACATTCACCCTTTTCGAAGATGTTGTAATTACATTGACTTATTGCACCATTAGCAAACCAGACATTTTGGTTATTCATTCCATAATACAAATGGATAAACAACAACATTAGTTGCCACGAACATGAAAAGTGTACTTTTAGTCGTTTCCCTAAGATTGACAGTAAGAAGTCTAAGAGTGAATGGCGGCATATCCCGCCAGTATCATACCTGACGTTAGTGCCTTTATATAAACGTTCTACGACGTGGCAGTGAAAAAATGAGAACATGTGAAACTTTCACTACTGGTCAAATTCTTGGTCTCGCATGCATGTTAATCGCATGAGATAGGCCCTCTCACCGTCCAAAACGTTGACCAACAAGAGGGTTCTATCAGAGCATGCTTCTTACCCGATTAATACACATTTTGTGTTTTAGTTACCTGGATAATTATCATGTTTGGTTGAAATTTGTGTTTCATTTTTATGAGTACCCTTCCACTCTTCCAGAGGAAGGAGAAGTCTCAAACCACCATACAATCACTTCTTCAAAATCCCCTACGTTCCTTATTTGCTTCCATTTGCTTGATTATTTCTCAAGTTAAGCAGACATTTATTTTTCAATTGCATGGAGCCTCCTTCCCTTTTCAGAGAACGGAGGGGTCTCAAATCACCATAGAAATATTTCTTGTCTTCAAAATCCTCAACATGCCAATTTTGGTTACATTTGGTTGATTAGTTCTCGAGTTATGCAGAAACTTGTGTTTAATTTATATGTGACTCCTTTCAGGAGGTAGAGGGGTCCCAAACTATCATAGATATATTTCTTGCCGTCAAAAACTTCTACATGCTGAATTTATTACCATTTGCTCGATTAATGCTCGAGTTATGCAGAACTTTCTGTTTCAATTCCCCCCCCCCCCCCCATTAAGAAGGCAGATCGGTCTCAAACCACCATAGAAATATTTTTCGCCTTCAAAAATCTCCACATGCTAAATTTGGTTCCATTTGCTTGATTAGTTCTCGAGTTATGCCTATGTTTCAGCTTCATTTGTATGAGAGCCCTTCTTTCATGAAAGGGGAGGGGCCTTGAGTCACCTTAGAAACATTTCTTGCCATTGAAAACCTCCACCTGCCGAGTTATGCAGAAATGTGTGTTTTATTTGTATGGGAGTTCCCCCCCACCTTCTCTTTCAGAACGCGAAGGGGTTTCAAACCACCACAGAAACATTTTTTGCTTTTAAAAAACCTCCACTTGTCAAGTTTGGTTCCACGCGTTCGACTAGTTCTCGAGTTATGCAGAAATTTACGTTTTATTTGTATGAGAGTACCCCCCCCCCTTCAGAATAGGGAGGGGTCTCGAAACACCATAGAAACATTTCTTGCCTCCAATACTCTCATATGTTAAATTCGTTTTCCGTTTGTTCCCGAGCTATGCAGAAATTGTGTTTCATTTGTATGGGACCCCCGCCTCTTCAGAGAAGGGAAGGGTCTCTATCATAAGAACCTTCTCCGGCCCCAAGACCTCTCCATGCAAAATTTTTCTCCGATCGGTTCAGTAGTTCTTCGAGTCTATGAGGTTCAGGATAGACAGACAGACAGAAATTCATTTTCATTTACAAGGTGTCTCACAATCGGTGTCACTAAAACAAAATGAGAATACAGCAAAACAAATCTTTCAAATCATAGCATTTATTTTTCATTTGAAAGATAAATGGTATAGAATTAAACCATATTATTTCAATTCGAATCTTTCGCCTTTTTACTTGATAACTTTGCGCAAAAGCTTTGTAAACCCGTCGCAACTGGCACGCACGATTTTCTAAGGAATTTGGGCTCAAATATCTACCTAATGTTTCTCGAACCGATTTAAAGTAAGCTCTTTTGTCGGGCATATATGTTGAAGCATATAACTCCAAACAAAGTAGTCAAGTGGGTTGAGATCCGGTGAAGATGCTGGCCATTCTTCGCTTGTGATGAAATCGGGCAATTTTTCCGCGCACCACGCTTGTGTTTTCTTTGCCTTGTGAGCTGAAGCTGAGTCCTGTTGGAAACAATATGGAGTATTCCCATACAGCGTTGAAGCACGAGGAAGCAGATGGTTCTTCGAAATCTGCTCAATGTAATACTCAGTGCTGATTTTTACGTCAGGTTATATGAAAAGAAGAAGAAGTTTTCCTTTTCATGGAACGGCGCACAGTGGGACGAAATGAAAAAAAGTGGGACATGGGTATTTGCGGCGAAACTATTAGGTGTGGCCCATTGATGTCTTCTGCAATATTTCTACATTTTTGCAGTACTTTATTTTTGTGATAACAAATTTGATTTAAGGGGTGTATACACCTAGATAAAAAAATTAACTTTTTTATTTCTGGTTCAAATCGATAATTATGTATAAGAACATTGTAGATTAGGTCATTTCATGAAACTTTGTAGAAGACATAAACTTTCTATCTCTTACCTGGACGAAGTTGTAGGGTGAAAAGGAATGAAAAATGTAATACCCTCTTAAAACTCGTTTTTTATCATAACTTTTATTTGAATTTCCTATTTTTAAATGTTCTATAGAGTTTAGGTACTTCAAAAATACGCCTTTTGTAGAAAACAACTTATCATTATCTATTCATTTAAAGGATTAACGTAGGTTTTAATGAATTTTTTGAGCAATCTTCGAGGATGCGTAGATAACAGGTTAGCAGGTATTAGCAGCTAAATTTACCGTTAATTTATTCAACAACTGATACCCGTCAAAATGATGTACAAATTATAAGGGGGTCCAGGAGGGCTCCTAACAATTTTTCAAAAAAGTAACTAAGCTTCTTATTAGATAATATGGCATAAATAGTGATTTTTCATGTTTTTGAATAAATATTTAGACGTGCTATTGATGCTTAAAAAAAGGCCAATTTATTAGATAATAAAGCTTATTTCAATATAATAACAAAAAAAAGCCATCGTTCTACTGCAAATACAATAGGTGCAAAAGGAACTATGTCGTATTTCTACCAAATGAAGATTTGCAGTATTATGATGGACTTTTTTTCGTTATCAAATAATCACCCTTCAAGGGTATCAGTTTTTGAATAAATTAACGGTAAATTTAGCTGCTAATACCTGCTAACCTGTTATCTACGCATCCTCGAAGATTGCTCAAAAAATTCATTAAAACCTACGTTAATCCTTTAAATGAATAGATAATGATAAGTTGTTTTCTACAAAAAGGCGTATTTTTGAAGTACCTTAAACTCTGTAGAACATTTAAAAAATGGGAAAATTCAAATAAAAAAGTTATGATAAAAAACGAGTTTTAAGGGGGTATTACATTTTTCATTCCTTTTTCACCCTACAACTTCGTCCAGTTAAGAGATAGAAGTTTAATGTCTTCTACAAAGTTTCATGAAATGACCTAATCTACAATGTTCTAATACATAATTATCGATTTGAACCAGAAATAAAAAGTTAATTTTTTATCTAGGTGATATACACTCTTAAATCAAATTTGTTATCACAAAAATAAAGTACTGCAAAAATGTAGAAATATTGCAGAAGACATCAATGGGCCACACCTAATAGTTTCGCCGCAAATACCCATGTCCTACTTTTTTTCATTTCGTCCCACTGTGCTGCGCCCCATATCATCACACGATCATTTTGATGATAATGGCTGTCTTTTGTGAAAGAGGAAGATAACCCGTTGTTTGTTGTACGGCTTGTCTGAGGATCCTGTTCATAGAAGCAGGGAACATTTGAAATGGTTTGCTCAATTTATGGCCAGATACGGATTACGTCGCTCCCTTACACATTTGATCTGTTTCTTCGTTCTGGCAGTTCGTCTGGCACCTCCTTTGTTTTGAATATGGATACTTCCAGTTTCTTCGAACGGTTTCACGAAAAACAAAACGCTTACTCACTCCGAAGTGCTTCAGGCTATTGAATATCTGACACGGACTAAGCTTTTGCAAATGTTATTTTAGAACTTGCTCTCATATGGCTTCCATGGTAGCTGATAAATATAAACAAACGGACTCGCTTATTTGCCTTCAGCGATATGTTTCATCCACTCATAACGGGTCTTATTAATTCCGCTATTAAAATTATCCAGCTGAAATAAACTAAGACTGAAAAAACGTGACACCTCGTGTGAGACACACTGTTTAGAGATTTTACAAAAATACTTCCACATCTGACGAGCAGCTTAACGGCAGTTAGCCGCGACCTTGGCCATAGCCTCAGAAATTGGTTCGCGTTAGGCGGTAGATCTCTTCTAACGATCTTATGTTGTGGGTTACTCCTTCCGGATGAAAGCTGCTACTTCCGGCAGGCTTTTGATAGTGTAAATCTCTCCATTCAAGTCCATGCATACACATACTGGCAAGGTTGCTGGCTTCTTATTTCTAATAGGTCAAATGTCGAAAAAGCGTTCATCAGTGTGCCACACATCGGGTAGGAATGGTAAATCGAAGTTCCGCAGTTATGTAACATATTCATCTTGTTTTTGTGTTCTTTTCTTCAGACGGGATGGAAAATTTGCAACCAGACACTTGAAGAACTCAGTGCTGTGTGGATGAAGGTGTCAACTCCGGGCCTTCCTGGATCTACCTTTCAGTATTAAACACCCACTGCGGTCCCTGTGACCTAGCGTTGGTCGTTTCACCATTTTAATTTGAGATCAAGGACAATCTGGAAGGCTGCTATACATACCACGTCCTAGGAGTCCTGGTCTTGGCATATCTTCTGGACGAGATTGTCCGGAGTCGTGTCGTGACCGTTTACGGCTATCATGCATTGGAGGAGCCGCGGTCCCTCTGGTTTTTGCCATTACTACCCAATAGGCATCACCTTATGGGTCCCTATTGCCCTTCTGACACAGGGCTTCAAAGTAGACTTGCTTGCAGGCCCTTACCTTCCTTTTTAGCGCGGCCTTCACGGCAACTAGCGCCCCTATACGCTCGATTCTTTCAGCGTCGGACCGCGCTCTTTGTATCCTCCGTCTTGTGCGGAGGTATGTTTTTCGGAGGTCGGCGATCAATTTCGTCCACCTTCCTAGAAATAGTTGCGTCTTACGCTCGTGTAAGTGCCATAACCAGTCGTTCACCACAAGGTTCCTGGGTTACGAATACGATTTGTTCCCTCTCAAGCGCCTTTTTAAATGTCGCGACGTCAATGTAGATCGCCCTCCATCTGCGGGCGAATTCAAGTTACATCGATTATCGATTCTGATCCGTTTCTATGGTAGGTACTCTTGGCACCCACGTTGGCTAGGTACACATTGAGCCTAACCAAGGCCTCCAGAAGAATCTGGTCCCTGGGGTTGGTAAGGTGGCTCCCCTACTCTAGCGTCCAATTGTTGAAGGCCCCAGATATTGCCAACGGGTTTAGGTCAGTTAGCTCAGTTGTCGTAGTCAGTGCGTAGCAGCTGCAGAAGAACACTCCGTTCACTTTTACAACCGCGAAACCTTCGTTTGTGGTAGACACAACCTCCAGAACTGGGTACCAGGTACTGTCGTTGCCGGCTGGGATGCGATATGGGTTGGATATTATGACGATATCCGATGCCGACTCCCGAACTGTCAGACACAGCAGTTTCTGGGTGGCCTCACAATGGATAAGGTTTAGTTGGGATCCCTGCATTACGATTGGCTCGTTGGAATACCCTTAGTGGCCGAGCACTTGCCCCCCGCACCCTGCCGTGCTTATCATCCGGTTTTCCGGCACACATCAAGCATCAAGCACACCTTTTGCACATGTTACATATGGACCATCCCACCTTTACCTTTGCTACTTTCAACGCCGCGTCCGCGTCTGGTCCTCCATCTAGTGTGTAAGACATCATGACTGACACATTGTTCGCGACTTACCCTTCGTCTACTCTCATTTGAACCATATAAACAAGAGAAAAGACGAGGTAAGCACTTTGATTTGCCTATCTATTTACGTTACGGATGTGTTTCAAAACTTCTGAAATTCGAGCAAAAGAGCAAAAAATACACCGTGAAATAATTAACGTTTAAAGGAAATAATTAAAACGTGAACTAGTTCAAGTCCGTTTTCATTTTCAGGAACACTTTTTTTTCTGTGTAGAACAGCCGATTCTCGAACAAATGGCCAACTTTGAATGCTGTAATTCTACTTGTACAAATGTACAGTTCTAACAAAACCGTGTAATGGTCTTCTTCCCTTAGGCTTTCTATGGATGCACAAGAGATTAACGACATCATAATTCAGCATGAAACGGAAATGGCCCATGCCACTTATCGTTACGTAAATCGTTGATCGGTACTGTCCTCATTGAGCATCGAAGAAAACAACTCCACCCATGCCGTCTCTTCTTTTCAGTCGACATGTATCGATTTTATGCCTTGGCATTGCGTTGTCAATTAACAAGTTGTTTGGTCTCTTTTTTTGATTCTCAATGGTTCCGCTTCATCGAACTAGGAAGCGAACATAATTAGCAGAATTTATATATATCCGATAAATTGATTCGTGTATTTCCTTATGCAATGAATAGTGGTTCGTTTGTGTGGTGATAAGTCCCACGAAATCTATATCAAACAAGGGCGAAACATGTTGTCCGGAGACAGTAGAGCTATCACTTCCTAGCTCCCGGATTAAAACTGCTTTCAATGGGTATTGTGTCAAATATTCACTTTTTGTAACTAACAACATAAGATAACTTTGACGAGTTATAATCCCGTTATTCTCTCACTCTGCAACAATGATATTTTGTAATTTGAATGTATTACAACAAAACACGAAGGAAAACAACAAACAACAAATTGTATCGGTGATGGGAAAGAGACAAGTTGCTATGAGAAAATATTGTGATCCACACATATGTTGCAAAGACCTTGACCAGCGCCAAAAAAAAAAGAAGCTTTGCGATTAGTGCAACACACTACCGATAGCAACATTGCTTTATCAGCAACATGAAAAAAAGCGACAATCACTTGTTGCTGTCTAACAAATTACTGATCTGAGTAATTATAAAATTATAAACCCAGAAGAAAAATGCTTGTATAATGTCACACACTGAACAAAACCGAACATTATTTTCGGCAAAATTGTTGCAAAATGACTTTTTTATCAGGAAAAAAACGTTTATAGTCTGATTTTCAACTCAGGATATCCTGAACATGAAGAAGTTCGGAACTAAGCATCTACAGTGTGGTACCTTTTGGTAGGCTTTTCCGTACATGCAAAGTTACGATATCTATTCAACTATGTTCATGTAGTTTTCTAAAAGATCAACAGATATTATGAGATAATCTGGGATGTTCCAGGTCGTCCAAACTGTGCTGGAGTTCAGAAATTAGGATCTACAGTTGTAATTGTAGCTTTTTCGGCTGTACAAAGTTACAACATGTATTCAACCGTGTTCACTGAATAATTCGGAAGGTTGACAGATATTTTGAGATAATCTGGGATGTTCTAGGTCATCCAAAGTATTCACGAGTTCATGATTTCGGTCTGCAGATGTATCTGTAGCTTTTATAGCTATACAAATTAGTATAATATAGTACATATAGTCATGGTGCTCTCTATCGTTGCAGTTCAGTATTGCATGTCATGATATCTACATGTAAACTTAACACGACAGCAATTGATGACTATTGGCATGAATCTGCGCGTTTGCTGGTCAATTTATACGCTTGCTATACCAGCTTTCATTCACAGAGTATTCAAACATGAATCAACCGTGACTAATCATGTCCTTGTTCAAATCGGTCAGCTATCTGAAGAAGCTCAAGAAGCAAAAGAATTGTAAAAGGAATATGCACTTTATATTTTCAACATACATTGAAACCCGATACCGCTACGAATCAGGATCTTCTTTACTAGCGTCTACTATCATAAGATCCATTGACTACAAGCATTCATGGTTGGCCCAAAAGGCATGAGAAACCGTTGTCTGGCGATAATAAGCAGCTGCTAGAAAAGAAGCGGTTGAAATTGAGCACGGCATTGAAAAAAAAAACAAATGCAAAATGTATCTGGATACAATGAGTTTGAAGGTGTGGTAACATAACCACGCAATTTTTTTTATAGTGTATGAATCATAATATATAGTAAAACTATCGATATTTATTTTGAGCATAACTTCCCAGCAGACGGTCGTGGAGGGATTAACTAACCACCACTTGAAAGCTCTTTTAATGTATTATAAGATGAAACATTTGTTTTTTGAGCTTAGTTCTTATAAAACGTTCTATATCTCCAATTGGTTGGCACAAACGATGAACATGTCTTCAGCCAATTTAATAGACTTTTTCGACAACTTTGCTGAAGACATCAAGTCTCTACCTCAAAATCCTAAGAAAGTTGAATTTTTATCTTACTTTAAGGGAGATTGATCACAAAAGTCACGCCGTCAAAATGCGATGCTTGTCATATTCATCTAGCTCCACTACACAGAAAAAAATGAATTTCAACAGGCGTGTAAAATTTTCTCTCGTTTAATTCTAAACCAAAGTAAGCGTGAACAACGAAATTGTTTGCAAATTTTCATGCACCAAACAACAATGTTTCCAATCTTTCATACAACAAGCTAGATTTAAGCGTTATCTGACTTGACTTTACATGAAATATCTCATTATTTTCTGCTAAATCTAGCATTTATGTGCATTAGATAACGCAGAAAATTTAATGTTTCTTTTTATCTGCGTACTTAGGGAGCATGAGTTGAGAGCGTTAAAATCTATTTTTTGACCACAGTGCAGTGTTCTCCTCATGATTGATCATCATGATTGATTACCAATTCGTTACTATCGTTTTGAAGATTTAAAGTACATCATCTAGAAAACCATCAGTTTCTTACCTGCTGAAGAAGTTCGCTCAAAGTTAACCTTTGTGTAGTTTGCATTTAATCGCGTGTATCGGAGAGAATGTCTTCATCAGCACTCTCTTACAGCAGGGCTTGTTGCCAGAATGTGATGTTGAACATATGGTTAAGTTTATTACATATTTAGATAATCGGAAATTACTTTTTATTTCATGTTTCTTCCAGTCATTAGAGGTTGATCTATGCCTATGATTATATTGTCCATCATCTGGCACTATCATATGCATTGCAAAAATATGTTTCGGAGCTGTCCAATAGTACCCAACGATACAAAATGCTTCGCTGTTGAGCGGCAGCTATGGCATCACTGTTGCTTTTGAAAGAG
This sequence comes from Aedes japonicus, assembly GCA_034211315.2. Taxonomy (NCBI): domain Eukaryota; kingdom Metazoa; phylum Arthropoda; class Insecta; order Diptera; family Culicidae; genus Aedes; species Aedes japonicus. Next base: position 23,428 of record JASCZW010000388.1, on the reverse strand, counting down.
CCCATGTTTCCTCTCTTCTTTGTTAAACATTGATATAGCGCACCGGTATTGTAACGTGAGGCCTGCTGTCTCTTGCATTTGTTTGTTTTTAAACGAAGCATCCCGTTTGACGTCACAGGCGCTTTGTCTAACATTTTTGTGAGAGAAAATGAAATAAGAAATACGCATTGCCGATATGAAGATCAATGACAAACTAAAAGTTCGATCGTGTACGTCTGTCTCATAACCTGCTAGTAGACTAGATTTTGATCGTAGCAATCGACATGTTTTGATTTATTGTTTTCGAGAGCGGATGGGTAAAACGCAGGGGCGAATTGAGGAAATTGACGTTTGCAGCAAATTGTGAACTGCGGTCTATTTCAGTTTGCCTTCGCACACATGCAGGGAATTGCACTCATGCAATACTGGTAGTTTATGTACAGATTACGGAGCTGATGAAAACATTTTATTGATCGGAAAGCAATCCTCATGCTTTTAAAAAGTCCCTGCAATTGGGAACTTTATTTCATGGCTATGAAATTTTCTGAGCCTTATGTTCGTTGCTGAAGTTATGTGCCGATAGACAAGAAGTAAGCAGAGTGATTAACGTCTTAATATTGGCAGTTCTAATTATAGATTACATACAGCTTCATCAAATATCTCAGGTGCTGAATAAACTGCTCAAAACCCGTCCCGTACAATACATCGCTATGTCTCTTCCCTTTTTTCCCTCGTCCCTTAAAAACAATCCGATATTATGAAACATAGTAATCTTGATTCTGATGCCATGCAACTTATCATTATTGTGTTGAGTATGCAACATTTTTTGTCCAAACATTGAAAAGTTAGGACAATGTCTTTGTCATTCATGCATTCGTGTGATTGGATTAGTGTGTTACACTCACTAATACATACAATACATCAAAACTCCTGAAATTCTGTGTTTGGGGTTTGATGTCTACAACAAAGTTGTTAAGGTGAACAGACGCAATGTTTTCACCTTATGTGTTCTTGGTGAGACTAGAGTTGCTATAATAAGATTACCAGAAATGTCATTCTTGGAACAGAGATTATCTGTTATTGTAGAAACAAGCAAAAGCAATATCCAAACATGAGTATGGTGCCAGTTTTGTCGTTTTTTTAGTATTAAGTCACTCTAAATTTATTTCCGTTTACAAACTAAATCCAGTTTTGTATGATGTGATCGAATCGTACTAATATTTGATTTATTTTGAGATAGTGTGTTATTCATAGGAGCTGCCCAAAATTTACATTGGATGTTATTTCACGTGGCTAATCCTAGTTTATAATGTTTGCTGATGTCAAGGGGTAGATCGCTCAGCACAATTTTCTCCGGTGCTATATTTTTGAGTGTGTCTACAAGCGTTGCAATGTTCTGGGAATGTGCCGAGCACGGTCGTTTGCAAGAACCCATTAATGGGTAAAAAAAAACCATTTTCGCTAGAAGTGCCTCTCCCCATTGAATGGGTGAACCTGATTTACCCATTAATTGGTAAAAGCAGTGTACGTCAAACAATGAGTATTTATTCATCCATTGCAAAATAGCCAGATTCCCCCAATATGGGTTAACAATAACCCATTTTTGCCTATAGATATGTAGCAATTTGGTAGACCTTAAATTCCCTTGGTAGACCTTAAATTCCCACTAATTTCGGCTGCAAGGAATTCTTAAAACTTCGAGACAAGGAGATTCACACCTTGTTAACCACCACTGCTTCTATTCTTGTAGGCATCTACTTAAAAAAAATCATTAATTTTGCTTTGCTGATAGAACTGGGACACCGAATAGAAACTACATAGAAACTCTTAAAAAAAAAAATCAATTGGCAGGAGTGACGATTTTACACAAGCCAGAATTTCGCCCTGAATATAAATGTTATACTGTTCGATTTCGGTGATAATGTAAGGTTGCACTTTCTGCATGAGGTTGATTCCTACATACTAAGATAATTGTTCAACTAGCGAAGTATTATGTTCCTGCAAAAACAAACAATACACTCTTAAAAATAGTGAATATTACTAGTGATGTAATACTTGTTGCCCATAAAAAAATTAAGACTTAAACATAAATATAACTCAATTGTATGCTCCATTTGATGTATTGTTAATCCCTGATTTAAAACCCATAATAATGAATTCTGTCACACTCAAAATTAAGTTCGAAATATTAGATTTCTACAGCTTCTAGAATATATTTGGTAATCTTAAATCCAAATTCGTAGAGCTTTAAAAATTAGCCAATTGACTGAGTGGTATGATTTAAAAGCCTGAAAGTTACATTATCGTTGTCTTTGGTGTCAACATAACATCCGACATATTTTTAACGCAGTCGGTTCCACGCCTCACGACAGGACACAAGTCAAATTCGCTCTCTTCTATAGAGCGATTACTTCATGCTACATTAAGATCATAACAATTCAAGCGTTCCGTAAAATGTAATGCTCGACAAATAATGCTGCAGCGTTTAAAGGAAAATTGATCTGGCCGTTATTTGATCTAGATCCGGGGGAAAAAAATTAGCCCCAAGAAACATTCAAGTTAAAATTTACAATAGCCGCATTTGGCAAGTTTTATTTTCTGCGCCTCAACTTATTTTACGTCATGTCATGTAATTTCTCATTTCGATTTTTCGTAGTCTTGTAATTCTAAAAACAGACGCAAATTTCTATCAAACGGGCCGCTCCTTTTATGTGCATCCAAGTAGACTTAAATTTACATGATACAGTAGCGGACATTAAAATTGCACCAAGCATATGTTTTGTGTTCAAACATGATTAAATAAGTAATCCAATGGTTTATTCTCAACAAGACCTATGAGGGTGATTACTGTTACCAAAAGTAATTTATCTAGGTAACAATATGCACCTAGTTTAAACCCGTGATTGAGTTGAGTTGAAGAAGGTAAGTTGATTCATATTGAGAGTGGTCAAAAAAAGTGCACCAGATTCAAAAACTACTCAACGTTTTTTTCTTCATTGTTAATTGTGATTATTACCACAACGCACACTATCTTATAAAACTTTAAGAAAACGAAAACAAACAATCAATTATGTAGGTGCAATTTTTTGTCCGGCTTAATTTGATAGCTGTTGACAGTTTCAGGTACACTCTAAAAGGAATTTAATAAATGTTCGAAGTAATAACCCTAAATTAAACTCTACATTAATATTAATCAATATAAATAAGAACATCACTCAAGATAACAGAAATAAGTGAGAACCTTTCAAAACAAGCTTGCATACAGTTTGGTGCATGTTTTATGTCCGCTACTGTATTTTCTAAGTGTGTATAATAATCAATAGTCTATAGCCAATCATGTGATCAGGTAGAAGAAGAGAAAGAAAAAACAATATAAGAAACAACTTTGAAAACATAAAATTTGGTAAAATCATCCCACATAAAATTTGATGTGCTGTTTTATATCGCCCAAAGTATTCCCTTCGGTCTGAGCACAGTCATTAACTGGGCAGGGATAACCTTTCCGTATGACTCTGCGTCCAACTTCTTTCTTAGTTCCTCCATAACGATCGTTTACAATCGACAATCTGGAAGCATAACTTTGAATTACATTACTTTTACACAAAAAATATCATTTGTCTTACCTGCGTTGCTCCGAGAGTGTATACACCGAGGCAAATTTCCCTATAAACTTTATGTGTGAAACCACATAATTTTTTGCAATCTGACTCGACAAATATGTATGAACAACATACAACTTATGCACTTTCCCACAAATAAATGCTATTTTGGAATCGAAATAAAATTCATTTGCTTTGACAAATAAAATGTATGTGTGAGGTTTATAATTTTTATAATTTCAATGTGCTGTAAATTTTATGTGTGTGGTTTATAACTTTCACTTTAATGTGCTATAAGGTTTATGTGTATGAATCAAATGAAATTCATAGTTAATAATAATAAAATGAATAATTATAATGTTGATTTGCCCGAATTATATATTTTATTATTCCTTATTGCATTCTTCTTTTTCATATCCTCACGTTTGTCCTCTTCCCGTGCATCCTATTCCCGTGCGTCCTCTTCCCGTGCGTCCTCTTCCCGTACGTCCTATTCATGTAATGTTTTGTTTTTCACTGAAAACAATCGAGAATTATTGTTTGATTCATATACCTAAAATGAAAAATTACCTGCAAAAATTTTCAGAAGTTTTGTTGAAAAACCGACTTGATTAAAAAAAATTATCTTCTTTCGCCATCTTGCTTTTGTGCACTAAAACATTAAAAGTATGTGTGGAAATCACATAAAACTTAACCATAGGATGCGAACTTGAATTTTATGGCAGCACACACATAAATAATATTTGTAACGCCTATAATTGTTATGAGTTACCTTATAAAAGGTAAGGGTTATATTATAAGTATTATATTTACACAAAATTTTTTTTTTTTTTTTAAATATCTCGTGTAACTTTTCAAAAGGACCTATCTAACAATTCGCTTATCCCGAGGAAAACAAGGTTGAAGAAATATTTTTTGAAAATGTTTCAAACTGGATCAAGTTTTACCCATTCAATTGCTTTTGAGGGCAAGCATTGTTGTTGAATTTGCTACAGTAATGGTCTTTGTAGTATTTTATGTTAAAATAACAACGAAAACATCAAAAATGTTAGATAGGACATTTTGCTAAACCAAACTGTACATTGGTCGTGCCACATAGGACATTTTATTCCAATGATAGCTACATAGGTCATTTCAATTTTTGTTATCATTCTATTAGTAAATTAGAACATAACACAAAGCAATACAGACTGCTTTCTCTTTCACACACGCATTTGCTTCCCGGTGAAAACTATCCTATTCTATCTACGTGCCTTCTCGTAGATCAGATCTGGCAAATTCGTATTCAGGGCATTGCCACACAATGCGGGTAACGTCTTGGTAGGCAGTGCCACAGCCGCAAATACATGATTGTTAAAATAAGAATTTTCTGGCATTTATCTATAAAATCGACTGTCAAGAACTACTGCACTGGGTCATAATAAAATGTGTGATAGTGAAAGTTCACAGAAAAAAAGTTGATATTAGCGTTAAATTTGGGTTTACCAGGTCCAGAATACACAAACAATCCCTATTTGGCCTATTTATGAGTTTATAAATCATAGCCTAATTCTTTGGGAAGTGCACTAGAACAACGTCATAGAAAGTGTAGCCATGAAAATACATTGTTGGAAAGACCGGAGTACGGATTTGCTTTGTTATGCTTGTTCTGACACTTCAGACGTTTAGTGCGACAGGTAAACTGCAACGTCTTATCAAACAGTAGAGCATCGCTATTGCGAAATCAGACCTCGGACGTTTAGTTGATTTTCAATTTTCTTAATATTATGAAAACATATCAAAATGCGTGTTTTAACATAATGTTGAGAAGTGCAATAGCATTAGTGTGCATTAATTAATTCAATTTGTTTACATTTGTTACATAGGACCTTTTGAAAAATTACGCGAGATATCTTATAAAGTATATGTACTCTAACCAAATAAATTTAAAGTTTACAATTTTATTAGTGTAGTTTAAAATATTATTTTAATTTTTCCAGCAACGATATATCGGATATGCTTGGTTTTTGCATTTTTTTGACCCATTAATGGGTTAAAATGTACCCGTTTTTTTATTGTTTGAGGTTTCCTGTAATGGTTTTTTTTTAACCCATTGCATGATTGAGAAATTCGACACAAAATTTTCATTAGACCCTAACTGACAAACGTAAACAATGGCTTTTTCCGTAAATTTCTCGTGGCACAAAAGCTTCCCATGTAAGCCTCCAATTCTATCGGATATGTGAACACTTCCTCTTCGAAATGATCGTGGTGGATTGATTAGGCGAGTTTTCAATAACGAGAAATTTAAGGAAGAAGCCATTGTTTACGTTTGTCAGTTAGGCCCTAATGAAAAATTTGTGTCGAATTCCCCCATTTTATGACAGATAGGAATGCTATTTGAAAATGGGTGATTTTTTACCCAAGAATGGGTTTTCGCAAACAACCGTGAAGATGCCGATGTGTTGTCAGCCCAAATTGTTTTCTGCTGAGCTTGGCAACCAGGTAATGAATATTGGCAAGGTTGCTGGTTTCTTATTTGTTTAAACTCAACTGTCAACAGTGTTCCTCAGTGTGTCACACATGCGGTATGGATTGAAAATCGAAGTGCCGTAGTTATGGAACTTATTCGTCTAGTGTGTAAAAATCGTGGCTGGCACACTGTTCTTGCCGACTTACCTTTGGGTGAAGTGCTTTCAAACAAATTACACATATTTTCACACATCAGTCTCATGGGAAGGTAGGATTTTAAGGACTAAACTCTTGTAAGTAACGAGAGTAACTAATCAGAAAAACCTTGAAATGCTGCTATTCACAAGCGGTGAAAATCGTTCTGCTTTACTAACTTTGTCTAGTAAAAAAACCATACGTTATCTTTGATTGTGATTTATGATTCGCATCGTCAAATCTAAGTACCCAAAAAACCGCTCCGATCAATCTAAACCCCAACGAGCACGGTGCTGACCTTTTCGCATAAATTCCTCCTAATGGCTTGTTGATTGTAGGATTTTATTTCTTTGCACTGCCGCTGCCTCTCGTAAGGCGTTGGAAGCTGCCAAAATCACGCACAGTTCGCTTTGTCCAAGAGGTTGCAAATAATGGGAAAATAATTGTTTTGGCCACCTGTCTTCAGAGGTGGCGCATCAATCCTCGGCATCAAAAACCTACACGGCAATGAAACAACCACCATGTAATCTGCCGAGCTGGCCTTTAGGAGTTTTTGCCGTCCAACGCAGACAGACACACATGAGATGGCAACGGGAGACGAGCTGCAAATAAAAAAGAAAAAAAAAATCTGTAATCGCTCGAATCAAAGGAGAAAGGTCAACCACTTCTTCTGACCGGTTGTCATCTTTCGCGGTCTGGTGTGGTTTATTTATACGCCTGAAATACAACAGGGCGCCGCCGATTCTGATGCGGATGATACGTGCTTCAGCCGGCGATATTCTGGCTTTGGTCCCAAAGCTGCGAATATGTAAATCAGTTGTTGAATTATTCTTCCTAGGGTCCGGTTTCAAATTGCCAGCTTTTAGCAGAATTTTCTACTTTAACGTCAGACACACCTGCAGATGATGGGGCCAGAAGAGATCTTTGATTGCAAGGCATTAAAGTAAGCATTTGAAAAATATATCTACTGTTGGAATGTGAAGAATGAGAGAATGATTCCGATAAGCTATTTTTGTCACGCAGTTATGAAATGGGAAAATATCGGTTGAAGTTTATTTCTGGCATGCCATCATGTTTTTTTTGTTTAATAGGAAGACCTTCAACAGCTCTCTAGTAATTTTGGTAATTCATTTTTTGTATTCAAATTTCAGTACATCGGTGTCAACTTATTATCATGAACATACAATTTCCGCGTGTTCTTTGTTTACTGTACAATTAAAGTGTCTGCAAGGATCTTAAGCGGCGATCAGAATGCGAAGTGGTCGAAACTGTCATTCTTTTGTTTAGCGCCTTAACACGTAATTTTAGCGAATCGATGTTCCTAGACGAAGTTTATCGGTATGTTAATGCACTGATATTTAGCAAATCAGCTCAGTGATGAATCTAGAAGTGAAGTGCATACGATCTATTTATCTATGGCCAATTTCAAGGTTGGTGTAGAAGGTGCGAATAACGAAGCGCACAAAATTTTTGTTTCGCTGCAAATTGATCATAGCAAACCAGATTTTTTTCGAAACCATCAAACAGTCGTGCATCTCATTGGGATCGTGACCATGAAAAAAAGTTATCGTCCGTTATCAATTTTCGTGTGTGAGAAAAAACCTGCTCAACCACAAACGAGGAAGACCCCGTTCGAGCGTCTTTTAATTTTGAGTCAGCATCTTCCATTCGTGAAATCATCGTTAAACCTGCAACCAGTTCTCAACGCCAATCGACTGCAGACTGTGTCCGCATCACGTTTTGGGACGATAGCTGTGTTTGATTAACATTCAAATCGTTATGTGATTTGAGTTGAGCAGTCCAAGGTTAGTATGTTGCACGATATGTGTTTCATTCGCAATGTGGCGGTCCTGAAATATCATCTTTAAGGAAAGAGGCATTCCGGTCATAATTAGGACAAATGAAGTCGAGGCATGACAGAGTCGAAGTTGAGCCATAAAAAAGGGCAGTCTCTATGCTGATTGTGAGTCGTTAACAGACCCCTTGAGGGAAAGATGTCATCTTTTACTATCTTCTCGGCGAGCTTGCTTGCGTTTGCAAAGCATGATGAATGACTGCGGGCAGCAACAGGCGGAGACTCGCACTATCAAAGCGTGTAGGACCTTGACATCGTGGCGGTTGGGGTGAAAGAGATTCAAGAGATGGTGAAATTTTGGTTTCATTCCGTTGCTTGTGCTTCTGGGGGGAGATACGTAAATTAGCGACACTTAATTTCTCGGTTGATATTTCTCTCTCTCCATCGTTTTGTACGTTAATGGTGATGTTGTGGCGATGACATGACAGAAGCATTTTTTTCGTGCTTTGCTGTATGCGTTTTAGGGCTTTGCTACAATTACACTTTTAATTATATCATTGCAATAATCTCAAGAAGTCTAACATTGACTTCTTCGAACTTCAAAATTACTTGTTTCACGGTTCGAGTAATAAAAATCAATCTAAAGCCACGGTATAATTGCATCACTTGAAATTACTCGCCAAGAATAAGTCTCTGAGCCGATTGTCATGAAATTTACGGGGAATAAAAACCAAACTTTTTTCTTCTGAAATCAGTTCATAAGATTTTGGTCTTTATTTTCCTCAGCTTTCAACCACCCTTTCGAAGATCATGGTTTTCACCTTGTCGTAGATGAGAGGGCTAATTTTATACAGAAGGCCAGCTTGGGAGACCAAGAACATGATCAGCAGTGATTGTATCACACTCTGCTTTCTTTAAATTGCCACGTTGTAGTACGTTTATTTAAAGGCACCGAAAAAGGTGTGGTACTGGCGGGCTTAGCCGCAATTCACTCTTAAGAAGTGTATCGAAAATAAGCTATCCACAAACTTTCTTTCAAATTATGTTGAAAACCGATATTCTATTCATACAAAAAATTGATCCTTTATTGTACGAGGTTAAACTTGAACATAATGAAGACCGGATGAAATTTAAGTTATTCCTTCACGAATTTTCGAACTTTGGATCGAATGCTCTTCATCAAGTTCCGGACAAGTGTTGCATAGCATTTTTTGGACGCTTGAGCCCAATTTTTTTTGAACTCCTGCATGTTCCCAGCTGCCTTATCAGTCTTCTTGAAGACCCTCGTCACGATTGCCCAGTAACGTTCGATGGGTCGAAGCTGAGGGCAATTTGGTGGATTGATATTTCTCTCAACCCTTTTCCGTAAGCCAATTGAGAGTGGTTTTGGCATAGTGAGCCGACGCTAAATCCGGCCAAAACAGTGGAGGTATCCTATGCTTCTTATATAAAGGCAACAATATCTTCTGGAGATACTCAGATCGTTAGATTTCCGCATTAATAGTTCCGGTAGTGTAAAAAATGGTTGACAAACCACAGGAACATATTGCTTGCCATACCAGTACCTTTCGACCGAATTTCTCCACTTGAATCGACCTGTCCGCATCGCTCACATCCTCCCCAACGACGGCAGTAAAGTATTGTGGAGCTGGAAGGGTTTTTGAGTCCTCCTTTACATAGGTCTCATCGTCCATCAAAACGCATGCATCCGGACGCTGCAGAAGACGCGAATACAATTTCCGGGCTCTTGTTGCTGCTCGCTTCTTCTGTTCTGCACTTTGTTTCGAGATTTTCTGCTTCTTGTAGGTCTTCAGGTGGTTTCGCATCTTGATACGGTGGATCATACCGACACTCGTTCCTGCTTTTTTGGCCAAATCACGTATTGACATTGATTTGTTCTTCATGATTAGAGATACCACTTTCTGCTCCAGTTTCGGGTTGGAAGAACCGGGTTTTCTGCCTCTTCCTGGTAGCTCATCCAAAGAATAGTGATCCCCAAACTTATTTGTGATGGTTTTAACACTCGCATGATGAATTCCAAACCGCTTCGCCAATTTTCGCATAGTAATACCCATCTCACTTAGCCATGTGTCCAGAACCTTAATTTTCACTTCCTTTTCAATACGCGACATTTTGAAAACGCAGAATTTGAACCGCACAAACAAGTAAACAAAAGAAAGCTGATAGTCAAACGCACAGCATGCAGTGTTCAGAGCATAAAAAACCATCACAAATACATGCTTACAACGCAAATGTATGTGGATAGCTTATACTAGTGGTCAAGTCACTGGTCCCACAACCTCAACGATCATGGTTACTTCAGGTTACTCCATACTATTATTTTTACAACATCTTTATTGAAATTTATACAGTTTTTTTGTGGCGAATAATCGTAAGGAATCTCATGAATATCGACAATTTATTTCGCTGAGTGTAACCCCTCCTGAAGGTGATCTGGTATACAATTCACTACAATATTTTTTATACTGGCAATCTTTCACTCGTGTCGTAAACATGGATTTTGTACGTAGAAAAAATGTCTCGTATATTGTATGAAATATTCATATTACTTTTTACTTTTTAAAAGTTGTACGGAATCAAATTGCACAACTTTTAAATGGCTGTAACTTTTTACCCGTTGGGTCACTCGTATTAGTTCAATGTGTATTTGTTTACGCTGTGTAAGTTTCACTAGCAGTAGGCAGTAGTCGGAAGAACAGCAGCGGCGTAAATAAATTTTGCGCACGTACCTCGAAAATCCGGATCTTTCTCATCGTGCCATCAGCATAAAGCTGGAAATGGTACATTCTACGGTGTCTCGTGTTTGAAATCGGTACCACAAACGTTTGACCATCGATCCGAAAGAAAAAAGTGGCAAAAATGGATCTCCGTATAGTGTTAAGGATCACAAGCGGGTAGTACAAGCTTTCATGAGTTCAGTTCGAGATGTGGCGATGAAACTGAATCTAACCAAAGCTTTCGTGCAGGATGCGAAAAAAGTGAAGGACTACAAATGTACAAAGTCCAAAAGACGCTTATTCGCGATGAACGGCTGAATACGGTAGGTAAAACACGTGCAGGGAAGCTCTACACCCAGATGTTGACGAAACCACATTGCCTCGTTATGGATGATGAGACGTATGTAAAAGCAGACTTCCGGCAGCTTCCGGAGCTCCAGTTTTTCACTGCTCATCATAAATTCGATGTCCATAAGGACGTTACAAAGCAGAAGATGTCAACGTTTGCCAAACAACTATTTGATTTGGCAAGCATTTGGGACGACTGGAACGGCCAATGGGCAGGTGTACCTAAAGGAATGCCTCCAAAAGTGTCTACTTCCTCTTCTGAAGTCACATGATGCTCCTACGATTTTCTGGCCAGATTTAGCCTCGTGCCATTACTCGAAAGAGGTTTTGGAGTGGTACAAGGCTAAGGAGGTCAATTTCGTGCCGAAGCATCTCAACCCCCCGAACGCACCGGAACTGCGGCCAATTGAAAAATACTGGGCCATCATGAGGCAGGCACTTCGGAAGCATCCTTAGGAAGTGAAATCGGAGGAATATATGAAGAAAAAATTGATTGCCACGCAAAAAAAAAGGTGGTCCAAATGGTGCACAGGATCTTATGGGTAGTGTAAAGAATATGGTTCGTGCATTTGGATAAGGAATTGAAATTGAATAAAACAAACATGGGAAAATATTCATAACATGTTTTAGATTACTCCCTGAAAGTTTGAACATTATTGGTTGAACGGGCGAGTTTTGCCGTATATTTGTGGGTGTCTGAATTTGATTCCGTACACCCTTTAGTCCATTGCGTTTCATAATTTTCCATGCCTCGGAGGCAAGGTTGCTAGTTTACCCAAATCGACCATTATCACCTGTCGAGCTGCTCACCAACGATTGCCTGCGGCTGAAGTATTTAAACTCTCCTTTCGTCATACGTGAGCGGCGGTGCTCAGAGAATGGTTTGCCACATTTTTAGTTTTCTCTTTCTCTTCTGCGATTCTTTACTCGCATGAAGATGGGTGCGATGTACTCGATAGCACATCGATTCATTCGATGATTCGCATTGGCAACGAAGCAAACGAATGATTCCGAACGATGCGATCGCAGTGAAGCAATCTAAGCTATATGAAACTTGAGTAGAATTGCGAAAACGGGTGGGTGGTTTTAGAGCACAGTTCTAGTTGTCCTATTAAGTGTTTCTTGCAATTAAAGACTGTATTCGATGAAATTTGGACACACAAAATAGGTCACCAAAAATTTTCCTTGAGCCCGATTCTTTTCAAACTTTCTGGAAATAAAGTACTACTAAATGGTTAAGTTTTGACATAATTGCTTTATTGAACCTTTTCTCCCAACCCAAATGCCCGCACCTTTGCCTTGACCCCTTGCTTACTTACTTTTAACCACACTTTCTCTAGTTCATGTTCATTTTCTATCAGTTTTGGAGTTTTAACGAGCTTTGCCTTCATGATTGCCCAAAATTTTTCAACTGGGAAAAGTTCCGGAGTTTTTGAAAGGCCGTCTTTTGGTACAAAAACTACATTATTATCTTTCGACGCCAATCAAGGCGGGCACCGTGTCGGGCCATTGTAAGATTTCAAGAAGGGCGAAGCAAGTCGTTTTTGGAGGCATTCGTCCTTGTAGATTTGTCCGTTGACAGTCCCAGAGGTGATGAAGGGCTGACTCATTTTGCCACATCCGCAGATCGCTTGCCAGACAAGGAATTGTTTGGCGAATTTCGACGGTTTCTTCTTCCGTACACCTCTCCGAAACAGCCAACTTAGAGGTGGCGACGTAGTGTTTCTGTCCTGGCATTTGTTTTGTGTCGGCTTTAATGTAGATCTCATCGTCCATCACAATGCAGAACGGTTTTGTGAGCCACTCCCTGTGCAGTTTTCTTGCGACGAGTTTTGTGCCACCGAGTTCTGTTTATCGCTCCAGTTCGGTGCCTTCTGGACCTTGCACACAGTGTAAGAACGTTTCATTGTTTTCTGCACAAAACAAACTGAAACTTTCGCCTCTTTTCACCAACATCCCTGACCGAAATGTTGGGATAACGCTTAAATTGGTTCAGCCATCCTGGCCTTCTCCGGATTTGATTGCCACTGCCACTACCTTGGTTGTCTTACAGTCTGAACGTTTTGATCACATGAGATACGGTTGACTGTGCGATTCAGGCATTTTCCGATCCATCGATGAGAAGCGTTTGGGTTTTCGAAGTAGTGCCCAAAATATTGTTGGCGCACTATTTCTTCATTCGAAGCCATCACTGAAATCACTGGACCGATTTTCACGAAACTCATTACACAATTGACACAACACAATGAAACTACATTCAGTTATCATTTCAATATTGTTTACCCACGTTAAAGGAGACGAACAATTGCAGTGTGTCCAAATTTCAGTGCGTCATACAGTCTTTAAAGTATGGTTGCGATGATGATTCTTAGTCGGAAATATTTTATCATCATGAGGCTCTAGGAGAAATGTTTGCTATTTGGCTAACACGAAAGATATGAAGAGAAAGTGTTGATAGATCCGTTAGTGTGCGGCAGGCTTTACCTAGACGCAATTATGAAAATCTCAGACTCACTGTCACGCATTCGCTGAACTATTCTTCATACACTTTTTTTGAAATTTTGAATGGAGCGAAGAGCTAGGCCAAATTCCCCCCACCCTCTTCCCCCCACAAAATTCTACGTGGTGTATGAATAGCCCTCCATAGAAGTAATTGAAATTGAGCGGAGGACGCTTTGAAAGGTAGTACTCGTTCAAGCACACATACTTTTACCACCCTCCTCAAATGCTGGGTAGGCAAGGGGAAGGATATCCCCTCGACTCGCAAAAGAATGCGCGCCAGTAACTCGTAATGGGTCTAGCGATTGATTGTTTTTCAAAATAATGTACGCAATTTCATTTGACTATTCATATGGAATCACAAACGTCATTATGGAGTAAGTGGCTGATTTTGTGGAATCATTGGTTGCAAATCCAATTCTCATGAACAAGATAAATACGTACTGAACAAGTAGGTTATTCATTAAATTTAAATCGGATGCATAAAGGAAGATTGCATTGGATCACAATGCGGAACAAATAAATTTCCAATATGATTATGCTAATGCAAAAGCAGGGCAGGAATAAATATCGCTTCTATGCGCTACGTTCAATACGTACGAAAGTATGATTTCTAACCGGAGGGACCAAATCAGGATCTAGCATTGGGAATTTTAAATCACAGTAAGGGGATTTCACCAACCGGACGGAATTCTCCGTGCAGTCAGGCCACGATGTCTACACAGGACTATTCCCTTAAACAAGAAGGCAACATATTTCATTCCTGGAAAAAGATAAATGCCTCCCATTTGAAGCGGGAGGATACCGAGTGAGCTCCTGAAACAAAACGACGATTGAAAAAATCAGGACATAGAAAATCTGAAGAATGAATGAGCAACTGGAGCCAGTACGAGCGGTGTTTGGTGAAATTGCATCGTTGGAAAATAATGGTATGGATATAAGATCCCTGGATTCCAGTGAAGAAATGTATTTAGGATACTAACAATGCGCAAAAACAGAGGCAGCTTGTTTTTCGAAGGAAGCCTAAGTACCACTTAATCAAGCGGGATTGGCGCGTCATTCTAACAACGATTTCCAGTACCCTGAACCAATAAATAACAATTTTACAAAGTAACTCACCAGTTCCGGTTCGCTTTATTGTGGTTCTTGAGGACGCACAATAAAATGCAGAGTTATTTAGAGCATCGAATAGTCAGTAAAACTCACTTAGGAAAAGTGGTTAAGGAGAAAAGGTTTAACATAATTCAAAGACATAAATAATGTCACGAAGCACACATTTCAATAAGAAAGCTTGAAACAATCGTGCTATTCTATAATACCTACTATATGCTTTACTTCACTTTACTGTGTGGCTTCGGTTGGAGGCATTATGGCTGCCTACATCGTGTGATGAAGTGGGTAAAAGACGAAAAGGATCCCATGTGACGAGCGATGAAACAGAAAAAAGCTTTTCAGAATTTTAAGAATTTCAAGAACACAAGTATAATGTCCTCAATAACATACAGATAGTAAATTGCTATTTCTTGATTGGTACAAATTATTTCATAACTGTACAGGGTGAGGCAGATGCCACTTGTGTTCTTGATTTTTCAATCCATGCGACATTTGAATTATCCTGATGATTTTTAGTGCCACCAATTATGTAGCGATTACAGCAAGTCCACAATTAATCCACAACTTGCACGCATTGGCAGGCTGAGACAAAAATCAATTTTCCTCACAAGAGATAGGTTATAAATTACGTAAATAATCGCATGAAGCTAACAGTGTCACACAACTAACACACCATCGATGGCTGATGATGTACCAATTTGCCAAACCCAGCCCCAGTGCGAGCCTTCAGCTTCAGCAAGGTTTGCACGAAGATGCCTCATGTTGCGGTGCACCAAGGTTCAAAACCTTTCAGCTAACACCACCACTGACAGCAGCGATGGGAAAATATAAGTAGGTACTCAAGAGAGTCAGGAGTAGGAGGATATTAATTGCCAGATATTAATTATTGTTGCTTGGTGGTCAAAATGTGGTTAGATTGAGGATGAGCAGTCATTCCTTGCCGCTGCGTCGCCGCCGTCGCAATGTGATGCTGGTTCAATCCGACGCGGATGGATTAACTTATTCGCACAACAACAACTGCTGGCAAAGCAATAATTCATGACAGATTGCCTTTTTTATAATTCAACAATTTCGGCTGTTCGGTCCGATGGTGATCGAAACGTGCCATCAAGGATGAGGGATGACAACGGTATGGAGAATGGACGTTTTTAGGCAATCCTTCAGTTGACATTCGAGGTTCGGCGATGGATGCTTTGATTCTCAGAGGGGTTAAGCGTATTCCAATCCTGGCGTTCAAACTTTTGACGTTGATATAATAGCCTGCACATCTGGATAGGCCATGAAAAAAGCTAGCAGTTCAGTTCTGTTGATGTGAATTTCAAACAAATGAGCACTAGATGAAATCTGATGTACGCTATGGTGGCATTTTCTTACTCACACGTTCATTTTTTTTGTTTTTTTTATTCGTCAACAGATAAAAATGTTTATCCTAATGACAATAAGATAAAATTGAATTACATACAACAATCAACACATACATCTTCGGAAACAAGGCTTACAACCTCACGGGATACATTAAAATTAAACACGTTATAATTGCTGTTGAAAACATGAGTTTGAGAAGGTTTCCAAAAATTTGCGGCTGCACTGAATACGTAGCGTTACAAAAAGCTATAGTTCGTACTGTAGATCTTAAGTTCTGAACTCAAGGACAGTTTTGGCGTCCTAGAACATCATGAAATTATCAAATAATGACTGTTGACCTTCCAAAATGTTTATTTAATATGTTTGAATACATATCATAATCTTATACAGCTACTGTTACATAAAAGCTACTGTTACAACTGTAGATATGACGTTTTGAACTCAAGTGATTTTGGATAACCTAGAACATGCTAGAAAGATACAAAAATATTGAACGTATATCACAAAAAAAATAATAAAGCTGTGTCCATTTAGAACCCGGAATAATAAAATCATCTGTATTTCGGTAACGGATTGACGTACAAATAAGTTTAATACATCAAAACAAAGGTAATTCACTGCTCTTTAAGGAAAAAATATCAATATAAATCATTTCTCGTCAATTAAAATTTGCACTTTCTTCTTCTTATTCCTCCCATCAAACGCTGCACACCTCCGATGTCAACTTCCTTGGCACATTTGTTCCAAAATGTGGAACAAATGTGCCAAAGAAGTCATCTGGGTCGCGTCCCGAGCCATTCTCCACTTTTCTTAAGCTTCCGCTTCATTATTGCTCAAAATCTTTCGATGGACCGGAACTGCAGGCAGATGGGTGGATTAATGTTTTTATCGATAAAATCTACGTTATTATCGCGGTATCACTGGATGATTTCCCGACTGTAGTGGCAACTCTCCAAATCTGGCAAAAACTTCACGGGACCTCTATGGGCATTAATGAAAGGTACAGCTTTGAGTCTATCGTCTTATTTGTCACGAACACTTTGGTCATTTGCTCCGCAGATGCATATTACTCCCGTAGGAACATCCCTCGTGCCGTCGCCATGTAGAATTTTTGGCCAGGAAGCTGTCCAAAATCCATTTTGACGTAGGTTTTATCGTCGATGAGCAGGCATCCTTGGTACTTCGTCAAAACCTGCTGGTACAATTTCCGAGCTCGAGTTTTGGTGACGAAAAATTGCTTCAACGTTCTGTTCAGTTGCTTGCTGGCTCGATAAGAACGATATCTTGCTCGCAAACGAATTCTTCGAACGGTACTGCGAGCAGCAACGTATTTTTGTGCAATTTCATTATCTGATTGTCCCTCTGACGGTTCTCAACACCTTCTGGTTCAGCTTGCGGTCATTTGTTCCACTACGACGCTTACCTTGAGGCACTCGATCCACGCTCTTTCGCTCCCTGAAACGTTTGAGCACATCATACACGGCTGATTTGGCGATTTTCAATGTTTTTGCGATTTTTACGTGGTTCGCAACGTTAGATTATCAGTGTGGGTGTGCAGAATTTGTTCTCTCCTCTCGGCTTCCACCTGGAATAACTTTTGACTCACTGCACGAAACACCGTGAAATTGATACCACAGAAAGTGGGCGTCTAGGTAAACAAACCGTGCCGCTGCAACACAATAAGTGATTCCGGATTCTAACTGAACAGAACTATACGTAGGCATATGTACCACATTCTAAAACAACGGTTTATACTATTAATAAGGCATTTGTTTTTGCTTCCTGATCTTCTTCATACTCAGGATGTTCTAGGTCGTCGATTCGGCTTTAAACGCATATATTTTGTATCCCAGAGAGAGGAATTGAAGTAGAATAAATTTGCTCAAGGCTCAAGTGTACACTTTTGTTCAGTCTGCGATTTTACACAGCCATTTTCTTTTTGGGGTCATATATGATACCTTAGGCCTGAAGGGGTTTATTTACTTTTTAAGACAAGACTTAGCATTTATGAATTTTTAAATGTGCAGCGATCCCATCTGTCAAAACCCATAGAATTATTCTATCTAGATAAAATTAATTTGTCCAGAAATATAACCTTCTCATCAAGTATCCAAGCGTGTTTTAATGGTCTCAATAAACGTTCTCAGCTAACATGAAGAAAGATGTCAGTAATATGATTGGAACAGAAATTGCGTTAAATGGGAATGTTGTAGCATTAGTTTGCACCAAAAAAACAAACGGCTGAAAAACCGCTGTGACATTATTTGTAAAACACACACACACACACACACACACACACACACACACACACACACACACACACACACACACACACACACACACACACACACACACAGTTCGCCTCCCCGCGGTGCACCCTGGAAACGTTAAGCTCCCCTTAACGGCTAAACGAACTACAACGGAGGAAGCGCGGGATCCGGCAGGAGGTCGTAAGCGGTCGTGACATGGGGAACAGGGACGATCCTTGGGTAATACCGCACTCCCAGACGTTCCAACCCCGGTCCTGGCCCTGGCTTTCTCGATCGGAGGAGGGGCCATACGACGCGAGGTTCGGCAGGTACCGTAAGTGGTCGGGTAGGGAGATCGCGGACGATCTGGATTGACCACCAGACGTCCCGAACCCTGCTTGGATCCAGGAGCATCTCGATCGAATCAGCGTCAGGTCGGCGAAACTAACTACTAAAGACCTATGTAGTTAGACGTAGTGGGTGCGTAAAGCACACTAGCCCCCTTCCTGT
Source organism: Aedes japonicus (assembly GCA_034211315.2). Classification (NCBI taxonomy): domain Eukaryota; kingdom Metazoa; phylum Arthropoda; class Insecta; order Diptera; family Culicidae; genus Aedes; species Aedes japonicus. The sequence goes on along the minus strand of JASCZW010000388.1, from coordinate 4,587 downwards.
AGTAATACCGAAGGGTGGTTCCGGGGAGGGCCGGGGCTCAAGGCACGGGTGGGTTTTTAGTGGGTCGAGGAGTTGGCGCCCTCATCCCCACACTCTGAGTTTTTCAGGAGTCTGTTTGCAGATTTTCCATCCCGTCAAAAAAAAACACGCACACACACACACACACACACACACACACACACACACACACACACACACACACACACCCACACACACACACACACACAAACACACACACAGGCATATGCTCGGTTCGTTGAACTGAGTCGTGTGGTAAATGGTAGGGTAATGAAAACATAATAATTCACTCTGTACAGGTTTTGTTCCTTTGGTTTGTTTTTAGATGAGCCTTTTCGAAAATTTGCAATGGAAACTCATACATTTCCATTGAAAATTTTACCAACTATAACATTTTTATTAAGTTATCCAGACAACAGGCCATAGTAGAGAACAAAGAAAAAAAAAAGTACCTTGATCTTGATCTTGATCCCGTCATCTAGATAGGAACATACTTTTGTTGATTATCGCTGAATTAATGACAATTTGGTACATAGGGAAGCGAAACCTATGCTCAACATAGTAAATATATTCATCACATTCTGTAGTCATCCAACTTCAAACGTAAAAAGATGTTTAATTTCTCCAATTAATGGACGCAGTAACCAAGAATATATATTCCTGGCAAATAAAATTACTTCTTGAATATAATTTAGAGCTACAAATACGATTCGGAGACATAAATTTCGTAAAAATAACGAGCAGTCAGATTTTCAACACAATTTCTTACCTTTGCACTACAAATTTGTCGTATTGATCTAACCGTACTAGGGAATATAGTCACAGAGAACAGACATTGATGTCCATATACCCTTTCTTAAAAAACGTGTGTAAAAGTAAATATGGGCAGCCGGTATAAAAAGCAAATGCAGAGAAAAAAAAAATTTCAGGTTATGTGCTAGGCTACTTATTGATAAACATTAACATGACAGTTATCGCACAACTGCAGCGCCGCCTACCAGGAGCATAACGACATACATTCGAAATGTCGGTTTAAAGTTCACACAAGTAGCAGACCGAAGATGAACGTCTGTTCTCTGTGATATAGTCGAGCCAGACTCCAAGTTTTCTTTTTAATTGCACTATTTCCTCACACATTTTCGTTGGGTAGTTGCACAAAGCATAAAAATCACACGTGATAAAATACTAGAAAACAATGGGATTAATTTTCACAATAATTTAAATATGCTTGCACCTATTCTAAACCGTGTTTACAATCGGCGTAATCGCTTGATGTTGCCAAACTATTTTATTATGACTCTTATTCGAATGAAAGGGGTTTGGCACTACTTCAATATCACCTCTTTTGTGGGAGTGCTACAGATCGCCCAAAGTTGAACTATTTTATTTTTTTAATTTGGTGGCACTGCTTAGATACTGTATAGTATACACACCAACGTTAGTGTGCGTGTTCAATCATTCATAGAGCATTCTATGCCCAACGTTATGGTGAGTCTTGTAGTCAATATTGTCTTGGAAGAATACCAAACAAACCCTTTAATTTTGTCTTGGTTATATGCATGCCACCCAACACACGTGAAGTGCTGTCAAATGATCTATCTCAGTTTTGGGTGTAGTAGTGGAGAGCGTTAACTTGTTTATATTTTTTCTCACTTCACAGATGGGATTAATGTGTTTCGTGATATTATTAAAATAGATACACAGCAGTGGCAAATTTTCCGTATTAAATTGGAAGAAAATGATCAGAATCGAATGTTTTGTGTGTTGCTAAACGTTTAACGATAAGTGAACGAATAAATTGTGAATAACTTGTGTAGTCAGTGTTTGGTATTCAGTGCATATTCACCGATTCCCACTGGAGGTCTGCTTATTGAGCTCAAGAAAGGTTTCGCTTTCCTAGGCCGAATCAGGGAGCTAGGCGAACATTACATCCCCTTACCCTATATAAATTGCTGTACGCACAGTCGGCCAATCACCAATCCGCCCTAATGCCGTTCGGTCTAATAACATTTCTGGTGTGACCAATCATTGTTTAAAAGACATCAGATGCTATGGAGCCGAATTTCTATGTTCAATAACCCAGAAAACCAATATTCAGTTCCAAAACGTCTTTACGGCAGGCTATCAAGCATTTAAGTCGCCGTAAATGCAACAAAATTGCCACTTTTGGCTCAATATACGACTGCTTTACTGCAATGCTATGATAATGCTTCATTAATGTTATTTTGCATTCGAAACGCTTATTACAGGCTACAAGCATTTAAATAGCATTTGAAATGCAGCTCTACAAGCGATAGCGATGCTGATATAATGCTAATTTAATGCTTGTAGCATCTGAAATGCAGATTTAGGGTTGATTTACTGCATATGCTAATGCTTATTGGTTAACTGGTAAGTGTAAACTAAAGTGGAAAAAATGCACTGTCCTTATTCGGGGATGGTTGCATAAACACAGAACATCAGGTGTTATTTTCCCTTTCGATCATTGCAACCATGTTTGAAATCAAGCATCGAACTGATTCTGCCCTACGTTTAGCACTTACATCGGATGTCCAACTTGTTCGCTGTATAGCCGTTTCACACCTCACCTAGGGTCGGTTAAGCCTGTCCTATGCGATGGCAGCTCACGCTGTTTGTCTTGATGATGGGGAAAAAAGGTCATCCGGTACGTCCTCGCTCGCCAGCACTGTCTGTCGTCGTCGTCGTCGTCGTTGCTCCACTACGGTTCACCGAGCACGGCGTGACACGGATGCACTTAATTGCCGATCGGAGGTTGGATCAATATTCGGGTGCATTGATGCTGCGGCGTGGATTCCGTGTGAAAAAATGTGCTATATCTTAACTTTTATTTTCACGTAGATTTAAGTACCCCTCAGCATAAACACCATGGAAAGGTGATGCAAATAATGACGCAGTTGAAGCGAAGCCCATTTCGGGTGGTTTGAAATTAGCCACATGAGGCGGCAAACGTGTGTTTGTCTAGGTCAGGTTCAAAATAAAAAAATAAAACACATTTTGTCTCTATGATGGCTGTAGGGGAGATGGATGGTTGGGTGGCGGTTAGTATTGTAGGTGCTTTTAGTGCGGTTAGTGGCGATGGCGTTTGATGTGTGAGGCGACTTTGTTTTTCTTGTAGTAGGGGAATGAAAATCAAAATAGAGTTGAATTTGACTCAATCACTAAATGGGGACAAGACTTTTTAATTTTACATATCGGGGGGGTTTCCCCAGGTGAGTTTAAGAAAGTACGTTGCACGCCAAGTAGGGTCGTTCTGCCGGCGATAAGTGACGGCGATGATGTCCAAATATGACGTATGAAATTTGACCTTTCGGGTGGTTGTGACAGCGCTCAACTGGGTCCCAAAATTGGACTTTTTTTTAAAGAGGTTCCTACATTTAACTAAATTAGTATATAACAGTGGAGGATTCCACTTCGCATCAGTGGATGATAATTGTATTGTGTACGACTATTATTATGCATCTTCTTGGTTCAAAAGTTGTTTCAACCACGGTCGCTGACCTGCTGTTGGGTGACACGAAAATCGTGTGGCATGGCAGCAGCACCGGTAGGGCCGTGCAATGGTCGATTATGCAGGCATGCAAGTGACAGGCTCGGATGGATGGACGGACGGTGGCCGATGTTGGTGGTTTTGATTGGGTTGGGATTTTTTTCTTGTATTGAATGCGCTCAGATGATGTAACTGAGGACCAGGTTGCGGCGTTTGACCGTGATAAAAAGTTGATTATCGGGTTATCAAGCCAAAGGGTTTGAGCTGTCGTCAGTTGGTAGTTGTTTCTATTTCTGATTGTGATCGATTCTGGTTTCAGTTACATTGTCTGCATTTGTTACGTTTATTTTGAGTTTTGATTGATGTTTTTCTTTTCTTTTACTTACAGGTAATCAATTATTTACGTGCCTAGAAAGGTGGCTGCTGTGTCTCAAATTAACTGTAAGAATACATTAAATTGTTGTCTCATATTTCTCAATCCCCAAGTATACACATTCAGTTTAAAAAACGATTATACGGTATGAATCAGTTTGTGCTCCTCATATAATCGACTTTGTACATGTTACATGTTACATGTACATGTTTTTTAAGGTGTTTCAATTATTTTGTCCTAACTTATCATATTTTATGAAGAAAAAACCTTGCAATTTCAATGTTTGTCTCCAGAATATTACTATTTTTATTGCATAATTGTTTAATTTATAACCTTATTGACTACTAGTGACTAGTAGTCTTGCTTTCTACACTGAAAATTAAATTTAGATTATGGGGCCAATTACAGAAGTCGAGTCGACCGTTACTTTGCTCGACAAGTTTATTTTGCTATTACAGTTGTCGAAATTTTGTCAACCAGGTCGACTCAATAGACCGTTCGAAAACAGGTAATGGATCTGTCACATTCTGTCGAGAAAGTTTGTTTTGATATGTGATTTTTCGTCTGGAATTGATAACTGACTGATCATGGTATCAAGGTAACACCGTAAATTATATATTTTTTTAAGGTGAATCAACAGAAAAACAATTGCCTTCTTGCAAAAATTGCCCACTCTTCAAAAAAAAAA